>MU225062.1:554890-569138 GCA_018584345.1 Thuja plicata
TGAGGCATTTAAAAAGACACCAACCATTGCAAAATTCATTGGCATCTGACCTTCAATAGATAGGGTCAAAGCTTCAGTGAGACAACAGTGGCATACTGCCCGTGACAAAGCATCACTTTCTTTATGCAATGGTTTTTGCAGATTACAGCGTATGCTCTCATTACAGTGTATGTTCTCATTACAGTGTCTGTTCTCATATTGACTAATATCAATCAGGCCATCTTAGGGTATACACCTCTAGTCATGTAATATGCTCTTAACCAAAGTCTAAAATACAAGACATATATCGAAATTGATAATAAGAACCTGAATGTCCAGGTTCCAGACAGTTTGTTCAATCCCTCAATGAGGCATTTAAAAAGACACCAACCATTGCAAAATTCATTGGCATCTGACCTTCAATAGATAGGGTCAAAGCTTTAGTGAGACAATAGTGGCATACTGCCCGTGACAAAGCATCACTTTCTTTATGCTAGGGTTTCTGCAAATTACGACGTATGTTCATCATATTGACTAATATCAATTAGGCCATCTTAGGGTATACACCTCTAGTCATGTAATATGCTCTTAACCAAAGGATAAAATACAAGACATGCCTCAAATAGTGAGTATGCGGTGGCTTGTTGATGAGTACGCGGTGGTTATACCCTAAACATGAAGGAAACTAGCTGAATTGCAAACCGGCTCAGGGGTGTGATGAATGAGCTATTGGATTCTTCAGTTGTGACTGCTAGCTGGATTCAATACAACAAGATCCCTCTTCGCGTGTAGAATGGTATTGTTTACTTCCGCTTGCATGCATATCTTGATCACAAATGAGCCTTTATTTTTCTTTTCTTTTTTGTTTATAATCAAGAGGGTGTCGTAATTACGATGGTATCATTGCTATTACGACAGCATCAGGGGCACTTGAAAAAAAAAATCACACACAAATGGTAGCACCATCGCAAATTGACATTGAAATTTGACCCCAAATGTTGTAGTGCGTGTGTAAGTAATCTCAAGCATAGTTCACGGGGTAATACTATGGCCTTAGAACATCATATGTTTTGAATTGAAACTTCTTTGAGAATGCTTTCAAAACATTCTTCGCATCGCACTGGGATGCACAGTTGTAGGCTCCAATAGTCATCGGGAAATCGTAGTCTTTCTTCTGAGTGCCTACACAAGTCAGGTTCACTTGGACTGCTTGTCTCATCACTTCAACCATCATGATCATGTCATCGGAATACCTGGGCAGTTTTAGAGGGAAATCGTCAAATCCTACAAGATGAATGTATGAGAAATATGCAAACTAGATAAAATAGGCTCCAAGTTGATTGATGAATGCCATGGCTTCTAGAGAAAATCTCCTTTCTGGGAAACCTTGTAATTCCCTGCACAGTCTCATTGTAAATACATCATTAAATTTGAGATACTCATTATAACTATTATGCAATTGCAAACAGGGGAAGAACTCATAACTCTTAACATCTTCCAGGAACTCTTCTAGCCTAGGAAGTCTTGTGGCTAAGATATATAGAAAAACTGAGGATATATAGAACTCATTCTGATGATTAGCTCTATTTAGGGCATTTGAGAGGTTTTCACTTACCATATGAGCCCAATCAATGAAATTATGTTGAGAGAAAATTACCTAAACCAGGAAGAAATGGTGCTCAATGAAATTAAGTGCATCGCTCTCACCTCTGATCATGTGGAGCACTACCAGGATATCCACAATTTTTGGCTTAAGGTTTGTGTCGTATAGTGTTTTGGGAAACTTTCCCTTGGCACTCCTTGACTCCTGGAACCATGTCTTCATTATCTCTTTCTTCCGCATAGCCTTCTTTGCTACATATTCAGTAACCGCCCGACTATATGTCATCTCCGAGTATTAGGCTTGCTCCAGAATATGAAGGGAGTTCTGGACGGAGTCACAGTTAATAGATAGTAGAACCGTATCATCGGGCAAGATAATTTTCTTAGTTTCTGGATTGTAACGAGCTATGCATTCTCTAACAAACTCTGGAGCTTGAATTGCAACAGGGAAGCCGACGGCTTCGACCAACCCACTCTCCTTTAGCTTTTCAGTAATGGGGTCTATCGTCTCAGCATTCAGCCTGCTGTGAAAACTCTGCATATCAAAGAATCTCAAAGAGGTATCTGTGATTTTATTCCATTCAAAAGTAATGTCATTCATCCCATCGAACCCCATAAATTTGGCTGCCATGCTTCGATAGTTTTGAATCAGAACTTAGGAATCTATCAAAGGAGAAATGAAAGCAATGAATAATTGTTTCCAGAGGTTTCAATTTAGACAATTCATCAAACAGATGGTAAATCTCATTTGAAATACTTCACTAATTTTATAACTTCTAACTTCTTACTGTTAACGGCCGACTTCGTGCGCCACACGAACAAAAAGACTTAAGCATTTATGAAAAAGTCTGTTATGAAGCAAAACGGCTTTATTTGAATTAATTACTTTACCTCTACGGGCCGTTAAGAAATATATTTTCACTTATATAACTGTAACGATAACTTTTTGAAAGCAGTGGATAATTACTTTTCCGCTTCTCCTTTGGGCGGAGAAACACTGTTGGAGCACTCCTTATTCGGAAATCTGCCATGGAGGAATTATGACTTGTTACAATATTAAAATGGCATGTTATGATTTCATCTTCTTTCTTTATACCTAGAATCCCCTCGTAGGTTGATTTTTCTTTACAAATCTTGCACATGATAGTCTGGGGGAAAATGCATCTTACTGGTTAAAACCCACTTATTGAGGTAGTGGAGAAGCCACTTTTCGCTTTTCCGTCGATAACCTTTTATCTCTGATTTCTCATCATTTGATCATCTTGCTGGCTTGTAGGAATTCATTCTAAATGCCATAGTCTTTCTAGCCTCAATCATATATCTTCCACTGACCGTTGAGACTTTAAGAATTGTTGAATGCAGAAAAGGCAATCTGTAGGTGATTGTCCGCCCGAGAGAAGCCCAAAACCAATTTTCTGCTGATAAGAAAAGATGAAGTATCAAAGCTAAAGATTTCAGAATTACATAAGATCAATGTTAGGAACCTTTGAATCATGACCTTTATCAGATTTGGGAGCTTAACCTACCCAATTTGACATTATCCTGGATAACAACCCCAGGCTTAAAGAAGGAGAAGGCAATTCAAGAAAATCTGATAAAGGTTTCCCTAGCCTAAAGGGAAAAACTAGACTTAGACTCATGACTTGCACGATGTTTTCAAGACCATTACTACACACCAAACATCCATTTTTCTCTAAAGGTATGTAGAACAAAAATGGGGCAACAGTATATTAAATTTGATACTTTTATGAATGAGCGTGGATACATTCGATGTAATTCCAACCATTGTGTTTATTTTAAGAGTTTGGATGATGATAGCTACATTATTTTATGTTTATATGTTGATGATATGCTTGTAGTTGGGTCTAACATGGATCACATTAAGGTGTTGAAACAACAGTTAGAAAAATCATTTGCTATGAAGGATTTGGGGGCAGCAAAACAAATCCTTGGTATGAAAATTTGCAGAGATAGGAAGAACAAAAAAATGACTCTATCTCAGGCTATTTATGTTGAAAAGGTGTTACAGAGATTCTCCCTGAAGGATGCAAAATTTTTCAGTACACCTTTGCTTGGTCATTTGAAATTGACTAAGGAGATGTGTCCAAAGACACCAGAAGAGGAGGCTAAAATGTACAAGGTACCTTATGCTTCAGTTGTAGGGAGATTAATGTATGCTATGGTATGTACTAGGCCAAACATTGTACATGCAGTGGGAGTTGTTAGCAGATATATGAGTCACCCTGGGATTGAGCATTGGAGTTCACTCAAATGGATTCTCAGATATTTGAGAGGTACATCCAATAAGTGTTTACACTTTGGGGGCTCTACTACTATTGTTCAAGGCTATGTTGACTTAGATTTGGCAGGAGATATAGATACTAGGCGGAGTACTATAGGTTATGTATTTACTATTGGTGGGACAACAGTGAGTTGGATTTTTTTATTACAAAAGGTGAATGCTTTATCCACTACAGAGGCAGAGTATGTTGCTGCTATAGAGGTAGATAAGGAGATGATATGGCTTCAATTCTTCATGGAAGAATTGGGACATCCATAGGTGGATAATTATCTATATTCAGACAGTCAGAGTGTCATTCATCTTGCAAAGAATTCTTCTTTGCACTCAAAGACAAAGCACATACAATTGTGGTACCATTTCATTCGATCAGTTTTGGATGATGGGCAGTTAAAGCTGGAAAAGATCCATACAGATGATAATCCAGCATATATGTTTACAAAGGTAGTGACAAGGGAGAAGTTGAATTCCTGTTCAGCTCTGGTTGGTCTTCTAGAATGAATAGAATAACAGAACAACAGAGTCCAGTAAGGTTGGATCCAGTGGGAGCTTCACGGGGTAGCGGTTTAGCTCCAAGATCAGTCTCCAAGTGGGAGGATTGTTGTTTTATGTGGAGTCTGATTAGTCCCCAAGTTGGAGATTGTTATATTGTGGTGACTGATCAGGAAAGTACTATCCAGGAAAGTATTTTATACTTTCTTCAATGCGTGGGCTTCAGGCTTATTTTGTCTAATTTTAGGGCTGACATGTTCTAACCCTAAAGCGGAATAAAGATTGTATAAATTGGCTTAGGGTTAGGGTTTTATGTAATGGATGTTTTAGTAGCTTCTTATAGCGGTATTGAGCTATAAGGGATTACGTATTGCAATCAGATTGTAATCACTGGATAATTAATAAGATTGGACTTGTTGTTTGGTGGACGTAGCCTAGGGATTGGGTGAACCGTGTTAAATCTTTGTGTCTTGTGTTCACTTCTGTTTTGGTCTTTTAGATTCTAATATTGGTTATATTTTTGCATGTAATTGTTAGATTTATGTCTCTATTCTTAACAACTCCAAGCTTGTCTCAAAATGCACAAACTTTACTTTGGTAGGAGGTTTGGTGAGAATATAGGTCATTCGTTCTTCAGTGATAATGTACCTTGTGTGAATATTAGAGAAACCATCTCTCCATGGTCTACTCCCTATGAATCACTATGATCAAGATCCTCAAAAATCAGTTGTGGCAGATCCCCTAGTAGCTCCCTCTGTTATAGAAGCATAGATGGTCTCGATCATGCAAATATCTTGCTCCAAGAGACTCTCAACATATGGTACTGTTGGAAAAATGGTCAGCGCTCCCCTCGGGCTTTGTGACATGGTCTAACATCCTCTTGTGGATTCTATAAGTCTAGTGGTTGTATCGGGCATTGATAGGTCGATCTTTTGGTGCAACAACAACCACACTTGTAACAAGTGGTATAAGAGCTTGATCACAAGTTTGAATTCCCTCGGGTAACACTGAGGGGGAAATTGTTAGAAAAATGGTCAGCGCTCCCCTCAGGATTTGTGGCATGGTCTAACAGCCTCATGTGGATTCTATAAGTCTAGTGGTTGTATCAGGCATTGACTGGTCGATGTTTTGGTGCAACGACAACCACACATGTAATAGGTACATAATCGTGTTGAAAATTTGATCACAACATTGTTCTTAGGAGTAGTTTCTCAAACACAAATGTACTTGTCTGATTCCATAGTAATATTAGTGGATGCAATAAACTATGTATTTATCCCCAAGGCTTAATGATGATATGGCTCCCTCTAAAGCTCAAGATCTTTCATCAACCTCCTGAACTTCTTGTCCAAGGTTGCCACTAATAGAATGTGAGACTCCCTCTGAATGATATTTCCTCCTCATCAAAGAAATATTTTCAGCCACCAACTAAGTCTCATGACTATAATCATCAAGTTATTTCTTCTTTGAATGCAACCTCTTATGTTTCTTGATCTATTCTGAAAGCAATTTAGAGAGGATTATAGATAGTTCATAGAACTAAACTATCTTGAATAAAAATACCAATAGTTGAAGCATACAAGATTTATTTGTCCCATAACATCAATCAACTACATAAAATTCATGACTAGTAATCATAAAGTACTTGTCTCTTGTAGTCAAAGGACAACACCCTCCAGGTGATAGATATTTACCTGAGTGTCACAATACCATCTTGAGCTAGGACTGAATTTTCACAGCCCTCATACAATGGTTATTTGAGTCTACTTCTAGATGATTTTTAATCATCTAGACAATTGAATGATTGGGTGCATGTCTATTATGAATGTTACCAGCAGTGGTATGAGTTCTTTGTATCATACTTTCCCAAGAGCCTTCGCTTGGTAACACCATATGAAGTATTATTGCTCAGCTTTATTTAGCAGCATCATGTAGTTCTCATATTAATTCTGAAGTTATATTACTACTCTGAGAGTTACCCCTATGTACAAGCATAAGCAGTCTAAACCCTTACTCCATGAAATTTGGTGCCACAACTAGCAAACCGAGATACCAAGCCTTAAATATTATTCTTAATCATGGCGCTCAGTTAGATATCAAAATTATTTCCACATCCAAACTCCTTAAGCTCCGTTTGGTTGCGGGAATTAGGAAATGTCGGATTTGATCAAATGCTGGAAATAGTCAAATCATGGATTTGATATTCCATTTTTTCATTTCTGGATTATAGTTGTAAGATAACATATACAAATACAACAGAAAGCCACTCAAGCAGATTTCAAAGAATGAGCATGATTGTTTGAATGTTGACTATATTAGGTGTCTTGTCAATATGCCTCAGAGTTGAACTTCAAAAATCTTTCCCAAGACTTGTTCCATAGCATTCTTCTAGAAATCAAATTAGGATAATTGTAGTTGCAATGATCAAATTTTCTTCTCCTTCTAGAGACACTTCTCCAATGCAAGTGAAAACCTCTAGATAATATGGTTCGGCTACAATCTTAAAAATATCTTCGTTAATTTGTAAAATAAAATTTGTAACCGGTGAATGCATCCATCAATGAATCATTATCTCTTATATCGTTGTGATTTATTATTCCAGATATGGAAACACCAAAGTTGGCCAATCTCGTGAATGCCCTTTAATGAATGTGGGTGCCATTTTCTTCTTGAGGTCACTCTATTTTGAGACATCGTACGCTATCCTTAGATCCAAAAGCTTCTATAAACGATATTGGACTAACAGGTTGTTGAATGATGATGAAGACTCAATCTTTCCAATTACAGAATGGAGATTAGAAATAATTTTACCTCCATGGTGCTCGGCATTGGGGTCTTACTACATTTCAATTTACCATTAGAGTGTCTCGTGCTTGAGAACTAAATCTTGATTGTATACGAACTCCAGAGCTTTATGTTCATTTGATTTAGACAATTGTCTAGATGATTAACAATGGTTGCACTGTTGGCTACAATAAATCCTGGTGTATCATTCAAAACATGGGAAAATGCATCGAAGGTGATATATATGTGAGCGCTTTGCCTGAGTCAATGATGAAACCTCTACTTCCATCCTTCCCAATATCATATTCTCTGACTGGAATGTTCGCCAAGGTTGTCCCTACATTGATACCATGTTAAAGTTTGATGAGATTTGGATATAGAAGGAATTTCATATTTATTTCCATTACTATCTCACAACTATGATTGATGTATATGATAACTTGAAAATTAGATCGTTGCTGATATATAATGAACACAATTAATTCAAGATGAATTAATATCAATCTGCATATAATATGTGAAGGAGATCAACGTGTATTGTGTATTTGTCTTGCACTTTTGATTTTTTGTACTTGACATTTGAATCTATATCAATCACAATATATATGGTAAGAAGAGGCATGTCTATGTAGACAAATGTCTCTATGTGAACAATGTTCACTTGGACTCATGTTTCTACATAGAGACATGCTCCAATAACTAATGTCTTTGTTGTTAACTAATCAACGATGGTAAATCGATTCTTATAATCGATACTTAATCTATAAACAACACTTAACATAATCGATATTAATATCAATTAGTAGCATCAATATCATCGATATTTAAGATTGAGTTACTCATCAATATAATCGATGTATTATGTTGATTCATTATATGGATCATGTTTCATATATAATTGATTCTCATAATTTGTATCAATCAACCTAATTAATAATTACATATATATTTAATCTTAGTTATGTATATATGTGTATACATATATATAATAATAAAGAATCAATTAATTTATTATATATATCTATACATATATATACATAATAATAAATCATTAATTATTAATCATACTGATGATATCTATGATCAGCATTATAGAGATTACTCATGCATATGATTTCATTGATAGGATTAATCTGACTGAAGTTACAAATCATTAACAATATGAAATCACCACAGTAGAAATGGAGAAGAAATTCAATGTATTTTTGCAATTACCAATTGATACATAAGAAGAAAGGTTCAAAATTGCTGCAGAGAACCTAAAAAAAATTATTTGAAAAGGGTCAAATAAGGACTGTGAGAAGAGGATGGAGAACTTTCATAAGAAGCTTAATTTTCCATCTAAGTTTGAGACTTTTTGTATGCCTTCAAATAAAGGAAGTTCGATGTAGCCACAAAGAAGGACTAGGTCCACCCTTGTTCCCTCCTAGTGAATATTGGTTGCTCTAGAACCCCTCCAAGGGCTAGAGTTACTAAAAAGTGGGTACATAGGACAAAACATAATTTCTCAAGGGAGAAAATAGGTCTAGATCATATTATACAAGAGGTGAATAAAAAGAAAAACAACAGTAGTTTGGATGAGTAATTGGAGAAACAACAATTTGTGATAAAGAAAAGGTCTAGAAGGATGATGAAAGTGATGAAGAAGAGGAAAAATTACCTCTTCTTGGGAGAAAAAGAACTAAAGTCTCTCTGGTGGAGACCCCTACAAAGAAAAGGAAGGAGAAGAAAATTGAAAAAGAAAACAAAAAAAAAAGTTGAAAAGGATAAGAAGAAGAAAGAAAAGAAAAATGAAAAAGATAAGGAATGGAAGGAAAAGTAAAGAGGAAAAAATGAGAAAGAAAAAGAGAAGGAGAAAGGCAAGAAGAAGGAACCTCCTTCGGTTCATACAAGGTATTAACCTCTTGACTGAAATAGCTTAGTCAATGTAACTAGTTAGTATGACTCATTGAAGGTAGCAATGAGACTATACAGAGATGCTTTTCTAGTAAACTAGATAAAAATAGAAAAGGGTATAATCTGACATATGATTACTTTCCCCTTGCACATTGATGAAATTGCATACAAACTTAACAAGGAATTAAAGGAGGCGCTAAAAAAAAGGAGAGACGAGGCAGTAATTAAAGAGTCTAATATCAAGATATATGCCTTAGACAAGGTATGCAGGTCCTAGTTGTCTCAAGAATTAAAAGATAAGATCTCTCAAGCACTTAGTACCTGATTCATAACAAAGGAGAGATGAATACACTAGTAGGATAAGATCCAGAAGACTACCAGAGACTAGTAAAAAGAAAAGAGGAAGAGAATGTTGAACTAGCAAAAAACTAAAGACAATGTCTTCTCCTCTGGATAAAACTAAGATTGATATTGTTCTACATGTCCAGTCAAATATTGATGTTGATCCAGTAGATACCTCCCTTTTGGAGGTTAATATTCTTGTTGCTGGTGCTAAAGGAGTTTCTCTGGAGAAGACTCCAAATGTGCATATTGTTGGATGATATCAATTTTGGTTACTGATCATGCTGTTGATATTCATGTTTTTTCACTGATGTCAACATATATTTCTATGGAGAAGACTGACTGACTACTTAACTGGAATGAGTGTATGGACACTGTATAGATGATTCAGAAGGATCAAAGTTGGATTTATGCAGAATACTGTGTCCTAACCTTACTCCTAAGGTCGCTTGACTTTGTGTTACATTATGTGGATGTTACAGTTCATTTGGTGAAGACTATTTTTTTGGACTGCAACTGTGATTTTGGACAGAGAAGGTCTTTGTGTTTCGAGTATATCTTACTGAGGAAGATGTTTCAGAACTTGCAAGCTTACTGATAGAGAGCCGACATATGATAGTGAAATGGGTTGAGTTTGATTTCTATTCGGGTACTGATGACATCAGCTATGGCGTGTGTTCTGGAGAAGACCTATTTCTTGGCCGACTTCAGACTTGTAACGTGTAAAAATTAGTTATGAGAGTGGATTGTGGATCTGGAAGTATTTGTGATGAATTGTAAATGTTGTATACTTTTTATAGGTACCGTGTGTATCTTAGCAAGGGATTATGTAATTATTTGTATGATGGGAAGCCTTAATTGGCCGACCTAGTTAATTATGTATTAGGAAAGCTTAACTGGAAAACCTAATGGGTTATTGTAAAAGGGTATATATGAGTGATCTTTTCATTTGTGAAAATCATGGTAGAGAAAGAGAAGGGCAAAGATTTGTGAAGCTGCGAAGCTTGACTGTTGGATAGAGAGCAGTGTTGATACTTCATTGGAACTGATCAAGCAAAGATAGTTGCTATCAGACAGTTCACTGGATTGTGTATTTGTTGTATACACTTGATGCAGATTGTAAATCCTTGAGGGTGGCTTTAACCTTCTTTGGGCAGTGTGGCTTGGTAGTGAGCCTACTATTTCCTTTGACTCCTAACAGGGTTTGTCTCCTAACAGGGATTGTGTACTGTAATGTTGTAACAAGCTCCTAACAGGGCTAATATCTTTTAACAGGGATACTATACTCTCAGTACATTATTTGTGGGTGTTAATTCCCATTGGGGTTTTACCTTTAACAGGATTTCCTTGACAACAAATCTTGTGTTATGGTGTTGTCTATTACTATGTTATTATCTACATTTGTTGATATGGTTAGTAAATTTTAAAGTTTAATAATCTATAGTACAACTGATTCACCCCCCCCCCCCCCCCTTAGTTGTCTTGTGGACTGTTATTCCTAACAATTGATATCAGAGCTACTGGTCCTCAGAGAGAAAGTTTAACAGCTTGAGGTGATCCTAAAGATGACTTACTATAGGAAGGATAGTCCGAAGTTTGATCCTGAAAACTTTGACAATTGGCAGAACAAGATGAGAACACATTTGATGTGTCTAGGACTTGACTATTGGATGATCACAAAGAAGAAAGAAAAGGTAGCAATTGAGGATGAATTAGATAAGGCCACTGACGATCAAAAGAAGCTATTTTCATGTAATATGGTTGCAAGGGAATCCCTAATCAGTGCTC
Source organism: Thuja plicata (assembly GCA_018584345.1). Taxonomy (NCBI): domain Eukaryota; kingdom Viridiplantae; phylum Streptophyta; class Pinopsida; order Cupressales; family Cupressaceae; genus Thuja; species Thuja plicata. The sequence continues at coordinate 566,073 of MU225062.1, forward strand.
TATCAGAAGGAGAATTCACTGAAGTAAAGGACTTGGACTCTGCACATGAAATCTGTTCAAGACTGGAAGCATTATATGTTGGAGACAAATTTACAAAGCAAGCAAAGTTACAAAACTGGAAGACAAAGATGGAATCATTAAAGATGAGAGAAGATGAGAATATCATAGCATATGCACAAAGAATTACTGAGGTGGTGACTGGCATTAGAAACTCTGGAGGAAATTACAGTGAAGAAGAAGTAATTACAGAGATACTGAGATCTTTGACATCTCCATATAGAACCAAGGTTGAGGCTATAGAGGAGATCATACCTTTGACACCAAACTTCACCAGAGAGATGTTGATTGGCAAACTAACTAAATTTGAGGTTGCAGAATTGGGAGACACTTTACCTAAAGTTGAGTCAGCATCCAAAGCACCCGTGCACAAGAAAAAGAAGACCTTAGCTGGAAATGCAAGCACAAGTAGTAATGATCTGAGAGAAGAACTTGGAACCTATGCTAATGAATGGGAACAGATACAGGAAGAAGAAAGGAAGCTAGATGAAATTGTTGCACTGATTGCCAAAAGACAAAAGAGAGGTAAGGGTAAGTTTGAAGGCAAATTACCTTTGAAATGTTTTTCATGTAATAAGATCGGTCATTTTGCATCTAGATGTCCTACAAGAATTCCAAAGCACAAACCTAAGTTTTTCAAGTCTAAATTCTCAAAGGATAAGGAATGCTATTATGCTATCAAAGGAATATTTGATGATGAGGATGGTAACTTTGATGAAATTGGATTCATCGCTATTAAGGATGATGAACCTATGCATGAGGAAAAAGCATTAGTATGTCAAGTTGAAAAGAAATCTGAATGGGTCATAGATAGTGGTTGTTCACATCATATGACTGGAGATAAAAATATATTTGTAAGTTTGAAGAAGCATGATGGTGGTGTTGTTAGATTTGGTGACAATACTCCTAAACTTATTATTGGGATTGGATCTATCTCATTGGATGGTAAGACTAACACTGACAATGTACTACTTGTTGATGGACTCAAGCATAATTTTTTTAGTGTTGGACAGCTAGTGGACAAGGGTTATCAACTGAACTTCATCAATGGTAAATGTTCTATCAAGAGTAAAATAGGAGACTTGATAGCATCTGGTACTAAATCCAGAGGTAATGTATTTTAACTAAACACATCTAAAGCTACTTGTTTTATTATAAAGATTGATGACAGCTGGTTATGGCACAAAATATTTTGTCATGTTAATTTTGACAACATTGTGAAGGCAAGTATGACAAAAGAAGTAAGAGATCTACCTAAAATTGTTAAGCCATCTAACCCTATGTGTAGAGAATGTGTTATGGGAAAATAGACTAGAAGCACTTTCAAGAGTAAAGCCTATTCATCAAAAGGGAAGTTGGATATGGCGCATACAGATCTATGTGGCCCTACAAGAACAAGATCATACTATGGTGAAAGGTATTTTATACTCTTTATTGATGGCTTTTCTAGAATGATTTGGGTTACATATTTGAGAGAGAAATCTGAGGCATTTGACAAATTCAAGTTGTTCAAAGAAAAAGTTGAGAATGAATCTGGTTTAAAGATGAAATGTTTGAGATCAGACAAAGGAGGAGAATTCACATCAGAACTATTTAACACATATTGTGAAGAAAATGGAATACATAGACAAACTTCAGCTCCTAGAACTCCACAACAGAAGGGGATAGCAAAGCGAAGAAACAGAACTATACTAGATGCTGCTAGGACTATGTTGCTGGAAGGAAATGTATCACATGTTCATTGGAGAGAAGCAGTTGGCACTGTTGTGTACACACTAAAAAAAATTCAGATAAGAGAAGGTACAAATAAAACCCCTTATGAATTATGGTTTGATCATACACCTACTGTGAAATATTTCGAAATATTTGGTAGTAAATGCTATATTAAGAGAGATGATGAGATAGGCAAGTTTGATGCTAGAAGTGATGAAGAAATATTTCTTGGTTATTCTACTAAGAGTAAAGCATATAAATGTTTCAATCTGAGATTGAGAAAACTAATTGAAAGCACCAATGTGAGGATAGATGAGAAATTTCAAATTCAGGAAAGAATGTATGATTGTGGTCAGATAACAGAAACAAGAGAAGTTGATGCTGAACTTGAAGAACCCTTGATGATTGAGTATGAAATTGAAGAAGAAGAACATGGAGAAACTACTGAGATATTGAAGACTCCAAGGTATGTCAAGAAAAACCATCCTAAAGATCAAATTATTGGTGATGCAAGCAAAGGCCTGATGACTAGATCTAAAGTTAGAGATGAGATCTGTTTGATTTCTCAAGTTGAACCCAAGACTACTAATGAATCATGTATAGATGAATCTTGGACTAAAGCCATGGAAGAAGAATTAGAGCAGATAAAGAAGAACAATACATGGGAGTTGGTTCCAAGACCTAAAAACAAGAATGTGATTGGAACTAAGTGGTTTTTCAAAAATAAAATGGATGAGGAAGGCACAGTGGTAAGAAACAAGGCTAGATCGGTATGTAAAGGCTACTCACAACAATAAGGCATAGACTACAAAGAAACATTTGCACTTGTTGCTAGACTGGAAGCTGTGAGACTATTCCTTGCTTATGCTACACATAAAGACTTCAAAGTGTATCAGATGGATGTGAAATCTGCATTCATGAATGGTGACCTAGAAGAAGAAGTGTACATTGAGAAACCTGATGGTTTTCCTTTGACAGATGATGAAAACATGGTTTGCAGACTGAAGAAGGAATTGTATGGACTGAAACAAGCACCAAGGGCATGGTATGAAAGAATGGATAAACATCTACCTCATCTTGGTTTCAGAAAAGGTAATGCAGATAGTAATTTGTATTTAAGAACTGATGAAGATGGAATCTCAATTATAGAAGTTTTTGTTGATGATATTATTTTTGGAGGAAATGATAAAATGAGTAAGAAGTTTGCTAAAGAAATGGAGAATGAGTTTGAGATGTCAATGATTGGTGAGATGAAATTTTTTCTTGGTTTGAAAATTAATCAGAGTAAAAATGGCA
>MU225062.1:579579-590194 GCA_018584345.1 Thuja plicata
TAGTTTCATTACAATTCATATTAATTACTTTTTAATACACTAAAAAAATAAATCATTGATTCCTAGCTGACATATACCTTCTGACAATTCATAAATACCTAACAAAGTATTAGGACACAAAAGATTTATGGGTTACATATCTACCTTGGAGTTTGTATTAACTTGAAGTGTATCATGTTAAGGGTCTCCATATCTAATTACTAAAGTGGCTCTATTTACATATGCATTTTACTATCGTATTATAGTCATAGGCAATGAGATTGGTTGGTAATCTGATATTATTTTCTTAAAAATCCTCTTAAAACAAAAATAAAAATAAAAATAAATAAGGATTGGATCCCACTAAGAATAAGCATCACCCCTTCATATCCCTCTCAAGGTATTTATCTAGGTACGTTCAGTATACTATTTTATATGAGTATCTTATGCGATAACATGTGTTTCATTTCACATTGACCCTTTAATTAAAATATTCCTATGTACCTCGTCCAACTCTTATAGAGAAAATTGTAGGCCTTCAAGCGATTATTGGACCCAAAGCCACCCAATGTTGCAAAACCTGGCTCTGATATAGAGAACTTATATTTTTAATTGAACCTATTGAAAATCAGAATAAGAAGATAAGGGGGGAATTTTGTCAACTCTGGGACATAGTAGATGTGAAGCTTACTAAATTGGTGAAGCTTCTTGAGAATGTTAAGAAGATGGAGCAGTTAATCAAGGCACTAGACAATTGTAGAGATGCATGAGATCATCTTCAAAAGATTGATAGTCAATGATGTTTGTTGGCCTCAACAACAAATGATTGGAAGAATACTTGGGCTCATGTTAAACTTGTGCACAAGATAATAATGCCTCCATACAAGTGAGATACCTAAGTTTTTGGCAGTAAGATACTTTAGATTCTATATATACACCTGCAAGTAAGTTGATATATTTTTTAGTGCAATGTTGGTTTTCTTATTGTACTCATTTTGATGCATTCACTAAGGGGAAGTTGATAGACTTAGGGGAGATTTTGTTAATATTAAATAAGTGTATTGCAGAGAAGGATATGTATTGTGAGAATATTTATATATAATTATTGGTCTCAGGGGTAGTAATGTAATAATTTCATGGTAACATCTAGAGTTTGTACAGTGTTTTGGGGACATCCTTTGTCCTTGATGTCAAAGGGAGAGAAATATATTGATGATGCAGAAAATTCACAAGTGTCTCCATCAATGACAAAGGGGGATATTTTTACAAATATGAATATTGTATTGTCATTGATATCAAATTTTTTGTCATTGATGTCAACTATGGTCGAGAAGTTGTGTTTTGTGGTATTCTTATGTGTTTGAAAGTGGTGTATTATGTGTGTGTGTGTTGGAATTGATAAATGAATATTAATGGAGATGATTGTATATGATATATCTAGATGTCTCAGTTCTTATCTAAAGTATTGAAAAAGGATTTAGGTGTCTGCAACATGAAAATGGCTAAGGGTGATTATTCTGGTAAATAGTCTGTCAGACTATGTTTAAAATTTTGGTTTGCATCATGCCGCACATATTCATTTCTTCCTATCATTGAAGTAAGATGTTCATAGATGTAAAAGGTTTTTAGATATCAAATCTCATGGTTCCATTTGGTCCATAGCTAATTTTGTGGTGTCATGTGTTTAAACATGACAGAGACAGTGTATCTATTTGCAGGAATACTTTAGATTCCTTTACCTTCAATTATTTTAGTGTTGTGGTTCTTTCATATTGATATGTTGGTTTCAAGTGATTCTATATTGAGCATTCACAGCTATCATAAAGGTTTGAACTACATTTTGGTTTGTTTTTTCGATGAGCATTAAAAATGTTATCTTTTAGGGTCGACTTAAGCTAGTTTGATCCATACAGTAGCATGCAAAGTTAATATAAATGATCTATAATTGAAAGGAAGATATGTTGACATGGTGTGACTCCAGACACATACTATTTCCCTTCCACGTGATTTGGAAAATTGGGGTCGATGGTCTAAGTGTTGCACGTTACATCTAATTAGGTTGACCTAATTGATGTTAGTTTGTGTTGTGATTGATATATAAAGGAAGATATATTTCAGAGATTGGTGTATAAAGTGTAAGTGACTGTGTATGGTGTATTGTGAAGTGTGAAGGTGTAGATTTGAAAACAAGCAATCATGGAGCCAGTTTTAGATGTATAAACAATGAACTGTAATGAGAAATTCTAAGAATGTGCTTCTCTTCAGTTCAATAACAATAATTCATTGTAATCCTTACTATTCCATCTTTTCCTTGAAGAAGTGATCTTAAATGATTAGAAAATTATTATATATTTCTCTAAGGTTGTATGGCTTAGCCTGCAAGTTCAAATTAGGAGTAATGTTCTTCCTTCACCTTTAGCTTAATACATTGTTATCAAATTTCATATATTGAGTGTGATTCTCACTGTGGTTTTTCTTGCATTGTGTTTTCCATGTAAAAATATTGATGTCCTTGTATGTTAATATTTTTTCAATTATTTAATTTTTCACATGTGTTAATTATAATGAATGGTTGATAAATGGATAAGTTTTAATAATTTTTTATCCACACCCCTCTCTCAGCATCTAGAAGTGTTCAATAAATCCTTTTCCTAGAAATCCTCAAAATAGGCCAACCATGTTGTGAACCTTATTGTGAAACCAAAACCTAAGTCTCAACCTCACGTTACCTTTGATTCAATTGAAATTATTAAGGCACCCAATAAACCACTATACATTACTAAAAAAATTAAAGGAACACTCTCACGAGGAGTACTCATTGATCTAGTATGTATGGTGAATGTTATTACTAAAAAAATACCTTTACACAACAACTGCATCAAGATACATATGAAAAATATGATGTTATGATTAAGGTGTGTGATGGTTTTTATTGGCATGCCATAGTTTATATAACTCTCCCTTTTTAGGTTAGTACTAAGTGCTTAGATATTATCTTTGTCATAATACTAGATATTATCTTTGTCATAATACCTACCTCTGATCAATTTTGTGTGGAGTTGGGACATCCTTGGCTCAATTCCATGAAAGATATACCTTCTACCCTTTATAAGTGTTTGAAGTTCCCTCATGATTGGTATGTTATCATGATCAAGCATAGTCTTTACAAGCCATTATAAAGATGTGGAAACTTCACCCCTTGAAATATTTTGGCCTCAATAACCTCAACCATTCAAACCTCTACAAGATGTCCTTTTCCTATCTTATAAAAAATAAAACATGAAAAGATATCAACATTGAATAAGCCTAAGGGTATTCCATCTCCTCATCCTGACTTGGACCATTTCCTATGCCTTCTATTCCTCCTATATATTCTTCAATAACACATCATACATCTTAAAAATTTCTAGTAGATTGAATCTCTCAACTTAGTGAGGTTCATTTAATTCCTCCTACAAAGGAATAAAAGGAGCCGGTGTTTATTGATCTCAAACCTTTGCAAATCTCTATCCAAACCAAGAGATATTGTAGTGTGAGGACTGTTGATGAAAGTGTCATGCCAAGCCCTATGAGCCTGCTTCCCAAACCGTTTCCTCTTCGAAGATCCAAATCTTGACTTGAACCCATTTGACCAAACTTTGCCTAGCACAAGGGAGGAAAATAATCTAAAAAGTTTAAAATTTTCTGAGCATAATGATTGTTCATTTCGAATTAAAGATCCTATTATGATTAATTTGGATGATAAAATGGATAATAAAGATATTTATGATTACAATGTTGATGATAATAATATTGATGCTAACATGATTCTAATGATATCTATGAGGTTATTGAAATAAATCATGAATTTTCTTCAAAAATTTCAAAAGCATTAATGCTAGCTCCTAGTGACAAACAAAGTGACTCATCATTCAAGCATGGTCCCTATTTGGAACTTGTTATAACTTCATCTACCGTGATTGATATTTCTCCTCTTGCATCTTGTCCACCATCCCTAAGTGATGTTAAGCAATATTGGGAAGTGGATGATATGCTTGACTAACTTAACTTTTGCAGTATATGTTGGTCCCACTGAGAGGGAGGGGGGTGAATCAGACAAAATAAAACTTAAACACTTAAAACTTATCTCACTAATTCACTCGGTAGAACTAAATATATTAATAAGTGATTCACCGAATAACTTAATAACTTAAACAACTATACATCTCATAATATGCAAATCAATCATTCAAACTCAGTTAACACTAGATTTAACTCAGTTGACACCATATTTAATGATGAAACCCAATATGGGAAAAACCTCTATGGGAATTGTGACCCACAATAAAAGTGTACCTTTCTGAAGTACGCTCGGTTAAGAACTTGTCCTGTTAAAGATTACAAACACATTTGCTAAATGTGACCTTGTTAAGGGATTTACCTCAGATCAGTTAAGATATTCACCCTATTAGGAGTGGCCTTGCTAGAGTACTTTAAACACTCTTTTGGAATGTTACCTACGTCTATGTTTTACAAATAGGATTGTTAAATCCACTCGGTTAAGAGATTTTATCTGTTACAAATGCTAATAAGAAACAGTAAAACCTTGATCTATAAATATAGAAACTACCTTTTTCTTGGTTGAGATCCTTTATGCTCACATGAGTACTGGAATCTCATACTCCATTTGTCTCTGCTTTGGACTATAGATTCTTCTCTTTCTGCTTCTCTATTCTTCTCAGTAACTTTTTTCTTCAGCTTCTTCTGCTTCTTAATTCAATTCACTGACATCATAATCTCTGTTAATTTCTCATCCTTTATATAGACACTCTTTTTCCTCCTAATCTCCTTTCTTAGGTTTTCCATCATTTTCACTCAGTTGTTCGATCATCTTCTTCATAAATTTTAACTCGGTAAACTATTTAACTTTTACCTCGTAACTTGAACTTTTTCTTGGAACTCTCATAATCAGGTTTAACCGCTTGATCTTCGCCTTAGATCTTCTCATTGAATTTTATCGCTCGTAGATCTTCTAAAAAAATTCCTTTAATTCTTATCTCCATCTAGATCATCATAGATTTGTATTAAATTCAATCTTATCATCATTTACAATCAATATCATGTACTCGGTAACTTTTTTTGTAACTTGGTAACTAATTTTGTTCACTACTTGGTTCTCAGTTCTCGATAACTGAAACCAACTAACACAACTCTATACTGACTGACTCTGTCTAGCTTTGTAGAATAAATATTTTTAGTCATAACTTAACTCTTTGCAATCTTCGACTTAATCAATCAAGTGTACCAACTTGATAACATCAAATATATAGTAGCAAACAACTATACCAACATTACTTCATCATTGTCTAATCTGTATTTGTCACCCATTTAACTTCTCCTTCTTATGATATGGTAACTCAATAAAAAATAGTAAATCAATTGTTTGACATCAATGACAAAATAACAACTGATCTAACCATTTCTACAAATATGTATACTTATTATCACTTGGTCTTCATCATCTCCATCAGTTGATCAAAAATCTCACTCTTTCGCATTGATGGCAATACTATAGTATTACTATAGCAATTGATGATGGTAACTCTCAATATTGTCAATCTCTGTCATTACTCCCTCTGAGTTGATAGTTTTTTTTTTATCTTCAATTTTTTCACTATTCTCTGTCTTGGATAAATCGTCTGATACTGTAGCATACATTTTGATTTTCCTTCATGAGTAAATAGTAGCAATTCATTCTCTCCCTCTTTCTTCAATATCTCCCTTATGGATAAATTTCATCAATTCATTCTCTCCCTCTTTCTTCAATATCTCCCTTATGGATAAATTTCATCAATTCATTCTCTCCCTCTTTGACAACAATGCCAAAAATTCATACTCCTAAAAACTTGTTTTAGCAGTGGATTATACCTTACATGTACAAATACTCATTACATACAGAATTATCCACACAACTTCAGGAATCACCTAAAGTGTGTCATACTAACATCAATTCAAGAATAGATATTCTGATAAAGTATAGAATTTATGTAGCATGCCTTATGCTTCTTAGTGAGTATTGGATAGGGGAAGAACCCCTAATTTACCTTTGAGATACTCAAAAGCATCCTTCGGTAGTGGCTTTGTAAAGATATAAGCCAATTGTTCTTTTGAATTCACATATTCCAATACCACATTCTTCTCTTGAACTTCTTCTCTCAATTAGTGATACTTGATAGAAATGTGCTTTGTCTTTGAATGCATAATTGGGTTCTTTGATATATTGATAGCACTTGTGTTATCACAAAAAATAGTTATAGGATCTGAAATAATCTCTTGTATACCTTAAAGTAGTTGTTTGACCCAAAAAATATTTGCACAATTCATGGCAGAAACAACATATTTTGCCTTGGTAGTAGACTGTGAAATGCAAATATGCTTCTTTCTTAGCCGTGTGACCAATATTTCACCTAGAAAGAATGCTCCTCCACTTGTAATTTTCCTGTCATCAACATTTCCAGTGCAATCTGCATTAGTGTAGACTTGCAGATCAAAAGTACCTCCTTTCTCGTACAATAAACCAAAATCTTCAGTTCCTTTCAGATATCTAAAAATTCTCTTGACTGTAGACATATGTGTTTCCTTTAGATTAGAAGAAAATATTGCAACAATCCCAATAGCATGTTCTATATCAGGTCTATTGTGAACAACATACTGCAGTTTACCAATCATGGATTGGTAAAGAGTATTATCCACCTCTTGTGTCTCATCTTCTTTAGATAATTTACATCCCGTGACCATCGGTGTTCCAACAGGCTTGGAATCTTCCATACCAAAAGTTTTGAGGATCTCTTTGATATACTTAGCTTGTGTAATATAGATCCCTTCTGTAACTTGTTGTATCTATAGTCCTAGAAAGAACTTAATCTCTCCAATCATTGACATTTCAAAATCTTTTCTCATTTCATCAACAAATGTCTTACATAAGGTGTTATTTCCACCAAAAATAATATCATCAACAAAAATTTCAGCAATCAAAACTTTATTGTCACTATCACACTTCAAGTAAACATTACTGTTATTAGTTGTTCTTTTAAATCCTATTTTGATTAGATAAGATTGAAATCTCTCATACCACTCTCAAGGTGCTTGCTTCAAACCATAAAGAGATTTATGTATCTTACATACATTTTTCTTATTTGTGCTCTCAATTAATCCTTAAGGTTGTTCAATGTAAACTTCTTCTTTCAGTATCCCATTCAGAAATGTAGACTTGACATCCATTTGATAAACTTTGAATTCTTTGTAAGCTGCATAAGCTATAAGTATCCTAACTCCTTCCAATCTAGCAATAGGTGCAAAAGTCTCTCCATAATCTATACCTTCTTCTTGTGCACAACCTTTGCAAACCAATCTAGCTTTATTTATGATAACTTCTCCATTCTCATTCAACTTGTTTCTGAAAATCCATTTAGTACCAATAACATTTTTATCCTTTGTCCTAGGTACTAAAGTCCATGTACTGTTATTTTCTATCTAATCAAACTCTTCTTTCATTGATTTCATGCAATATTCATTATCTAGTGCATCTTTAACTTTCTTTAGCTCAAATGAAGATATCAAACATGTATTTTCTCTTGCCTTGCTTCTTGTCATCACTCCAGCATCTTTATTTCCTATAATCTTTCTCGGGAAGTGGTGCCTCCTCACTTATTTTTCTAAAATAGGATCGGTAGGTCTCGATGCTTCATCCTCACCATTCAGTTGTAGAGCAATCTATTTAGCTTCCTCCTTGGTAGGTACTCTCGGTAAAGTGTCAGGAACATCAGGTTGTACATATACAAACTTATCATATTCTTCAGGTTCCTTTTTTCTTTCTTCATCATTTTTTTATGCAAACTCGTTAACTCTAACCCTTGCACTTTCCACCATTTTTTTAGTAACTTTATTCAAACACTTATAGGCTTTACTCCTCCTAGAATATCCTAAGAATATTCCTTCATCCCCTTTAGAATCAAAATTTCCTTCTCAAGAATCTTTCAATATATAACATCTGCTTCCAAAAACTCTGAAATAACTAACATTAGGTCTGTGTTCATACCAGATTTCATAAGGTGTTTATTTGGTACCATTTTTCATTTGTACTCGGTTCAATGTGTAACCAATAGTACTGACTGCTTCTCTCTAGAGGTTTTTTTAAATAACTTTCTCAATCATCAGTGTCCTAGCACAATCACCAATAGATCTATTTCTTCTTTTAGCAATATCATTCCATTGTGGTGTCCTCGGTGCTATCATCTGTCTCTTTATTCCATTTTCATTACAAAACAATGTAAACTCATCAGATGTAAACTCACCTCCTCTATCAGATCTTAGACATTTTAGTTGTCTTCCTATTTCTTTCTCAACTCTGGCCTTATACCACTTAAACATTTAAAATGCATTATATTTTTCTTTTAAAAATATTACAGACATCATTCTACAATAATCATCCACAAATAGAATAAAATATTTATCTTGGTAGTAACTTTGAGTTCTCATGGGTCCACATAAATTAGTATGTACTAAATCCAAAATTCCTTGTGTAACATAAGTTTTGCTTGAAAAAATAGATTTAGTCATCTTGCCCATTTGACATTCTTTGCACATAGAATTCTCAGGTTTCTCTAATCTTGGTAATCCTCTTACTCTATTCTTTTTACTCACTTTGATCAAGCTCTCAAAATTAACATGACAAAGCCTTTTGTGCCATAGTAAGACATCCTCAACTTTAGAAAACAAGAAATTCTTCATAGAAGTATCAAGATAAAATAAATTACCTTTAGATTGTTCTATAGTAGCAATCAGAATTTCCTTCTTATAAAAAAATTTCACCTTTCCATGTTGAAATTCCAGTCGGTGACCTATGTTATTTAACTGCGCAACACTCAATATATTATACTTTAATCCCTCAACCCAATAAACATCATGATCAAATCTTGTGTTATTTAATAGAATTATATAATATTTTCCTTTCACGGGTTATGGAGCATCATTACCAAATCTAACAAATCCTCCATCATGTTTTTCCAAGGAAATAAACTTAAGTGTGTCACCAGTCATCTGATGTGAACAACCACTATCTATAATCCATATGTTATTCTTACTTACTTGTGATATTAGGGCTCTTGGTTCTTCTTCATCAGAATTTCCTTGAAAAGAAACATACACAACTTCTTTTTCATCAATGTCATCTAGATCATCATCACTTAGATCTTCATTAGCAATATGACAAGATTTCTTACCTTTGTTTTTGTAGTCTCTAAATCTCTTGAATCTATTTTCTCTTTTGTCCTTATCTTTGTTATCTTTCTTCTCCTCATTATCTTTCTCAGGGTAGTTAGATTCAAAATGACCAATCTTTTTACAGTTAAAAAATTTCAAGGGAAACTTACCTCGGTATTTTCCTTTGCCTCTTTGTAGCCTTCTAGCCAACAAATATTCAAACTCTCTCCCGTTCTCTTCATATGTAGCATATAAATCTTCCAAACCACTCTGACTGTTGTAAAATTTCTCACTAGCACCTCTCAAATATCCATCACTAGGTCTAGAGTCCTTAAAACTTTCAATCTTGAAAGATGAATTAAATGCAGACTCAATCTTAGATGTAGCAGGAAAACTATTATCAAAATCATTAATCTAAAATGCAACTAGCTTACCAATAGTGGCATCAAGTGAAACATTCATCTGAGGAATGGATCTAAAATCTTGTATAGCATATACTTGAATAACATAACTTAGTAGCAGGGTTCTGAACATTTTTCTTGTAACTTCTTCCTCTGTTATGGCTCCACCAACTCCTCTGATAGAATTAACAATCTCCTTAAGTCTAGTGATGTATTGTATTATGTTTTTGTTGGAAAGTGACAATGCAAGCAATTGTTATTTTTTTCATTGATGTCAAACCTTTACTGGTGAGACTATTGTTATCTATTTGAGTACCATATCTATTATTGATGAAGAAGATTTAACAAGAAGACCAAGTGAATGGTTGAGTTAAGGAAAATAAAAGGGTACTTGATCAGTTGGCACTCTGGCAAAGTAATTTGTTGTTTATCTTTCAAAGACAGTTTTTCTGGTTGTTCTATGCCGAGCAAGTTTGGCTTGTGCCGAGAAAAGTTGCTTATGACGAGCAAAGTTGCTTGTGCCGAGTAAAGTTGCTTGTGACAAGCAAAAATTTTCTCAATGCCGAGCACCATTGAAATTGCCAAATGAAAACAGTGATATTGGCCGACTTACAGTAATTGGATTAATGATGAGATTTGAGATCTCTGGCCGACTTAGTTGATTTTATTGGGATATGTGATGTTAATTTAAGATTGATCCACATCATTTAATGTATGGGTAACCATAATTAATGCATGGTTTCAAGATTTAATTAGAGACTACTTTGGAGAAGTAAGTGTAATGCAAAGATGGAATGATCCGTTGGATCTGACCTAACCTAAGATCTACGATCTTGTTTAAGTGGCAAAAGATTTATCTGACCTAGAAAAAGAGGTATATGATAACCTCAAGGGGTTATTCATGAAGTGTGGATGAATGTATGTGTATGCAAAAGGTTTGCATAGTTGATTTACTATTTGGCATGATCTAGCAGAGAAGGCAAAAGGCAGAAGCA
>MU225062.1:596137-637373 GCA_018584345.1 Thuja plicata
TGATAACCTCAAGGGGTTATTCATGAAGTGTGGATGAATGTATGTGTATGCAAAAGGTTTGCATAGTTGATTTACTATTTGGCATGATCTAGCAGAGAAGGCAAAAGGCAGAAGCAGAAAGTTGCATGTGTGATTGCTTGACAAATTTCCAAGTAGATCAGAAGGTTGAAATGACAATGCAGGCTATCCAGTAAGTTAACATTAGAGTTTTAATTGGATCTTAATTGCAAAGTAAGTTGTATGTATCAGATCACAAACTGCTGATTACTTTCTTACCATTGTATCAGTTAAATCCTTTAACAAGGTTGACTTAACAATCATTTGTATAAATCCTCTAACAAGGTGACATTCAGATTGGAATGTTCTAAGTCCTCTAACAAGGCCACTCCTGACAAGGTGATTAAATCCTTTAACCAGGTCACACCTAACAGTTTGTTATTGTAACCTTTAACAAGGTTGGCTCCTCACAGAGTGAAAACTTGGTAGCATGTTACTGGTGGTTTTTCCCATATTGGATTTCCACATTAAATACTTGTGTCAACTTGTGTGAATGCTTATGGTTTTCTTTACTATTATGTTACTACAAGCTAATTTCAATTGATAGTAAACTACATGATTAAAGTTGTTGATTTATGCTACTGCTACCGAGTAGATTTGAAGTACAGAAAGTTTTTATTTGTTACATCTAGACTTGAGGATAACTGATTCACCCCTCCCCTCTCAGTTATTCTAAATTCATTCTAACAGTTTTTTCCATATTTCATTCTCATTGAATCAAATCTACCTCTCAGACTTTTAGCTTTTGCTTTCTGAAAATCTTGATCTCCACCATAGGTCAAAATAAGCTTATCCCCCATTTGTTTCGAAGTAGTTCATCCATCAATTTCATCATATTCCTAGTCAGTAAGTGTGGAAGCTATCTCAATCATGACTTGTGTGTGTTCTTGATTCTGTCTTTTCTCAGTGATTGTCAAAGGTGAAGTTGTTGGTGCAACATATTTATTATAGAGAAAATGAAGTCCATATTCTCCTATGTCAAACACATGCAATCTCATTCTACTTTTCCATGTAGAGAAATGTTCCCTATTCAACTTTGGTGCTTCCCTCTTATACATCTTTAGATCTTGAATCAAGTCCTTTTAAACTTTAACACTTCAAATAACTAGTGCTCTGATACCAGTTGGTGGTCCCACTGAGAGGGGGGTGAATCAGACAAAATCAAACTTGAACACTTAAAACTTAGCTCACTAATTCATTCGGTAGAACTGAATACAGTAATAACTAATTCACCAAATAACTTAATAACTTAAACAATCATATATGCAAATCAATCATTCAAACTCAATTAACACCATATTTAACTCAGTTGACACCAGATTTAATGACGAAACCCAATATGGGAAAAAAATCTATGGGAATTGTGACCCACAATAAAAATGTACCTTTCTGAAGTACACTCGGTTAAGTACTTATCCTATTAAAGATTATAAACACATTTTCTAAATGTGACCCTATTAAGGGATTTACCTCAGATCGGTTAAGATCTTCACCCTGTTAGGAGTGGCCTTGCTAAAGGACTTTAAACACTCTTTTGGAATGTCACCTATGTCTAGGATTTACAGATAGGACTATTAAATCCACTCAGTTAAGAGATTTTCTCTGTTACAAATGCTAATAAGAAAAAGTAAAATTTTGATCTGTAAATATAGAAACTACCTTTTGCTTGGTTTAGATCCTTTATGCTCACATGAATACTAGCATCTCATACTCCATTTGTCTTTGCTTCAGACTGTAGATTTTGCTCTTTCTTCTTCTCTGTTCTGCTCGGTAACTCTATTCTTCAGCTTCTTCTACTTCTTAATTCAATTCTCCAGCATCATAATCTTTGTTAATTTCTCATCCCTTATATAGACAAACTTTTTCCTCTTAATCTTTTTGCTTAGGTTTCCCATCATTTGCACTCATTCATTCGATCATCTTCTTCATAAATCTTAACTCGGTAAATCGTTTAACTTTTACCTCGTAACTTAAACTTTTTCTTGGAACTCTCATAATCAAGTTTAACCTCTTGATCTTCACCTTAGATCTTCTCATTGAATTTTCTCGCTCGTAGATCTTCTAATAAACTTCCTTTAATTCTTATCTCCATCCAGATCATCATAACTTTGTATTAAATTTGATCTTATCATCATTTACAATCAATATCCTGTACTCGGTAACTTGCTTTGTAACTCAGTAACTAACTTCGTTCACTTCTTGGTGATCGGTAACTAAAACCAACTAACACAACTCTATATCGTCCGACTCTATCTGGCTCTATAGAGTAACTCTTTTTAGTCATAACTTAATTCTTTGCAATCTCTGACTTAATCAATCAAGTGTACCGACTTGATAACATCAAATATATAGTAGCAAACAACTATATCAACATTACTTCATCATTACCTGATCTGTATTTTTCACCCATTTAACTTCTTCTTATGATATGGTAACTCAATAAAAATCCGTAAATCAATTGCTTGACATAAATGAAAAAATAACAATTGATCTAACCATTTCTACAAACATGTATACTTATTATCACTCAGTCTTCATCATCTCCATCAGTTGATAAACAATATATTCTTTTGTTTTTTTCTTGTGTGTAATGTGTGTCTTCCATTATGTGCTATTAGATATGTCTTTGTGTTACATTAAGATTTCTTTGGATGACCATTTTTGATTGATTAGTGTAAGGTAATTTAAAGTGACCAAGCCTATTGTAACATTCCTCTATTTGTAGCTCAATTCTTCTATTTTTTGTATTTATGTTATTTCATACATCTTCTATTGTAGTAAATGTGGTTTTGTTTTGTCTACTTGGGGATGATCCAAAGTTTCGAGATCTATCTCTTTTTGGTCTCTACCATGTTGGCCCAAAAATACATGTTTTTTCATCTTATGTGCTCTTCTTCCATTGTGTTTTTAGTTCCACTACCTTCAGACGATGAGGTCGATTCATTGCAATTATACTTGATGTACATGATTTATCAAATAAATATTTTGATCCTAGTTATTAGTTCCCTTATGTGATATATTTTTGTCATATGATCCATTTCCCTTGTTTTGTTCTTTCTTGCAGGGTTCATATCATTATGGAAATACACTCAAGTCTTTTGAATACATGTATGTTACCTTAAATCCATTTCTCCTGGTAAGGTGTACGCAATCACTTTACCATGGGGGAATACACTTGTAAAGTTTCAGATCTCAAGCATTCACGATGACATCCATGATCAACCTTTTCTAAAGTCAACTCTACAAGTCAACATCAACATATTATTGAAGAATTTGACACAATGAAGGCTTGTGAAGCCATAAATATTCCATTCATTTAATTCAATTCAAATCTATCCTCTATTACATTATAGTACACTTTCATTTCAATTTAAGTTTGTTTCAATTTCAGGGTTAATTCCAAAATCAGGGTTTGAACTTTCTATGTGTAGGTGGTAGGTTTAAAGACATAAGTTTGAGATCAGATCGAGTAGATAAAGACCAATAGATTGAGAAATTCTGACAACATTTTTGGGGAAACATATGAGCAACATTTTGATCGCAGATCTTCCAGTTTTGTCTGCATCTAGTGCTCTTATATCAAGGGTTCCCCAAGAAAAATAGTCCTCCTTGTTCCGACCCATATTCCAAAAACATGTTCCTTTATGCCTCTAATTTCTATATCCATCTTGGTTGCCTACATATATGATTTTTGTAGTAGTGTGCATGTTGAAACCCCTCAATTTCTCATCTTTGACCCACAACTCAACACCCAATTCACATAGTTTCAGTATTATTTTCAACTCTCCCATGAGGACGACTGAATCCACCTTGTGCCCAATCCTTTTTTATTAGATTTGAGGTTGAGACTTGTGGATCCACTCTCCTCCAAATTAATTAATGCAAAAATGGGCCTAGTTGCCTAGTTTGCATGCATAAGCTAGTGAACTCTATTTCCCTACATTACACCTATAGTTTTTAATTTTTTAGGTAAGTGACCACTTTTTTGTTCACTGTCTTGGTGAGCATACCCTTTTTATTTAATACATTTTTGTTGTCTTCATTTTGTCATGCTCAGTGGGACTCATGTCCCTATTTTTAACCTTTCATTGGAGTTTACTAAGTTTTGAATTTTAAGTTCCAGCTTGTCACATTTGATTGTGTTTGTGCACTTCCACAACCTATATCAACACTTATGCTTCAATTATCAATACCTATGTTCAAATCCGGTGTGACTGCACAGTGACAAAATCCACCTACATTTTGACCTACCACGCCTTTTTTGATAGAGTGACACATCTATTTTCTAGTCAAGGGTTCCTAACATTTTACATTGGCATATTTTTACCTTTTTAGTTTGGCTTTAATCTAAATTCTATTGTAAAATTTCTTTTTCAAGGCCACTATGGAATTGTGCCTATGTTATCTTAAGTAGTGTATTAAGCTATTCCTTATCTATTTTTGGAAAGGTTAGCTTGGGACTTTGGCAACCTCAAGTTAGTCTCCAAAATTCCCTATCCAATATTGCTTAGGAACTTGTCTATACTAAGTAGGAAAAAAGAGAAATCATCCCTTATCATCAAAAATATGGATTTACTTAATCCAAATTGGGTCTTATACCTCTCATCATCCTTTATCTTTTATAAATTCTTCTAATCCAAAACTTAGTCAAGATTCCAAATTCCTTCAAAATAAATGATTTTTTTCCATATCCTTACCTAAGGTCCATATCATCTTCACCTAAGGTCCTTTTTGGAATAAAAACACCACTGAGAGGGGGGGAGGGGGGGTGAATCAATGGTTACTTAAAAACTTGTTCTTTTCAACTTTTACAAATATAATATGAAGTTATGAAATAAGAACAAGAAATGCAAGAAAAACACATTACACAATATTTATAGTGGAAAACCCCTTAGGGTTAAAAACCAATTTTAATCATAAACTTTAATAGACTCTTAGGCAAAACTTTTAGAGCTCCAACTCTGGGAAGCACCAACACCCTGTTTTAGAAACACCAATCCCTTACACCTGAAGCACCAACTTCAAGAATACAAGAAGCAGTAACTTTCAAACTGAATAAATGCGATAAAAAATTAGAGGATCATCTCTGTTACAATACAAATCATGAAACAAAAAATTCAACTCCAAGTTGAAAATATAAAGTAGGATACACTTCATTTCTTCTCTCTCTTACTGATTCTTTTGTATCAAAATAAGTCTTCTTTTACATATGATTTTTATCAAAACAAAAAACTTACAATCTGATATGAATCCCTTAATCTGATAACATGATCATAAGTTTGAATACCAGAAGATAAATTGATTAAATGATCTCCAAACTATTAGCCTTCTTAACAAATCAACAACTAGTTTCCCCTCAAAACATTAATAACTCAATTGTATATGTATGCACCATTAAAATATCTTATTAATGAATGATTTAAATCACTCAAATTAATATTATAATCCCTCCTCAATCTCTTATTATACCCTGCAATCATCAATCATTCAACACATTTTAAATTTGAAAGAAATATTATTACCTCTCAAAATTCTATCTTGTAAACTACATACTACCCTTCTGGTCTACTGCACATATCTCTCAAATCCTGCACTTTTTCTGCAAACCACCTGTTGGATATTTTAGAGGAATGTATCCTCTACTTATAAATTTTCTTTTTCATTTTTTAACAGACTTTGTAACCATCCAAAACTGATTTAGACTAAAACTGCTCATAACTGTCATAACCGACTGTACCAGTTATGGTCAAAATTCCTTCTCTCTCCTCCATATGTTTATGAAGAAACTAACAATGACCCATTTCAGATCTGCCTCTTACCTTTCCAACAATTTATATATTTGGGGGTTTGTTTAACACTTAATATAATCAAAACTGATTAGACTGAAATCAGTTAGTTATGAAATTAACACTGTTTTAAGCATAACTAACTATATAAAGTGTTAACCAATCTAAAAATTAACACTAATCACCATAGTGAATATTCAAACCATATAGGAGATAAATTAGGATAATAATTCACTAAAAACCCATGTGACATTAATGCACTTTAATTATCTGAGACCTCTGACCATCATCATTTGCACATCGGACCATCAGGCTAAATTGGCAACAATGACAATAAGCAAAGACCAAAATACCAAAGGTTCAAGATACTCCCACTTTGGAATTGATTTCAATACCTAAAAAATATATTAACCTCTTCATGTACATGTATATCATCACCTGTATAGACTCCATCAACATTAACCACTGCATGTACCTGTATCACTTGTATATCATCGCATGTATAGAATACATCAACACATATTTTAATATATTTTCCTCATATGTTTTCTCCCCCTTTGACATAAATGAAAAAGGAGAGACACCAAGGTTTAAGTTTCAAAAATGATCATAAATGCTCCCCCTGAAACCTATCACACACTGATTAACTAAACTAAGAGCAGAAAGAGAGAGAACTCCCAATCTGGTTCTCAAACTGTCAAACACATCTTTTGAGACTGGTTTTGTGAATATGTGAGCCAATTTATTTTCCTTTTTATCTTCTATAATATGTTCTTGAGGATGATATTTCTTCAGTCTTGTTCCTATAGACTTTGTACCTGTTGGTTTTGGTGTTCTAGTTTTATCTTTTATCCCTTCTTCACTTTCTTCAACTTTATTATCAAATTTGTTCAAGATATTATCATTGTCTTGGAGAAGAGTGTTATCCATTATTGTTTCCTTTTTATCTTGCATAACTTCATTCACATGTCCCATAAGACACACATCTTCATTATTGTTAGTATTTGTGATATCTTTTAATTTATATATATTCCCTTTTGATCTTTTACCCGATGCAACCAACTATCCTGGTCTACATTTGATTTTACAATCATGATCATCAAACACAACTTCATATCCATTATCACAAATTTGAATAACACTTAGAATATTATACTTTAATCCATCAACATAATACACATCATGAATAGACATTTTTTCACTAAGCATCAAAGAACCCAAACCTTTAATTTTCCTTGAAGAATCATCACCAAACCTCGCACTGCCACCTTTGTAGTAAATCAATTTGTCAAACTTTGTTTTATCACCTTTCATGTGTCTAGAACAACTATCAATTATCCACAAGTCCTTTTCCTCAGAATCTAAATCCATTTGAACAAACATAGACTTATTAATCTTAGGCCTCCATATCTTAGTAACTTTAGGATCAAATTATTTATCAACGTGTAGACTAGTATATGATTGATCATTCTGAAATGACTTAGTTCTGCAATTCCTCATAACATGACCAAAGAGATTGCATTTGTAACATCTTACACCATTCATTTTAGGAAATGAATAACCAAAATGAAAATTTGAAAACCTCCTTGACATATATTTGCAATTACTTATTCTATGTCCATATTGATGACACATGAAGCAATACCCATCAAAGAAAGAAGTGAAACTGTTTGAAGATATTTTACTTGTGAATGAAGTGCTTGATATAAAATTCTATTTATCATTAGAAATCTGATTAAATTCTGCATTTTTACCTGCATTTGAAGTGGTAGTATGTTGATCTATGTCCTTACTTTCAAATTTGAATATCTCAAATAAAGATTTATCTTTCTTGTCACTAGAACATTGTCCAAGTTCAAAACCAATTCCAGTTAGATTACCAGTTCTTCTTTGTTTTCTTAACGTGTAATCCAAATTAGAATTATCATATTTTTCTAAATTCCCTTTATATGATACTACTTCATTAATTAACCTTGTACATTCCTGATCTTTAGAACTTAACTCTTCCTTAGTGACAAAGGCAATTCTCTTTTGTTCCTCAACTTGTAATTTCAATTCTATAACTTGTTGATTTAATTCCTTAGTTTCTTTTTCAAAGTTATCTTTTTCCTTTAAGAATTGATTTTATTGAATACTTAAATTCCTTTTTAATTCCTTGGTCTTTTTAAGTGCATAAAGGAATTCACATTCTAAATTAGCTTCAACAAGTTCAACATCATCATCACTATCTGATCTTTGACAAGTAGTTTCTACAGCCATGAATAAAACTTCATTTTCATCACATTCAAAGCTACTGGATTCATTGTCTGATACATCAGCAATTAAACTCTTATTCTTATTAAAGAACTTCTTTCTGTTATAGAATTTATTTTTACTTGATTTCTCTTTCTCATTATCTATTTCATCATGACTATTGTAAGGACATTTAGATGAAAAGTGTCCTATTTTACCACAATTAAAGCATTTGAAAGGAAGTTTACCTTTGTATTTACCTGCTCCTTTCCTTAATTTCCTTGAGATATGTTCTTCAAGAGCATCAAGATCTTCTGATTCTAATGAGACTTCCTTCATTTTCTTTTCTACCTTAAATGCTGCTTCTTTGCTTGTGGATTCCTGCTTGCCAAACTTTCGCATTTCATAAGCTACAAGTGCTCCATGAATATCTTTCATTGTGTACTTGTTAATGTCTCTAGTTTCTTCTATAGAACATATCTTAGAATCAAATTTATTTGGAGGAGATATCAAAACTTTCTTTACAACATCTATGTCATCAATTTTTTCACCAAGTCCTCTTATGCCATTAACAGTTTCATCTATCTTAAGGAGATAGTCTTCTACCTTTTCATCATCACACATATTAAGGTCATCAAATCTTTCTCTCAAATGTTGTATCTTGACTTCTTTAACTCTATCGTTACCATGATATGTGTCTTTCAATTTGTCCCATACTTCTTTAGAAGATCTGCAATGCATTACCTTAACAAAAACATCTTTAGATGGGTTCTTAAATATAGCAAATTTAGCCTTCATATAAATTTCATACTTCCTCTTTTCATCAGGATCTGTAGGTAAAGAATTAGGAACATTATAACCATTAATAATTGAAGCCCAAATATCAATATTAATTGACAACAAGTAAGTTTGCATCATAACTTCCCAAAAAGCATAATTTGATCCATCAAAACTAGGAACCTTTGAAGAACTATCTTGAGCCATGATAGATAAGTATTTCACTACCCCAAAATCTACCCAAAGCTGTTAAACCTTATGTAGGGAACATGGCTCTGATACCACTTGTTGGAATACAAACACTACTAAGAGGGGGGGTGGGGGGGTGAATCAGTGGTTACTTAAAAACTTGTTCTTTTCAACTTTTGCAAATATAATATGAAGTTATGAAATAAGAACAAGAAATACAAGAAAAACACATTACATTATATTTATAGTAGAAAACCCCTTAGGGTAAAAAACCACTTTTAATCATAAACTTTATTAGCCTCTTAGGCAAAACTTTTAGAGCTCCAACTGTGGGAAACACCAACACCCTATTTTAGAAACACCAATCCCTTACACCTGAAGCACCAACTTCAAGAATACAAGATGCAACAACTTCCAAACTGAATAAATGAGATACAAAATCAGAGGATCATCTCTGTTACAATACAAATCATGAATCAAAAAATTCAACTCCAAGTTGAAAACATAAAGTAGGATACACTTCACTTTTTCTCTCTCTTACTAATTCTTTTGTATCAAAACAAGTCTTCTTTTACATATGATCTTTATCAAAACAAAAAACTTACAACCTGATATAAATCCCTTAATCTGATAACATGATCATAAATTTGAATACCAGAAGATAAATTGATTAAATGATCTCCAAACTATTAGCCTTCTTGACAAATCAACAACTAGTTTCCCCTCAAAACATTAATAACTCAATTGTATATGTATGCAACATTAAAATATCTTATTAATGAATTATTTAAATCACTCAGATTAATATTATAATCCCTCCTCAATCTCTGATTATGCCCTACAATCATCAATCATTCAACACATTTTAAATTTGAAAGAAATATTATTACCACTCAAAATTTTGTCTTGTAAACTACATACTATCCTTCTGGTCTACTGCACATATCTCTCAAATCCTGCACTTTTTCTGCAAACCACCTGTTGGATATTTTAGAGGAATGTATCCTCTACTTATAAATGTTCTTTTTCATTTTTTAACAGACTTTGTAACCATCCAAAACTGATTTAGACTAAAAGTGCTCATAACTATCATAACCGACTGTACCAGTTCTGGTCAAAATTCCTTCTCTCTCTCCACCAGACGTTTATGCAGAAACTAACAATGACCCATTTCAGATCTGCCTCTTACCTTTCTGAAAAGGTATAATAGTTGGGGGTTTGTTTAACACTTAATATGCTCAAAACTGATTAGACTGAAATCAGTTAGTTATGAAATTAACATTGTTTTAAGCATAACTAACTATATAAAGTGTTAACCATTCTGAAACTTAACACTAATCACCATAGTGAATATTCAAACCATATAGGAGATCAATTAGGATAATAATTCACTAAAAACCCATGTGACATTAATGCACTTTAATTATTTGAGACCTCTGACCATCATCATCTGCACATCGGACCATCAGGCTATATTGACATCAATGACAATAAGCAAAGACCAAAATACCAAAGGTTCAACAATCCTTATTATCCTCATATTACTAAAAGGTCTAGTAATCTTTGACACTTTCTACATCCTTTATCAAAACATCTACTAATCATACATTCATCAACCCCCATCCAAACATCAATCTTGCTAGGTCTACCCCTTTCCATGGTTTCCCCTAGATCTCAAACTAAGAAAAAGATGAAATTGTATGATCATTTCATCGTAGAGGATATCACCAACCAACCCACGTCACCACCACATGAGGAAGATATCCTTGCAAACCAAACCAAACATTCACCAAGGTTACAACCCTTTTTCGAACAGAATAGATAAATAGAAACAAAGTCCATGAACTTTTGGAGATCAAACTTTAGAATATTGTGGCCTATCACAAATTAGAAGAGAGCGTCCCTTATCAAACATACCTACATCATCATCTAACCCATTTTGTGTACCACCCTCTCTTCAACCCAACATGACCACATCGTCACCTAAAACTAAATGACATAAATCCCACAACCATTAGATTCCACCCAAATTTTGTAGGTCATCCGAAAATTCAAACCTTATCCACACATCAATCCATCCACCCAACATAGAATAAACATATCCACATCCAAAGTGGCACAACAAGGTCCTAATGTATCGATACTCTACACTACCAACCAATAAAGCTTTAACGACCTAAACAACAAACCTATATCCATTCATATCCCTTAATATACCACAATACCAATACATCAACCCAAAACCTCCACATCAAAACATCTTAAACCCAATGTCTCTACAACAAAACATTCTAAACAAAAACCCTATACCCATATAACAACATCAACAACAAGACCATACAACACACAATAATCCCAACCAATAATTACAAGATATGAGGAACTAGATTCGAGGGCAATTTGATACATTCTGACTTAACTTTTCCCTATGCAATCTGATTCAGTAAATTCCATGAATTCACATTTCATTCTTACATCTACTTTTCCCAATGCATTCTGACTTAACTTTTCCCTATGCAAATTCACGGGATTCCATGAAATCACATTTCGTTCTTACATCTAACATGATTAAGCTCCTTATATTTGAAGAATGCGGGCAGCATCCCAAAAAAATAAACAAATTTCAAAAAAACGAATTCAGAAGATTTCCTCTTTGTATTGATTTAAAATTGTCAGATCAGAGTGGTCACAATTTTTGTTTGTAAATGCAGAGGTTGCTCCAATTTTAATCTGAACTTTCCAAATTCAGGAGATTATTGGCCCCACCACCAATCTTATCCTGCGGCGGTTTCCCATAAACGCTTTGATGTGCGTGATGCTTACAAAGATTTGTTTTTTGGGTTACTCGGTGTCTCTTATCTACTGCAAACAGACAGATGGAAAACATAAGAAAATGATAGGTTGAATATACATTACAGCAACTTCAAATGATTTGAAGAAATTGCATTTCCTTAATAAGAATATAACGAACTTTTGAATCTCTTCTTACAAACTTAAATTAACAGACAAACGTTCATAAGAAGAGAAGTAGTAACCAAGCACATATAATACTTCAAATCACCAGCACTTGAAATCTGGTAGTGTATCCAGTTACATGGGCATACGAGTGCACTGTATAATTAGGATTATTGGCATTATACAGCATTGTAAACCAGTATTTTCCAAATTTTGCACTATAGAATAAATTATTAGTAACCCTAATCACTTGCTCTAGTCAAAATGCAAATGCCCTGTAGGCTTTATAAAAGGAGATTATTTGATCCAATGATTTTGGTTGAGTGCAAACATTTTATTGCAATATTTTTTCCAATTTAATTTGATTCTTTCAAAATTAGATTCATTTTTCACTCTTAACCTTGGCATTGAACTCCACCAGTTCAAGAAGAAGCATTATTCATCTGATCGATCATTAAGTCTCTTCCCACTTTGTAGTCTCTGTCGAGTCCTATCCTGGTAATAATTTGTGTGAGAAAAACACCACCATAAACAAAAGAACAGTTTATGAGACTGAGAACCTATTTAAGAGTAATACTGCTATCTCCATCTCAATTATTTTAGGAATTTGACGTGGTTGAAGAAAATGGTTGTATATTTATCATCTGCACCTGTATGCTCAATATTCTGTTCTGGTTCGTGGGCTCTCCCAGTCTGGTTTTCTTTCTTCTTCTGCATGTGTTTGATTTGATTGCCTCATTCTATTTAAGCCTCAATCAGGTTAGACAGTGAAATTGTATAGCTATATGATTAATGAATCATGCATTTGTTGTATAGGTCTTCCGAGGCTTCAACCAGCTTTCTCAATTAACATGAATAAGGCACACAGAGTCTCAGACAACACCCAAATGGATGCAGTCTACAACAGGCTCAGGAAGCACTTCTCCTACTTTGATGCAGAAAAAAACCCAAATCATCCAGTTTACATGGAAAATTCAGGGAGTAGCCAGTGTCCTGATGTGGTGATAGATTCCATGTCTAATTACATGAAATCTAAGTATGTTCAACTAGGAGCTGGATATGAACTTTCCATGAGAGCAAAAGAGGTGGTAGATTCTACTCATAATTTCATGAAGACCTTTGTGAACGCTGATGAAGTTGGAGAGGTTGCATTAGGACCTTCATCTTCTCAGCTTTTGAAAAATTTGAGTAACTGTTACTTGAAATTTGTTGAGGAAGGAGATGAAGTGATTGTTCACGGGGCCAATCATGAAGCAAATGCTGGTCCGTGGGTTAAACTCGCGGAGGAGAAAGGGCTAAAGCTGAAGTTTTGGATGGTGAATGAAGATTTCAGCTCAAACTTGGAATCTCTTGGTAAGCTCTTATCCACTAGGACTAGAATCCTAGCAGTCCCGCATGTTTCCAACGTTTTGGGAGAAATTCTAGATTTGGAAAAATTAGTGGAATTTGTTAGGAAGAAAGTAGGATCCAAGAGAACCAGAGTGATTGTGGATGGTGTGGCCTTTGCCCCACATGGAGCAATTGATGTAGTAAAGTGGGGTGTTGATTGGTATGTTTTTAGCACATATAAGGTTTGTGGGCCTCACATGGCTGTTCTCTTTGGAACCAATGATGCCTTCAATGAAATCAAGGATGAAATGCCCAATTTCTTTTTCATTCCTAATCATGATTTCAGCTGTAAATTTGAACTTGGATGCCTTAATCATGAGGGTTGTGCAGGGATTCTCGCCCTCAAACAGTATCTACAACTTCTGGCGCAGGAAGAAGAGTCCTTAAATTTGGATGCTTCTGAACAGGTTGACTCAATAAAAAATGTTCAAAAGCAATTTGCTGCTATGAAAGTTGAGGACTCTTGCATCTTTGATAGAGAGTTAGTCAAGGCTTCTTTCCGTACAGTTAAATTGTTGGAGAAACCCTTGCAAAGTGCACTGATTAGCTATCTTAGATCAAGATCAAATGTCCGAATCATAGGACCTCTTGATGCAGATGGAGAACGCAGGGTTTCCACCATCTCTTTTGTCCACAGGACTAAGAAGTCATCTGACATTGCTCAAGCTCTTTACAAACTGGGTTTTGCAATTAGGAATGGACATATGTATTCCTACAGGCTTATCTCAGCTTTATGCTCATCTGGCCTGCTTTTCGACAACAATGTGAGCGAGGGTGTAGTGAGAATTTCAATGATGCATTACAATACTCCTTCTGAGGTTTCTTATCTCATCTCTTGTTTGAATCAAATTCTGTAATTGGCCATATAAATAAATGTGTAATACAACACTTCTTTTATGAGGACCTCTCTGATGTTACATCAGTTAATTATTTCAAAGGCATCTCGGATGATTTGTCTTACTCTCAATTGCACTTTCTGCTTTCAACAGAAATTGAACTTCTCCACTCAACCATCTCGAGGTTAGAGGATTCAAGCTCAATAACACATAATGTTCACAGGAAATGGTTTTAGGACTGCAGATATTAGTTTTCCATAATAGCTCAATTTACTACGTCTGGTTTAGATTGTGTGTTTTGTTTGCATCAATGTCATCAGCAGGATGATAGATAGCTCATGGAGTAGAAAAATATTTTGTTTGCATAATGTTTTGGATCCTGATCCATGATCAGGATGATAGATTTTCTACTCTATGAGCTATCTATTGTCTTGATGATGGATCATAGAGTGTGATCCAAAACATTGATGCAAACAAAACACACACAATCGAAGCCAGAATCAGTAAATTGAACAATTTGAGGACTCAATTGTATATGTTGATAAACATAAATTCCTAGGCTACATTTGTACTTGTAATCATGACTGTAATCCTTATGCAGTGTTTATTCTCTACTCATTTCAGTTAGTTGTACTTTAGCAGTAGCTTGACACTAGAGTCTCAACATTGTGCCCTCCTTGAGCTGTATGTAAAATTTTTGAGACAACATATATGAAAAAAAGAGTTTGATGATCATCACAGATACATCATACTGTATGGTGCAGGGCTATCACTTCTAGTTGTGTATGCCATTCATCTATTGCCTGCTAGTAGATTGCGACTTGTTTTCCTGCAAGACCTCTTTTCTATATTTTAAATCTTCCATAAAACATTTTTCTTCCAGGTGCAAACTCTCTTGAATGCATTTCCAGGTGCAAGGAAAAATATGCACAGCTTTGTTATTGCTGTAGCAGATGAACAAATAGCGCAGGTCAAGCGTCAGGCTTGACAACACTTCATCTTAAAAGTTGGAAGTGGAACCATTGAGCTAACGTACAGAATTACAGAGTAGGATTTAGAAACAAATAGCCAATGTTGCCTTTGAGTAAGCTCATAAAATGATTTACATTCGCTGCAAATTCTAGTGTGATCAAATTGTATAGGCTTCCAAAACATATACTAACATTAGCTGCTACCTTCTTTCAAAGTTTCAAGATTGACCCCTCTGCTGAAAAATTGATGAAGAGTGTTTAATGTACTTCAATTCAACAGGCTCTGGGTACCCCTAAAAAAATTAATCAAAGTTGCAAACCAAAAGAAATTACATGATATAATAATCTTATGCCAGGACATTTTCTTTTCTATCCATTTATGTGTGGATAGATTAATAATAATACAAGGTTATAAGCTTAGGGCTAACAGTGAAATTGCTTCTTTGATAGAAGTAGGGTAGTCCAACATGCATGGTCATAACTAGCGTCATATGATGGCCAAACACAGGTGAACAATGAAAAACTCACCATTTATGAAAACTGTCAAAAACCTTACAAAATTCATGCATTTATGTAAGGGTTTGGAGGGCATTTTCATATATATTTTAAATTATATTCTATGAATGTTGTTAATTTTTGTAGGATTTGACCCATGTGTGTTCTTTAGTCATCTCAAGATGAAATCTTTGAGTTAATTGTATTGTCTTCTTATGAAGAAAAAAGATGGAACCACAGTAAACAATTTCCCAGGGATTTAGTTTATCAATTTATCATAAACTATATGCCCATACAAGTTCATAATAACATGGGCTCATTATACCTTGGTCTTGCATGTAACATCAGATTGTTAATGTGATACAATTACAGCTCTCACATATGTACACACTGGTTTGTGGTTGGGTGAGTTAAATATCATCCAATTACCTTCTCAACCAAACTCTCTCTTTCATGGCATGGCATGTCACAACACACTCTGCTTCCACAGATGATAGAAGAACAGTCAAAGCCTCTTGCCACTGTGAAACTATAAGTCTCAACCTCTTCAACAGGAAGAGATATATCAATGTCAATCTGCACTCATGTATCCATCGAGATACAATGTACCTTTTGAGCTTCCACTTTATGTCGTAGTGTAATTATTACCAAGATGTCCTCTTCACTGCTGCCAATTTCTCTCTTGAAATTACTTGAAAACTGACTTCGAAATTCAAAACTTTGTACAGTGCATGAAAGGTGCCTAATAAATCAGCCTTACATTCTATAAATTCTTCTGCCCGAGGAAAGGCATTTTAATTACTGATGCAATGCTCTCAAGGATTCATTGACGCCATGCAAAAGCTTGACTAATCTGCGTAGTAAATGCTCTTTCACTGGCTACTCATATCCTTATGCCTTTTTCATGAAGATTTCTTCTTCCAACCGGTTGTTAATAAATCCATGTTCACACTCAAATGATGCAAATCATTGTACTAAAATTCAACTAATGCCCCAGTTGAAGTTAGTCTTGCAAGTAAGGAAAAGACTTCTTTTTTTGCGAGCCAAGTTCTAAAACAATCAACCTATCATTTTGGCTTGGAATCTGGACCTAAGCTAAAATTCAGTCTCTCAATCTAATGAGTTCAATTCTTTTCTTTCAATTTTATGTTCAAGAATATGCATACATGTGAGATGATTAAAACTCTCAACACATAAGTAACCACATACTGCTATGACAAGCTTCACAAAGGATCATCTAGTGCAACATTATTGATTATTCTGCTTATTCTGTTCAGGGTGTGCTATTGGTGGTATACACTACTCAAGTGTGCATACAATTACAGCTCTCGCACATGTACACACTGATCTGTGGTTGGGCGAGTTAAATATCATCCCAATTAGCTTCTCAACCAAACTCTCTCTTTCATACCATGGCATGTCACGACACACTATGCTTCCACAGATGAAAGTAAAATAGTCAAACTGCCTCTTTCCACTCCGTGAAACTAAAAGTCTCAACCTCTATTCAATAGCAAGAGATATATTAATGTCAATCTGCACTCATGTACCCATCAAGATACAATGTATCTTTTGAGGTTCCACTTTATGTGATAGTGTAATTATTACCAAGATATCCTCTTCACAGCTGGCAATTTCTCTTGAAATTACTTGAAAACTGACTTCAAAATTCAACACTTGTACAATGCATGAAAAATACCTCGTAGATACACCATTACTTAGTCAAAACTACTGAAACACATTGATATGAAACCATCTTGATACCCTCCGCTTCTTTCCTCGTTTATAAACAAACTGCATTCAACATTTTCAAGCCTGCTGTTATAAGGGGATCTGCACAATTACACGAGTCTCTCCTAAAACTCAAAAACAATTTCAATCTCTCTCTTCATTGAGGTATATCAGCCTTTGTTGCTTGTTTCTTGCTGGTTTCTTGAGACTGGTATACCTAGATAGTACTTTAACTTAAACCCATCGCAAACTCTGCTGAGAAAATTGATTAACACTAGTTTGACAATCTCATGTTATCACACTTGACAATTGCTTACATTTGTTATGAGATTAGACCGGTAATCAACTCACCTCTGTGTTGATGTAAATATTGGAATCAGCCTTATACTCTATAAGTCCTTTTGCTTGAGGAAATACATTTTAATTACTGATACAATGCTCTTGAGGATTGCTTGACGCCATACAAAAGCTTGACTAATCTGTATGGTAGATGCTCTTTTACTGGCTACTCATAGCCTTGTGCCTGTTTCATGAAGTTTTCTTCTTCCAACCAGTTGTCAATAAATCCATGTTCACATCCAAGTGATGCAAAACATTGTACCAAAAACACTAATGCCCCAATTGAAGTTAGTCTTGAAAGTAAGGAAAAGACATCTTTTTTTGCCAAACCAAGTTCTAAAACAATCAACTGATCATTTTGGCTTGGAATCTGGCCCTAAGCTAAAATTCATTCTCTCAATCTGATGAACTCAATTCTTCTCTTTCAAAGAATGTGCATGCATGCAAGATAATTAGAACTCTCAATGCATAAATAACCACATACTGCTTTGCCAAGCTTCACGGAGGATCATCTAGTGCAACATTATTCTGCTTACCCAGTTCACGGTGTGCTATTGTTGGTATTCAGTACTCAAGTGTGCATCTTGAACCATAGTTTGAACTTTGTACCTACTACTATTAAATGTACATTTCAAACTCTCCATGGCAATTTTACTATCTGGCTGCAACTCTATTCTTCTGTGGTAAATACGGACTTACATGTACACTATTTTTTATGTTGGGTTAAGAAAAAGAATTACAGAAAAAATAAAAATGTTTCAGCAGTCAACAGAAAAACAGCAACAAAGAGAGACTATTGCTGCTGTCCATAGAGGAGTTTCCAGCTAGAAAGTAAACTAAAATCAGCTACAGCAGCAATACAGTAGTTCATGCAGAAAGAAATGGACTTACAGCCCACAAAACAACGAGTATACATTGTCATAGTCTGAAGATCAAAAATTATGCCCTCGGACCTATTGCCAACAAAAACTGTATTTTTTATCAATAAACCATGTCCCTGTCTTTGTGTGTTCCTTCCTGTAACCATAAGTTGTTCTGAACTAGTTTATAACTTTATGGGGGAAGCAAATTCATGTCTTTTCTTATGCAGCCTCACAATCCATAAAAGCACTGAAGATCACCTCCTTGACAAAGTGCAAGGCAAATGACCTGTTTTATTCATAGATGCAGACAAAGATATCTTCGGGTTGTTATGCTGAGCACTGGGCAAGATCTTGGCTCGAAGCTTATGTGAACATCTTTAAAGTTATCATAATCTTCTCCTCAACTAAGAGAGATTTTTTTTTTTAAAGAATGCAAAAGCCTGTGTTGTGATCACAAATGTAAGTTGTTTCATAGTGTAATTATATCTGCATCGGTTGAAAATGGTATACCAGTTCTGAGTTCTTCATTCCATGTTGCTCATGGAAATTGTAGATTTTATGCAAGTGTAAATTCATTTGTAAATAAAGGTCTGGATCTTGCACCTAATGATTGACCTCCAAGCTCAATATTGTGCATTTTAATGCATGAGATTTGGCTATGGAGATAGCCACCCAAGATCTAGAGGCCTAGTGGAAAGCACAATAACATGAGAAGATCAATATGACAAGAATAAATTGTATTCCTAACAAGAAAGCAATAGAATGAAATGAGATTACAAAGGAGACCCCTTGGTTGAGTAGGCCAAGGTGAGACATTGGATAGCTAAAGATTATGACAAGTGTCTTAATCTTATGAAATGATACATTAAGTGATGAAATACACCCACATAAGGTAGAAAAGTGATAATGTGATAAGGTGGAAAAATATTCCATATTGCTCATGGAAATTGTACATTTTATGCAGGTGTAATTTCATTTGTAAATATAGGTCCAGATCTTGCACCAAATGATTGTCCTCCAAGATCAATATTGTGAATTTTGATGCCCCGTAGTATTCCAATCCGTGATTCCGGATGATCACATCAATGCTTCACACTCCTATTAATTATACCCCAAAACACTAATCTGGTTCCCTTCTCACACATTAAGAATATATTTTCTTCTCATGTGCTCTTACAATTGTATTACCATCCACCTGCGAAAAAATGCATGAATATGAATAAAATTGCACTGTGAAGCATATTTCTGTTAATGCCAAGAAATTCTTCACTAATGCCAGTACATGCGACACCTTGTGTATTCCATTGGTAAATTACATTAGGCAGGCCCTTGTCCAGTTACAGTATACCTATAATAACCTTCGCTCCTTTCACAACTGTGATAAGAAGCAAAGCTCATCTTTTCCTACACTAGTGGAGTGAAGCCCAAAAGTCAGCACTTTCAGTAGTTGGAATCTGGATTGTAAATCCCACCTCACAAAAAAAGATCTTTTTAATTAGGCTAAAGCTACTTTTCATATTTCCCTTTGTTATTTTGATACCTTAACTGCTTTGAAGCAGATTCCCTTTCTGCTGCCAGCATAACATGTCATCATATTTTTGCTTTGATTTGTTTTTCTTTCTTGTCAAGGAAAGAGAATTGAGTGATTTTCTGATGGAGCCATTCCTATATTCCTTGTTTCCTTCCGCAATTAGTTGATGATTATTTAAAACACTATATTTTTGTTATGAATGTCACAATTACACGGTTTTCGTAGGATTCTAGCTGACTTTCTAGTGACACAATCAATCACCACATCTACATTCATAGATCTATGTTACGAGTTCAACCTCTAGGGCCAGCAGGTCCAGGTCTGGGTTCAGTCCACACTAGTGGCCATCGAAGACCTATGGGTTATTAGGGACGAACCTAGGCAAACTTGGGGTGGTTTCCATGCCTATCCTGTTGTGCCACGGCAAACTCGTCAAAATTTTGCCAAATTTTTTTTCTAATTTGGCATGATATCTCTTATGGAGCAATCCTCACAAGAAACGTCCTTAGCTGATTCGAAATTTTGTCATTTGTAGGCTCTTCATTGATCCTAACATGTAGGATGCAATCAAGATTGAGTTCATGGATTTTGTATGTTCTTCTGTCACAAGTTAAAGGTCGAATCTCATAGTTGGTGGTACTTTCATGACCAATCAGTCAGACAACTACAACCTCTTGAAATCAAAACTTTATCATAAATAAGTTTTATTAAAAATTCTTTCATCTTTAAGTTTTATCTAAATTTTATAATTTTTTTAAACTTTCATAACTCTTAACTCTTAATTTTGTCTAAATATATGGTTAAAATAAAAAAAACAAAGGACTAATGCATGCGTATTCAAACTTGTGTCTCCTTTCACACAAAGAAAGTGGCTATAAGGGGGGAAAAAAGGAAGTGGGATATCCTACTCGCCTCGCTGCTTCCACGTCTGACCTTACTGTTGGATTATTGTTACTGATGTCAAAGTGCAAATCAATGGTGTAATGGATGGAGGTTTAGCGTATACAAAATTTATGATACTGTGATTGAGATTATGTTGATCAAAGAGAGAGGTAATTTAATTTCTTTTATTGCTTGTGTATTTAATTAATGCGTCTATGTTGAAAGAGATTTTCTTTTTTTTACATAAGTGGCAGAGCCACTGAAATTTTGTTAATAGAAATTTTGAAAACTAGATGTATCACTGGGAACTGAAACCCATACAGCAAATAACCAATCGTCAGTCGCAGTTACCTAAACCAAAAGACTCCACTGTAAGATATACACAAGCTGATACAACTATCTTGAAACAAAGCCTACTAAAAAAGATCCATCTCAGAGCAAAATTTGAGTCAAGACCAAGCAAAAAACAACAAAGAGTATGTTGGAGAGGACGGCTAGAACAGGGTGAAACAAAATGACCCATCAGAGAACAAAATTAGGGTCAAAGATACCTCATGAAGCAAAATCAGTAAGCTTACAAACAACCAAATATATAGAAGCATGATGTAGAAGAGACAAGCCAGTAGGAAGAGGAAATTCAGAACTCCCGAGAGCTAGGTCCTTCCTCCGAGGGAACATGTTGCAGAGGTTCCACCTCCATGGGCTCATTCTAAATGCGCCAGGTGACCAAAAAGCTCATGCAGCCCGATAAATCTGTCAATGGCGGAGTTGAGAGTAGCTGGCTCCACTATGTCAATGAAATCATAAAACCTGCACAGAGTATCATCATATTTGTTGCATATAAAACGTGCCCTTATAAGAAACAAAACCTCACCGTAAAACCCACCAATAGCCAAATCTGAGAAATCCATAAAACCACCAATAGGAAAATCTCCAAAAGCTAGAGAATAAAACTCTAATTCTTTGTAGAGAACAGAAAAAAGAGAACACATAAGGATAAATGTAGGCATTAGCAACAGCCATAACCATGTCCTTGTCCAGTAAAAGATCCATGCACACTATTAGAAATCGAGACAGCGCCTCCGATCTTACCAATGATCAAACGAATGACATTCTCTATATGTGAGCAGAGAAAAGCAAAGATATATCCCAAATTTGTAGACTCATGAGGCGTCGGGTCCCTTCAATCCCAGATTCACACAGGGAGATCAACTCTGTAAGCCATGAATAGAGCACCATAAAATGCCGAAGGATTCACTATTCACAGTGATTTTCAATAAGATGGATTCCAAATTTAAAGAATGCATTTGAAAGGTAACCCTTCCAAGTAATGATAGCATCATATTTATTATCTACGTTCCGATTCAAGTTGGCACATGCTTAAGCATAATGAACCAGAAAGCTCCGTTTTATCAACAGTTAAAGAACGATATCAAAATACAACACAGCAGATCATATTGTCATGTGTCAATTTTATTTATAGCACAAGGCTGGATTGCAATTCCAATGAGCTGACATTTGGAAAATAAGACCTTTGGCACGAGAAAATAGATGCCTGGAGAAAATGATTCACAACAAAAACCAGGCTTTAGAGATACCCAATCTCCTGACATTCCCCTAATAACTCCAAGAATACCTCAGATATGTCAAAGCGCCGCCAATTCAATGCCATTTAAGCCAAATTAGTGATTATCATAAGTAACATGGGGTCGTGATAAATGACCATAAAGTTCATCTTTTAGAATAATCAATAAAATGCCACGTCACCAAAAAGTGGAAATAGAGAATGCCACATAAGCGAAGGAAATATAAATCAAAACATGGTATCACTCCAAAAAGCGTAGGGGCCAACATTTTTTGGAGAGCCAAAGGAGGCTTGGGAAGAGAGAATTTGCATGTTTTGCAATTCTGGGAAAGTGGAAATTGAACATCATTTTATTTTATAATGTGAAACATACAAGGATAGCAAGGGGAAATTTGCGGATACTATATTTGATAGCTCTTGGCAAAACCTATTCAGCGAGGAGTACATTGAGAAGTTAGGGGTGCTCATCATCAACTTGCACAAGAAAAGAACCGAGCTATTGGAGTCGGCTTAGGCTGTCTTGTTGTCCCATAGGCTATGTTTAGCCTCGTGGATGTTAAAATTTTAACTATCTATCTATCACCTGCTTGATACTCTATATTTTCTTCATTGGAATCAATTGCCCTATTAGCCAACATATCAACAAGACCATTAGCTTCGTGAAAACACTGAGAGCATTCATAGAAAACAAAGAGCTCTAATTGCTTGACGATTTTAGTAAGGATGTAGCTCAAAGCTCAATTAGGTGTTGCCTTATTTTTGAAGAGTGTAAATAGAAATCAAAGATTCTCCTTCAATAAAATTTTCTGAAATATCAGATTTAATGACTAATTCCAAACCCAAGAATTCCACTTTATTATTTGTTCCTACTGAAACCTTACTATATGCAACCATTATAACAGATCCATCATGTGAGCATAGGACTACTCCAATACCATACGAGCCTAGCTTCCTTGGAAACCTCATCAAAGTTAAGTTTAATCTTTCTAGAAGGTGGGGGATCCACTTAGCATCATGTCTTGAGGCCTTTCTGGGAGTGGCAATAATTGAACCTTTAGATGGAATTGCCCTGAGAGCAACAAGGCCTTTGAAAGACTATCATCCCAAGAGGAAAATACATTAAGATTATTGATGTTTTTGTAGACATGACCCATAACAACTACTGAGATACTCTTTTATATCTTATAGTTAACCTCATCCAGAGAGAAAGTTGTCTTTATAAAGATTCTACAATTTCTTTCTAGCCATAAGTTCCAAATAAGAATTGATGAGGAAACATCCCATATATAATTGAACATTGAAGGCTAATACAAAGAAGGCCAACCTTTGAAATAGTGCTAACAAAGTGTCATAAAGAGGAGCAGACCTGTTTTGTTTTGTTTGTAACCACCTCCAACATTCTTATGCAAAAGGGTAGAGAGCATAATCACAAAAGACACAAGGGAATACAAGAGTAATTCCCATTCTATTCAGTCGCATACTAGTGAGAACTCTATCTTGCAAGGCCAACCATGAGAAAGCTCCAGCTTTTGGCAGGATTGCGGACCCCAACATAATCTATCTAGCCAATCCAAGAGAGGGGAGACGAAATGAGAGACCTGTAACCATCCTTGACATTATAGATTCCGGTTTTTTATTTAATCCAGATGAGTTCATCTTCTTTGTCTAGAAAAATAACTTTTCTATTTCTTAGTTCAAGTGCCAAATCCTTTTTAAGTTGGGCAAGAGCTAAAATATAATACAAAGATTTCCAACAGATTTTGGGATAAGATCCTCTATTATCCAAAAAGTAATTATTAACAAAAGAACTCCAGTTAGCTTTAAATATATGTGGGAGAGGGCCTCAATTCTTGATTTGGTTCAACTGTCTATGACCATTTCATGCATCTTCCCAGAAATTTGCTTTCCCTCCATTGTGTATTAGACATGATAAGTGAGGAAGAATAACTTCCCTATCTAGAAGAGAAAAAATTCTAAATTTTTAACCCCTTAGGCAAGGAGTCCAAAGTGAAAAGTTGCTCTCTCCAAGGAGTCTAAATATTTAGCCCCCAAGTGTGTACTGCATTTGGAATCCGAAAATTGAATCTTGATATAAATTCTAGAACATCTTAGCTCCCAGAGTTTTATTTTGAAGCTCCAAATTCCTAATAGTAGCACCGCAATATTCCTCCTTTGGAAGACAAACTTTCGACCAAGCCAACAATGGTATTTGTTGAGTGTCATTTTTACGCAAATCAACAGTTAGGAATAAGCGATGCAAATTCCCCTCTTGAAAGAATAATGAAGTTACCCCCAAGGTTCCTCGTGGTCATGGTACAACTGCTTAGAAAGCTCAATTGAAGATAAATGTGAATGTTCACAAGGAGGCCTTTGCTGGTACGATTAAACCTTCAAGTTGCAAAACAAACTTTAGCACTTTTTGTATTTTCTCGATTTTTAAATGTATGCAATTTCCTAAAAATGCAAATCTAATTTAAAACCCTATAACGATTTCCTACCTTAACCAATTTCCAAAAAACATCAAAAGATTGAGTAACAAGAAATGTAAACAAATTTGCTAAAAAATGAAATCTAAAGGACATAAACCATCGTCGAGTCAAGATTAAGAATTAAATTATGAAAAGATGGAAACCTATAAAACATGAATCAGATGAACTCACAATTTCATGTTAAGCAGATGCAATCTTTTGAAGAAACTTTACCCAGATGCAAAATTTTGCAAAATTCATCAAATCATGAAGCCACCAAATGTACGCACACACGAGACAAATGTATCTTTAAACCAATAGAACAAATATTTCTAACCATTTGTCACAGCAAGATGAGACAATAACAATAAACTCCAAACTAATTGATCGCATATACATTCACAATAAAACACAGTTGGCTCTCTAAAATAAATGAACAACCATGCACATATTCATAAATTTCGCATAGATAGCAGAAGAATCACACCATGAATGAAGCACCAACAACATATGTCTTTATTGCATAAAGAATCTACCCCTAATTACATCAATGTAATGAAATATATATTGCTTCAACTTGGAAAATTAAAAACCCGTAGCTAGGGTTTCATCTATAGAAAACATGGCGCAAATAAATTAAATCTAGAGTTTAACAATGCAAAACTACTCCTAAACTGATTTATAACAAGTTTGCATGGATTCCCATCCATGTGTACATTAAATACATGCAAAATCGGACTGGAATCAACCCCTAAAATGAAGGAAATCAAACTGGAGTTTCATTGTTTCTTCTTCTTCTTCTTCTTCTTCTTGCACCCGGCTTAATCTTCACCTTGTTATTTACGCCCAAAATGCATGGATCTAACTGCTCTTCTTATTTTTAATTGATAGAAGACCCCTTGACTTGCAAAACTGACCTCCATCTTCCATGTACTCTACCCACAAAATGATTCTATATGAAAAATGTGACTAAAAAATGCGTGCCCAGGTATTTCAGGGTTGTTGACCTCCAAAAAATGCAACACTGAAATTTGGCTAAGTCTGGAGATTTGGTGACCTTTGATTTTTGGGGTTGTGGACCTTCGAAAAATGCAACACTAAAAATTTGCTAAGTCTAGAGATTTGGTGACCTTAGATTTTCGAGGTTGTGGACCTCCAAAAAATGCAACATTGAAAATTGACTAAGTCTGGAATGACGTGGTTTAGGATTTTTGGGGTTGTGGACATCTGAAATTGCAAAAATTTGTGGACATCCAAAACTCCAAAAATTCGAGGACATCCGAAAATCCAAAAAAATCCATGACTAAAAAATGACTAAGTACAAAAATGAATTGATTTAGAAATTTCAAGGTTGTGGACATCCAAAACTCTGAAAATTTGTGGACATTTGAAACTCTGAAATTTTCATGACAAAAAAATGACTAAGTCCAAAAATGACTTGATTTAGGAATTTCGGGGTTGTGGACATTCAAAACTCCAAAAATTTGTGGACATCGGAAACTCCAAAAATTCCATGACTAAAAAATGTCTAAGTCCAAAAATGACTTGATTTAGGAATTCTGGGGTTGTGGACATCCAAAACTCTGAAAATTTGTGGACATTCGAAACTCCAAAAATTCCATGACTAAAAAATGACCAAGTCCAAAATGAATTGATTTTTTAGAGGAACTCCCGGCCACTTTGAACCTCTCAATTACTTCACTGATCTCGTCAAAATTGGGCAACTTCATAGCATCAAACTATTTTTTGTTGTCATTTTTGGAATGAAGCCACCTTAGAGCCAAACTCTTGAATCCTAGATATGATCCATGATCTCCTTATGTCTTTCTTAACATAAAACATCTGTTGCAAAACATCCTTGGTGTTCACCATGGTCACAATTCTCATGAATTGTTGAACGATATTCTTGGTAGAATATAAATTCTCTTTATTCTTATCTTCATACAGCTGCAAGTCAATCCCATAGAAGAATTTCTCTAACTCATCTATTCATAACATGCCACATTGAGATTCCCAGTTCTGCAATCACAAAGGACGCCTTGTCAGTAATCTTTATTGAAAATAGGAGATTAAACTAGAACACCTAAGTCTACATGCAAGGAAATTAAATCTAACTTTAAAGATGAGACAAAGATAGCCCTAAACCTGATTAAAACCCAACAGAAACTGAAGAAAACCCCTTCACTTCATCTTTCGAACTTGCTTAGAAAAAATTAACTCTAAAAAACACATAAACAGAAAAGAAGCCAAAAAATGAAAAAATAAAAGAGGGGGAAATACATCAAAATTTAACTTAGCCAACATGCAACTATTAGGAGCACATGGGCCCACAATCTAACTCACCAGATGCCTAATCAAATCGACCATAAGGGTCCCTCAAAGAAACTAAAAGTGAAAAATGGGGGGTCCCCATTTGGCCAAGTGGCCAAAATGGGGTGTGTGTTGTGAAGCCACAACAAATAGCCCTAACAAAAGGAAAAATGAACAAGGAATTTCTTTACCAACAAACAACCTCTCCAAACCTGCCTTGTAATAAACTGAATGTAGATGTTTCTAATGGGAGAATCATTTTGCCAACCTCTAAATTGATGTCAAATTGTTGAATTGTCTGGTGTGTGAGATTGTGTGTTCATTCCATTGAAATCTTGACAAAAGTATCCCAACTGAATGTCAACAAAAGACCATTCTTCACACAATCGACATGGATTCCCCAGGAAGAGATCTGCTCCCAGTTAGGCATCTACAGCCCCAACAAAGTTTCCTATGGTTTTTTAGCCTAAGCTTTCTCTACTGCCAGTAAGGCATCCATAGCCTCGGTAGAGATTTCTAGGATCACCCCTTTAATCCCGACTTGAGCATTTTTTTTTTTAACATTACATTTGGGTGGATTACTTAGTAATCCTTTTGAATTCTGTTTGTCTTCTTTGATATTTGAATTTCTTGAACGATCTTCTTCGATATTTGAATTTTTGAATGGTATTCCTTTATAGACCTTCTTGAATGATTAAGGTTTCTCAACCATATTTGTATATTTACACGCCCCTTTGTAGATTACTTAGTAATCTTTCTTTTCTTATCATGCTCTTTTCCTTTTTGAGCCGGGTTATAGGGTTTTGAACTAGTGGTCATCTATGCCAATGCACTAATAATGACTTTGATTAACACCCCACCAAGAAGCTCAAGTTTCCTGTATCACTCTTTAAAGTGCACTTGTGATTCAAATGGTTAGCATCAGACACTCTTTAGATTGTCGGTGAAAAAACACTTCCACTTCAAACTTTTGCATATTGTTTCTTGCGAGGACATGTTCTTTGGGATCTTTAAGCTAAGAAATACCTCTGAATTCTATCGAGAACCAGTTGGGGTGGACCACCTAGCCGGGAACAGCCCTGACAAAACTCACTTTTTCCCAAGGCCGACAAACAAAAAGAAGAAAAACATTCAATCAATAAGGAATAAAGACAAACAACTGACAAAAAAAGAAATAAGAAACAAAACTAACTACTAAAACACAAAGGAAAAACTAACTAACACCTACCTAATCAAAACTAAAGATAAATTATATACAAAAAAACTTACAACAAAAAGCATATGGGTTGTTGATTAATTGTTTTTTTCTCTCCATGTAGTAGCAATAACACACCTTTTATAGTTCTAAGGAATGCAAACTCATCTTTGTACTCATAAAAATAAAATTTAGACAAGTTTTGATCAAATTTTGGGTACAAATTATACAAAATCAGAAGTTGTGGCAACTCTCCATAATCATGATTAATCCACAAACAAGTTTTTTCACCCTTAGCATCATATTCAAACTGAAAATTTTAAAAAAGAAAGGGATAATGGACATATACAACCTAATTTAGTGAGTTCTCAACCATGGGTGTATACTCACATGACATAATTTCTTTTTCTGGAGGTCTTAACTAATGGTACACCATGTTGTCCACCTCAAGTACATGCATACCATAAAAAAACATATG
Source organism: Thuja plicata (assembly GCA_018584345.1). Classification (NCBI taxonomy): domain Eukaryota; kingdom Viridiplantae; phylum Streptophyta; class Pinopsida; order Cupressales; family Cupressaceae; genus Thuja; species Thuja plicata. Next base: position 625,207 of record MU225062.1, read on the forward strand.
CATTTGTGATGCACTATACTCATCATTACAACAAGATTTAAAATATAAAGCATCAAAATTGTGATCCTTGTTATAATCATCATTAGTTCTAGATAATATATTATCACATTTAACCTCATTAGGACTAACAATTCCATTCATAAACATGTCTTTTGAATTGAAATAATCATTATTATCATCAATCAAATTATTGTCTCCCTCAAGCCTTAAAGAAACATGTTCAAAATTGGCCTTACCTTCTAAGGCAATCTCCCAAGATAGCAAGAAGTCAGGACAACTTACATCTAGATGTAGATCAAATGGATGTACTCTACATGAATTGGCTACTGCAAGGTCTGACATGTGCATGGAATACCCATAAATGGACATTTCTTTACTCAAACATGATACCAGATCAAGCACTTTATCTAACTCATTCGCTAATAGAGATAAAGATTCATTATTTTTGTTGATTTGTAAGTCTTGATAATCATCTACCCTATGGTATGATTTGTTTTTACCATCACATTCATGCAAATCATCATCAACTAAATGTATTAGATCAATAACAACAAAGTTATGAAAATGCACCCTCATTCTACATTGTTGGCTATGTGTGAGTGGTGCAAACTCTAGGACAACTTTTTTATCATCCTTTTGAGCCTCATGTATCTCCTTTATTTGGGTTTCATCATAATTATCATTCAAAGAATAAAAGGCATCATCCTCATGATTTCATGAGAATAGACTTCTTCTTTTTCACTTATCATGAAAATTTCTATGAATGTGTCTATAATTTTATTCTTTGCATCATTTTGAATTGTCTCACCATCATTCTCTTGTATGATGATCACTTTAACTTCCTCATCATACAAGCAAATATCTTCCAAAGTCTCATGGGTTTGATCACGTTCATCTTCTTCCTTCCTGGATTGACTATCCCAATGATTTGATATAGGAGTTAATACCTCTTCAATAGTCATCTTTCCTTTCAAATAAAAGTCCATCTTTCCAAGGAAAACAAGGCAATCCACCTCATAATGTTGGTTTGTGAGGTGTATCCTACATCCATCCATCCATGCAACATTTGATAATGACATAGGAATACCCAATTCTTGCAACCTCTCATTTAGTCTACTTTGTTCAAGTGGAATATCTGCCCAACATAGATTATGTGTATCTGCATCTTCATTATTTGAACCTTTCTCAATCTCAAAAGAGTCATCAAAATTACCTCGTGAAGATGTTAAATATTCCTCACTTGATGATTATTCATGACAATAATTATGGGGCAATATTGAATATGTCTCATCCTCTTGGATTTTTTTGTCATTTCTTGATACCTCATGACTGATTTTTGCCAAAAAATCATTTGGTAACTTGAGTTCTTGATTGCAGTAAACTTTTAGACCCAGTTCACCTTCATTGTTGCACCACTTAACATGCTCATATAACTGACCAACAAGCTCTCCATTTGAAGTATCATCGTGAATTGATGCATTAAGTGTTGGAGTATAACAAGAATATGACAATATAGTCAAAGGAGCGTCATTGGGAGATAAAATATTTGCATCCAAGGTTTTAGCATGGGCATTTTGACTCCAAATTATCTGATCTTGAAGATGACTGATCTGATTCTTTCTATTGGCTGATTGCATCACTCGGTTACTAGGAAAGTTGTAATCGGTAGAACAGGATGATTGCAGCTGATATGGTGTGTTGACTAGATTGACATAGGGCTGCAAGGGTTGGCAACACTCAATCAATTGCATATTGAAACTTCCATCTAGACCATTTGTACCATTTGTAACATCACATCCAAATTGTGCCAAGAAAAGAGCCTTATTAAATGCATTATGTAAGGTAGTAATCTCACCAAAAGATCTAATTGTTCTTTCAAATGAGACATCTAAACACCATAAATAATGTTCTTTTAACATCAAATCATGCATCATCCTTTTTGAATCTTTAAACCTTTGATATATAAGAAGAAATCTATGATTGAACTAGGCAATAGACTCTTGAGGGGTCCTTCTCACAGTAGAAAAATAAAACAATGGATCTTGTGAAATCACAGTAGGATCAAATTTAATTAAGAATAAATCCTCTAATTCAACCCATGAGAAAATAGAATTGGATGGAAGTCTCACATACCATTGAAGTGCTACATCTTGAAATGTCTTGACAAATAGTTTGCAAACAACATCTTCATGTTCAATTTTAAGAAAAAATATTAGATCCTTGCAAATCCTTACATGATTCATAGCATTTTATCAATTATTGGGGAAGAACAAAGGAATCATATTGTGTGCATATAAAGGAATCTCATGGAGACCCCCTGGTATACACAAAGGAATACTCATTCAAGCTAGATTTCCCAAGATCCAACTTATTTAGTGTACACTTAACCATACAAACTTTTGGTCAGGTCCTCCTTCTAGCGCCACCTCTATTGGCGTGCTGATGGAGGATTTTCATACTAGCAACACCCTGATTTTCTGAGTTGTTCCAAGAATGAATTTCAATTTTCCCTCTTTGTAGCACCACTTCTATTGAGCGTCATTTTTACACAAAGCAACAGTTAGGAATAAGCGATGCGAATTCCCCTCTTGAAAGAATAATGAAGTTACACCCAAGGTTCTCCATGGTCGTGGTACAACCGCTTAGAAAGATCAATTGAAGATAAATGTGAATGTTCACAAGGAGGCATTTGCTGGTACGATTAAAACTTCACGCTGCAAAACAAACTTTAGCACTTTTTTGTATTTTATCGATTTTAAATGTATGCAATTTCCTAACAATGCAAATCTAATTTTAAACCCTACAACGATTTCCTACCTTAACCAATTTCCAAAAAATATCAAAAGATTGAGTAACAAGAAATGTAAGCAAATTTGTTGAAAATGGTATCTAAAGGACATAAACCATCGTTGAATCAAGCTTGCAAATTAAATGATGAAAATATGTAAACCCACAAAACATGAATAAGATGAACTCACAATTCCATGTTAAGAATATACAATCTTTTGAAGAAACTTTACCCAGATGCAAGATTTTTCAAAATTCATCAAATCTTGAAGCCACCAGATGTACGCACACACGAGAAAAAAATATCTTTAAACCAATAGAACAATCTTTCCAATCATTCATCACAGCAAGATGAGATAATAACGATAAACTCCAAACTAATTGATCGCAGATACATCCACAATAAAATGCAGTTGGCTCTCTGAAATAAATGAACAAGCATGCACATATTCATAAATTTTGCATAGATATCATAAGAATCACACCATGAATTAAGCACCAACAACATATAGCTTTATTGCATAAATAATTCACCCCTAATTACACTGTAATGAAATATATAGTGGTTTAATTTGGAAAATTAGAAACCAGTAGCTAGGGTTTCATCTACAGAAAACATGGCGCAAATAAATTAAATCTAGAGTTTAACAATACAAAACTACTCCTAAACCGATTTCTAACAAGTTTGCATGGATTCTCATCCATGTGTACATTGAATACACACATAATCGGACTGGAATCGACCCCTAAAATTAAGGAAATTAAACTGCAATTCCACTGTTTCTTCTTCTTCTTGCATGCGATTTGATCTTCACCTTGTTATTCACACCCAAAATTCATGGATCTAACTTCTCTTCTGATTTGTAACTGATAGAAGACCCATTGAATTGCAAAAATGACCTCCATCTTGCATGTAATCTATCCACAAAATGATTCTATATGAAAAATGTGACTGAAAAATGTGTGCCCAAGAATTTCAGGGTTGTGGAGCTCTGAAAAATACAACACTGAAAATTGGCTAAGTCTCGAGATTTGGTGACCTTTGATTTTTGGGGTTGTGGACCTCCAAAAAATACAACACTGAAAATTGGCTAATTCTGGAGATTTTGTGACCTTTGATTTTTGGGGTTGTGGACCTCCGAAAAATGCAACACAAAAAATTGACTAAGTCTGGAATGAATGAATTTAGGAATTTTGGGGTTAAGGACATCCGAAACTCCAAAAATTTGTGGACATCCGAAACTCTGAAAATTCCATGACTAAAAATGACATGATTTAGAAATTTAGGGGTTGTGGACATTTGAAACTCTGAAAATTTGTGTACATCCGAAACTCCAAAAATTTGTGGACATCTGAAACTCCAAAACTTCCATGACTAAAAAATGACTAAGTCCAAAAATAACTTGATTTAGGAATTTTGAGGTTGTGGATATCTGACACTCCAAAAATTTCATGACTAAAAAATGACTAAGTCCAAAATGACTTGATTTTTCGGAGGAACTCCGAGCTGCTTTGAACTTCTCAATTACTTCACTAATCTCATCAAAATTGGGCAACTTCATAGCATCCAAATTTTTTTGTTGTCATTTTTGGAATGAAGCCACCTTAGAGCTAAACTCTTGAATCCTAAATATGATCCATCATATCCCTTATATCTTTCTTAATGTAAAACATCTTTTGCAAATTATCCTCGGTGTTCACCGCAGTCACAATTTTCATGAATTATTCAACAATATTCTTGGTAGAATATAAATTCTATTTGTTCTCATCTTCATACAAATGCAAGTCAATCCCGTTGATCAATTTTTGTAACTCATCAATTCATAACATGTCACATTGAGATTCTCAGTTCTGTAATCACAAAGGATGCCTCGTCAGTAATCTTTATTGAAAGTAGGAGATTAAACTAGAACACCTAAGACTACATTTAAGGAAATTAAATCTAACTCTAAAAAGAAGACAAATAAATCCCTAAACATGATTAAAATCCAACAGAAACTGAAGAAAACCCCTTCACTACATCTTTTAGACTTGACTAGAAAAAACTAACTCTAAAAAACACATAAATAGAAAAGGAGCCAAAAAGGGGAAAAGAAAAGAGGGGGAAAACACCAAAATTTGACTCAACTGACATCCAACTATTGGGAGCACATGGGTCCACAATCTGACTCAACAGATGCCTAAGAAAATCAACCATAAGGGTCCCTCAAAGAAAGTAAAAGTGAAAAGGGGGGGACCCCATTTGGCCAAGTGGCCAAAATGGGGTGTGTTTTGTGAAGCCACAACAATATTTTCTTCTTTGCATTTTCGTTATTAGCACAAATAAAGGAACTTAATGAGGACTGCATATCATGTAAATGTCCTTTGGTAATCTTCAAAATAAACATTAGACTCAAACGGATTGCAGACAACACAAATTTTATCATTGTGAATTTTCCTTATAGCGTGAGCCATCTATGTTTCTAGGATAAAACACAATTTATAATAGAATCTCTAATTTTTTCCCAGAAATTATGTTTTTTAGATCTAGTGAAGAAATGGATCCCCACATACTTACACAGAAAGGAGCTCGATTTGAAATTCCAAAATTGGAGCAGCCTAGATTGAGCCAATGGGGATTCATTCAAAAATATTTGAGTCTTTTCATTACTAATCGGTTGACTAGAAAGAAAGACATATTCATTAATAACATTTCTAATAATCCTTCTTTGAAAGACTTCCCTACCAAAAACCATTTTGAAGGAGAATTACTTAAGGCAAAAATAATATTTTATTTTGGACAACCCACTCAAAAGAGTTGCATTTATTAAGGATATTTAAATTATTTTTTATAAGGTGTTTGTTCGGGTCCCCATGACCGAAAACCCTTTGATGTGTTGTGCCCAAGGTTTTTTTTTAATTAAATAAAAATATCTCTTGGTCGACCATCTAGGCTTGAGCGCCCTTCATGGGCATGTAAACAATGAAATAAAATAAAGTTTATATGCTCTTGTTTTTTAATATTGACTTATGTAAATTTGAACTTAAGACCTCTCAGTTGGGAGGCTTTGCAGCTTACCACTATACTGTGGGTTTATCCCCTTATATCCTTTTTTTGATCGACTTGTTTGGAATGATGCAACTATTAGGTGAAATTGCATTGTAGTTGGTATAAATAAGAGTTCTTTTGACGAATATTACACAAGTCAGTCATTGAATATTAGTTTGATCTAAGGAAGATTTGAGCAGATCTAAGGTGAAAAAATTCTAAAAACAATGAACAGATAATTCAAAACTTTGTGAGCGCATTTACTTCAGATCCCATGAGCAAATTGTTTCAGATCTTCTAAACAAAATCTATTGAAGAGTGTGAGGAAACCTTGAAGGTGAATTATGACAGACTTGAAAGTGAATTATTGTAGATTTTGAGGATGGATTATTGGAGATCTATAAGTAGAAATTGTTGAAGAATAGGAGCATATTTTGAATCTCATGGAAGTGTTTCATATCCAATTAAAAATATTTATCACTTATCATTTTTTTAAAGTCAGTGTCTCATTTTAAAGAGACTAGTGTCTTTTTTTGAGTTGGCGTTCAATTGCGGGAATTGGTCTCTAGTGAATTGGTGCATACTAATCATCTGGACAGGATTGGTGTCTCTTGTAGGTTGATGTCTATGAAATTTTAAGAGGTTTCTAATACAAAATAAATATTTTTCATTGTTAACTTCTGCAAGGTTTTCAAATAATGTTCCTTTGTGTTTCAACTTTCTAGATCTTGTATTTGTGGTTGATTGTTTTTTCAAGTATTTCAATTGTGACTAATCAAATAATGAAAAGTAAAAGTTTGTTAATGTACAATATGAAAATGGAGAGAGAAATGCATCATATAATATACTAAGTGAATTACTTCCCCATTTCATGAATTGCACATTAGGAAGGAAGAATATCTCCATTAGGCTCGAGAGGTGACTCAAGCTCTAATTGGAAATATGGTCTTCCCTTCACTAAATAATTTAATTAAAATGAAATGGGAATGATTATGTAATGTAATTGATCCATTAGAAAAATCACTAAAAATATGATTAAAATAGACTGATATGAACTGATATTGAGCTAAAACTAACAAAAACAAAAATCAGAAGATGAAACTGAAACTGACCTGCTCAAGAAATTTCAGTTAAAAATGGCAGGGACAAGGTGAAAGTTGATATGTACCCAATACTTTTGGATGAAATTTTTACAGAATCTGCAATTGTTCTTGTTCTATCTAGATATGAAATCATAGATTTATAACTTGTTCCTGCACATATAAAATTTGGGAAAGGGGGGTTGCCTTGATCAAACCTCAATTTAGGAATCAACCTTGGAATATGATAGAAATTGCATAAAGGAAATCATGTAAAAGGAAAATTATTGATTTACCTTGCCTAAACCCTAATGAATGGATGTATAAATTGCTCAAATCCATGAAGGTTCTTGAATATGCTTTAAATCCAAAGAGCTGACCTTGGAAAGTGATGTAGGAACAAGGATGCCCTTACACATGTATAGATCTATGATTGTCACTCCAAGATCTAGAATGTAGATACGATTGATAACCATAAATAAAGAAGGAGAGAGAGAATCTCCTTGCTTGATTTAGAATTCCTCTACTTGGCCATCATGAGAGATAAAATTGCATCAATTGGAGAAGATTGTCTTTGATTTGAGGGATCTTGAAGAAATGGGCACTTGGGGATCTTGAATTGGATGCTTGTCTTCAAATATTGAATCCAAATCCTCAATTAATCTTTCTTGCTTGAAATATTTATAAATTGATAGCCAAAACGCTTTCACTTGATGATGATATGCAAAAAGAGGAGAAAGGAGGTCCTTTTATACTAAATCCATCATTTCGAGATTTAAATTTGATCTAGGTTGACCACAATTGAAAACCATGTAAGAAGACCCTTATATCAGGCTCTAGGAAAAATGTGGGCCAAAAAATGTAGGGACAAGTTGCCATTGGCGATGTATCCTAGGTAAAATAGGCTCAAATTTCACTAGGATATCAGGGACAACAAATAGGTGCGAGAAAAGAAGAAAAAGGTTACAAAGATCAATAATAACAAACATTCAGACCTTGAAATTGTTGGAATAACTATGGAAAGTTGAGACTAAGAGGGGAGGGTTGAATTAGTACCACTACAAAAAATTTGACCACTTTCAATGATAAACTATATACTGCTACCTATTGATTACCGAGTTCATAACTTATAATGAAAGTAATGTAAATCTTATAAAACTATAAAACCAAAACATTCATACAATATAACTCATAACACAAAGATTTGGTAACACAGAAATCCTTGGTTAGATGAAAAAACTGTGGTGGGGATGACACCCACAACCTTCACTAACTACAGTATAAAGGGTGCTCGGTTAGAGATTACAAATTTTAGCCATTTTGATAGCTTACCCAGTTAAGAGTATAAAAGACTTGTTAAGTCTACCTGGTTAGAGGATTTCTATAATCTCTACACTTAGAGATGTACCCTGTTAAAGGTTTTAAAAATATAAGATCAGTTAAGATCTACCTAGTATTGGGATTTAAAGCTCTCAGTACAATAGTATCAATTACTCAACAATGTTTGTTATGTTACATCAAATACAAATAGTGATCAGACTCTATATGCTCTGAAATGTGTTACCTCAATCCCAAACTTGTAACACTGCTCTATTCTGCTATTTTGTAGATGAATCTCTACTCAGTGTTCTATGTTCTTCTCTTGTTCTTCAACTCAATAACTCCTTTAACAATTTCAGCAACTACAACTCCTCTATTCTCATATAATAACTTTGTAAATCATCCAAATATATAGATTTTTTTTTCCTCATAATCTTATGCATTAGGTTGAAATGAATTCTTCTAAACTGTTTAATCTTCTTTTATGCTCAGTGACCATGTCACTTTTACCTTAGTACTTGTAATATTTCTTGGAAATAGAAAAATTCCTTGTGCCGCTTGATCTATGCCATAGATCTTCAATTTGAATTATTTTTATCATTTATCTTGTAAAAAATTGTCCAACATACTTTTAGTAATGTAATTAATGCTCTAAAAAAGAATTAAATGTGATCTGATCACGTTTTAAATCAACTGTCTAACTCGATTGAGTAGTTGTTCTCTCTCAGTTAAATGCTATGTAATACTTGGTGACTATCAACTCAGTGTGCTACACATACGCTCGGTTTAGTGTGTCACTCTGTAACTATAAGTGCTCAGTATATTGTCTTTCACTCTTTGTGCTTTACCGACTGTAATTAATCTGTTTATATTTATCGACTAGCTCTGTGTGCTTTACCGACTAGCTTAATACTTTACTATCTCCTTTCGTTGATTGATTCTTTTTTACTCTATGACTTTGACATAAACTAATGACAACAAAATATCATATAGAGATAACAATCTCCCCTTTTGATATTAGTTGGGCATTTTTGACAAAAACTTCAAAGTCATCAAAATAGTAACTCCCCCTCGGAGTGTACTCCTATACATATACATTTTTACTTCTCATCTTTTGTTCTCATTTTTCACATATATACTTTTTTTTCACAGATATCTCTATATACATCTGTCTATCCCCTTTATCTATCCCTTTTTTTTGTGTTTTGTGACTCAGAATATATCTATCCCCCCTTTTTGACAAAAAGTGCCAAAAGTAAAACTTATTTATCAAAAATATGTTTATACCTTTATTTTACACCTAAAAGTACAGTCTCCCATGTATCTCAGAGATTTTTTAGTACAACAATCTATTTTGTGATATCTGCAGATAGGCCAACTATAGTATCCAGTATGCTGACATCTGGAAAGCTTTCTAGCTCTTTGGCTTTCTTCAAGTGTATCTGCATAGATTGGATATGGGGAATGAGCAATGCTTGCAATTCAAGAAATTCCAATCTTATCTTATTCTCCTCATGTCTCAATGAGTGTTGAACTCCCATGAGTTCTTATAGTTTAGAGTAGTAAGCCTGGAATGATCCAGGCTCGATGGTTATTTCATTAAGCTGCTCAGTTAACTCTTTCTTAATGTCTCCCTCCTTCTTCTTGATATCCTCAGTAAATTTTTAAATAATACAAAACTTTTGAAACAATGAAATGATGGATTTCAATTGTGTGACAACTTCTAAACATAACTCAAAAAGAGTTACCTTATCTACATCAATTGCTTGCAATAATTCTTCCATCAACTTCTTCTCCATAGAGTCCTTGCGAATCTTCAACATGTAGTCATTCATATCCTTGTTGGGGCCTTTAATATGATGGGATAAATTACCAACTTGGTCTAATAAAGTTTCAGATTCATCAATTGTAGCATCAGGAACAATCTCCTGGAAAATATCCTTCACATCTTCTAAGATGTCTACCTTCTTATTATTTTACAATAGCTTCTCCTGTTCAACCTTTTGAGCTACAATTTCAGCATATATAGCTAATTCTCCAGGCTTCATTGAGTTGGGATCACCTTTTTGTATAATGATCGACTTGGTCAAATTAATGATGTGCTTCCTTTTCTTGGTTTTCTTCTTCTCAATCAATTTTATCTCACCAGTAGAGCGTTTAGAACGTGATACCTTAGTTGCATCTGGTGACTTGGTGTTGGTACATTCTATGCTTTCTTATGCTTTGAATTCTTCTTGGGGTTTTTCCTCTTCTTTCTTTTCATCCTTCATTTTTTCTTCAGTCTTCTATTTCTCTTCATTCTTTTGTTTCTCTTCATTCTTCTCCTTAAGATTTGATTCCTGTTGCATTTCTCTTTGAATACCTTTTACATTCTGAGCTTGGATTGGGTCGGTAGGAGGCTCTTCATGTTGTTGGTTGGGAGAACTGACTCGATGTTCTATTCTTGTTTGATCTCGGTGGCCTTAGGTTCATCAACCTTTTCCTTATCTGTTTTCACCCGTGGTTCGGTTTCTATAGTCTGTGTATATGGTGCAGCTTCACTAGTAACATTTTGTCCATCGGTGTAACTTATCACTTTCTCAATTATTGGATCTTTACTTAGTAAAAGTGCATTATCAACATCCATACACTTGGTATCCTCAACTTGTGTATCTATGACATCTTCATCCTTTGAGATCTGCCTTGCTAGATCTTCCTCCAAATGTATGTCTTCAATAATAATCTCTACATTATCAGTAGTTAGATCAATAGGATCTATTTTATTTGTGTTCTCTTTTACCTTGTCACTAATTGTGTCACCTTGATTCTTCTCTGCTTCTTGTTTCTCAGCATCATCCCAGTGAAATATGTCTTTCCATTTTTCATTAGTTGCTTTCTCCATAGATTGTATATCACCATTCATTATTCTTAGGGCTCTTCCCTTAACTATAAATTTCTTTGAATGTTTCTTCAATGCTTCATGAATTTCAGAGGGTGCTAGGTTTGGAATGGTAAGTACCAATGATCTTTCTCTCATTTTCTTCTCTGTATTGATTGCATACTTCCATCTTGCATCAATTTTATTGTAAATTTCCTATGGTATCTTGTCTGCAAGTTCAATAGGCATTAATCTATATTTTAGCAATGTCACCACAACTGCTTCTTCAATCTTTTTCTTATCTGGTTCATCCCTTTTCTCATATTTGGCTTTGCTAAAGGCTCCAAATCTTCCTGAATTCTTTATTCCTTCCAAAAAGTCATCAATACTTTGTGGAACATGTGAAAGGTATGCAACTGGTATAGATTTGTTTGCCTCATCAGACACTATTTCAATTTCATTTCCAAGTAAAAATTTTCATCTTGTTCGTGCAGGTTTTCTCCTTCCTTGGGATCTTACATAGGTCTTTCCTCTTAGTTGTGCTACCTTTGCATCTTTATTTTTTGTTGGTTGTACAGAGGACCTAGTGTTCCTTCCTGTACCTCTTTTTCTTGGTGATGATAGCAATGCAGGTTGATTGTCAACTACAACAATAGATTGTTCATTTTCTGTGTCCTTAACCAATGTACCATCAACTCTTAGAGTTCTTGAAATCTTTAATCATTTTAGTTGTCTTTCTTACTACTTTAGGTATTATTATCCTTTGCTTGATCTTCTCTTTCACTTCTTCATAAGTGCCATACCTTATTCCTTTAGGGTCAATTGGTTTAGCTAATAAGGCTTCTATTTGTTGTGAACCGATATTAATGTCCATTTCATATCCCATCAGTTGAATCCATTCAACTCTCGGTTCAATAACCTTGATAATGCAAATATCACTATCTACCTCAAAACATATATTATCCTGATACTTTGTGTAGACACCCTAAAATGGACAGGCTTGCGACTTTACATTAAAAACACTAATTTTCATCTATTAATTAATGGTTTCTTAATCATTAATTAATCATCTATTTTCTTCTAAATTCATTTCTCA
>MU225062.1:639476-650622 GCA_018584345.1 Thuja plicata
TACATTTTATTGCTTACGTTTTTGATCATTCGTTTAGTAGTTATTGCGTATTAGATTTGCATTCACTTGTGAACCTTGGCTACTAACCCCTGCCCTTGGAAAGCTGTGGGAAACCGGAGAGAGAGGCATACACTTTGCAATTAGTTGAGGTGGAACTCTATATCTCTTATGTATCCTTGCTTAAAACTTCAAAAAGTAATCAAACATAATTGCATCAAAGTTGTCTCCTAGATTCTATATATACTCATTTATTTGATAGATGCCTGGCCTATCAGTTTTCCATACTACATCTCCAATAGAGGGAAATGAATTCTAATATTAGAAGAAGATAGATACCAATAATGAACCAAATTTCAAAGTGTTTGTCTTTGCTTTTCTGATTGTATTCATATTTTCATCTATTTGTTTAAACAAAACTTCACAGAGATCTATCTAAAGTCCTTTCTTCACTATCTTGTATGCAAGGTCTACTGCTCTACATGGTACACTTTCTACTCAAGAAGATTGTAACACTCGGTAAGATATGATATTACATGCATACCTTAACTTGGGATCTGTAACTGTAGATATCCTCATTCCTCTGCCATCCCATTGTTCCTTTGTCAGTTTAGTGAGCTTACCTTTATCCATTTTCTTTATAGCCTTGGGTCTGTCATCAACATGGAATCTGGTAATGATGTGCCAAACATCCTTTGTTATCTTAATCGGTTCATCCAACCACATAAATTGGTCATGTACTCGACTGAGTACCATCCTTACCCATTCGGGCTTGAATACCCTAGGTAGATGTATTGCATGAATCAATCCTTTGGTTTCCAGATGTGTGTACTCATCCTTGACTTTACCATTCATGCACAACTTGTTAAAATTACTCTTGACGAGATTGAAGATAGGGCTCCCATCATATCTATTTTGGCAGCTTTAGCTGGGGGCATAATGTACTTAGGGTTTACTTGTTCTGAATTCTTTACTAAAACTGGTCTTTGCATCCTTAGTGCCATGACTACTTCAAAATTTATCCCTTGAATAAACTAGGGCATGCTTGATAATTTATGACTTCAAACAAAACTCAGTATTCAACATTTATCACACAAATGTCTCACAATGTTCTTATAAAGATTCAAAAATACCTCAAAATTGCTTGATCGCTCGTTAGGATGATCGCTTCTGCAATTTTCTCAAATGCTCTTTGAAAATTTTAGGTTCAAATGAATAACATACTGACCTATTTATAGCTTTCCACTATTAGGGTTTCCAAAGGCTTTATTAATGTGCATTAAATGCTCTTTTCGAGTCCCTTATACCTTTATACCGACTACATAGTTACTTTGCTTGACCGAGTGAAACAAAATAACCATATATTACAATGTTCAAGCAAAATTTCACAACTTATCCAAATACATCTTAATATGGTGATATTAATCTTAACTCTAGTGCTTATAAATTGAAATAAGATTTATAATAAGCATGTATTTCCTACATAGTTCTCATCATTTAGGTGGAGCTCGGTGCACCCAACTCAGTAGAGTTGGTGTTGTCTATGGTTCTGAATGATGTTCCATCATCCTTAGTCTTTCTATAGGTTTTGTTAATTTTTTCTCTAATTTTTTCAATAGTAGATGGTGTTTTCTCTGTAGATTCATCTTCAGTTGGTGCATCTCCTTGATATCTGCAATTCCTTGCTAGGTGTCCTATCTTATGACAATGAAAGCATTTCATGTCATGGTTCCTCCATCCTCTTATGTTATATCTTTCATGCACCAATATGTAATTTTCAGCAATGTGTCCATACCTTCCACAAGATAAACATGAAATCCTTTTTTTATAGTCCCATGGTATATATATGCCTGCTCAGTTAGTATTTCCATTCTCATCGTTAGGCTTCCACTTTTTGTTTCTTTTCTTTGTTCTACACTCTTCAAATTTGTGACCATACTTATTATAATTCTTGCAATAACCATAAAACTTAGGTTTCCTTGTATTGTTAGCAAGATTAGTTCTACATTCAAAAGATTAATATCCATACCTATTGCATCTAAATAAATAACCATCAAATTTAGGTGTACTCGGTGCTTTACCTTTTCTGCTTCTACAAACATTAGTTGTGTGTCAAGATTCCCACAATAATTTCAACTTGGCTTCTTTTGTTTTAGTGGGGGTACAATACTTTGATCTTTTGGTGGATTTGATGATTCTCCTTTCTCAGTAGTGATGTTCTCATTGAATCCAATCCCTGATCTATCATTCACTTGCTTCTTAATCTTAACTTGTTTGTCCACTGATTTCAATGCTTCATCATTTCTTCTCAATATTTCATTTGCATCCTTCTCAGCTTTCCATCTTATGTCCATTCTTTCAGTCTCAATTGTCTGTGCTTGGTTCTCAAACTCTTTTCGTGTATTATCTTGATTTGCATTCAGAATTTGGTCGGTCATATCATAGTGAACTTGGGTCATCCTTATAATTTCATTTTCCTTCTCAGTTAACCTGATTTCAACTTGTCGTTTCTCATCCTCTAGCATTCTCTTTTCATCCTCAACTATCCTTTTTCCTTCAATTAGTTTAGTCAGGCTCATGGTGTTATTTTCAAGTTCTATCTTTATTTAGTCCAACTGATCAATAAGTGAATCATTCTTTTCAATTTGTCCTCTTATAGCTAATTTGGTTTCATTAGTCACGCTCCCTTCAGATGATGTCTCAAGTGTATCAACTTGATCTCGTGTAAACTTTAGCTCATCATATATTTTACTTCTAATCCTTAGAGACTTCTCAAGTTTCTTTCTCAGATCAATGATTAACTCTCTTGCACTCTCCAACTCACATTCAAGACCATTAATCCTTTTAGATTTCCTAAAAATTTCTATGACTAAGATCTTTAACTGTTAGGTGGTCAAATATTTTAACTCAAGAGTAGTAGCTTTGATACCAATTGTTGGAATAACTATGGAAAGTTGGGACTAAGAGGGGAGGGATGAATAAGTACCACTAAATTTTTTTTGACCACTTTCAATGTTAAAGTATATACAACTGCTTGCTGATTACTGAGTTCATAACTTCTAATGAAATTAATGTAAAGCTTATAAAAATATAACACCAAAACATTCATACAATATAACTCATAACACAAAGATTTGGTAACACATAAATCCTTGATTAGAGGAAAAAACTACGATGGGGATGACACCCATAACCTTCACTAACCACAGTATAAAAGGGTGCTCGATTAGAGCTTACAAATTTTAGATAGCTTACCCGATTAAGAGTATAAAAAGACTTGTTAAGTCTACCTAGTTAGAGGATTTTTACAATCTCTACACTCAAAGATGTACCCTGTTAAAGGTTTTACAAATATAAAATCGGTTAAGATCTACCCAGTATTGGGATTTAAAGATATCAATACAATATTATCAATAACTCAACAATGTCCATTATGTTGCATCAAATACAAATGCAGATCAGACTCTATATGCTCTAAAACATGTTACCTCAATCCCAAACTTGTAACACTACTCTATTCTGCTATGGTGTAGCTGAATCTCTGCTCGGTGCTCTCTATTCTACTCTTGTTCTTCAACTTAATAACTCCTTTAACAATTTCAGCAACTGCAACTCCTCTATTCTCTTATAATAACTCTATAAATCATCCAAATATATAGATGAGTTTTGCCTCTCAATCTTATGCGTTAGGTTAAAATGAATTCCATTCAATCTTCCTTTCTACTCGGTGACCATGTCACTTTTACCTCGGTACTTGTAATATTTCTTGGAAATATAAAACTTCCTTTTTCCGCTTGACCTATGCCTTAGATCTTCAATTTGAATTATTTTGATCGTTGATCTTGTAATAAACTGTCCAACGTACTTGTAGTAATGTAATTAATACTATGACAAAACATTAAATGTGATCTAATCACATTTTAGATCAACTATCTAACTCGGTTGAGTAGTTGTTCTCTCTCAATTAAATGCTCTGCAATACTTGGTGACTATCAACTCGGTATACTAAACATATGCTCGGTGTAGTGTGTTTATCAATAAGTGTAGGTGCTTGGTATAGTGTATTTCACTCTTTGTACTTTACCAACTATAATTAATTTTTTTATATTTACTGACTAGCTTGGTGTGCTTTACCAACTAGCTTAATACTTGACTATCTCCTTTCACCAATTGATTCTTCTTGACTCCATAAATTTGAATGAAACTAATGTCAAAAAAATATTATATAGAGATAACAGAAATCACCAAATTGGGGCCTAATAGGTCTTAAAGAATCAAATTATTGGTGCAAAATCTTTAGGACTATACATTTAGCCCCCACTTTAGTGGGAGTATGAGACAAGATCATGCTCATGGTAAAGGCGATCAATGCATAAGAACACTCTTATCAAGGTCAAGGAGAGAAAGAAACATCAAGACCCCAAGTGACTCAAGGCTTCATCAAATCCAAAACAAAGATAAGAGAGACATTACTCGAAAGAAAGAGAAAGGAGAGAGAAAGAGAATAATGACTAGCCTTGTAAGGGATTTTCTTACTATAGATCACAAATAGAAAAGCATTGCAAAAGATGGCTTTGAAGGTCTAACAAATTTTGTAATGATAGTCAATCCATAAAAAATTATTAGTCCTTAAGGAATTAATTGTCTCCATTAAGGGATCCGATAAGAGAATGACTAGGCCTAAGGAAATAATTTTCTCCTTAGGGATCAAGAAAATTGATCAGGCCTAAGGAAATCATTGTCTCCTTAGGGATCAAAGAAAAGTGACTGGGCCTAAGGAAAGCATTGTATCCTTAAGGATAAAATAAAGGAGATCGGTCCTTAAGGAAAGCCTTGTCTGCATTAAGGGATTCAATAAAGAGGATGAACACAAGGAAAACATTATCTCCTTGGTCATACACAAGAGAGATTGCATCGAATCATTGTGTACGCGTCTAAAAAAAATGTGAAACACAAAGTGGAGTGCATGCCCCCACGTTAAAGCAATTGTAAACACCTTAGTGAGAGAAATGGATTTAACGGATCATATATGTGCCCACAAGAAATGTTTCCACTATGAGATTCCCCCAAGGGAGGACAAATCAAGGGAAATGAACACATGACAAAAGAGATCACGAAAAGAATCTACTAACTCTGGGGTTAGTATGATCATATGATAATAAATGTACATTATATAAAAATGATATATCATCATTACCCAAAGGTAGTAGAACTACAAACATAATGGAATAATGTCACGTAAGAGTTGTAAAGAAGATAATTTTTGGGACGACATCGCAGGGACCAAAAAGAATAGGTAGCTATTATTTTGCATCATCCCTAATGACATATTTATGAATAGTGGAGCATGCATGAAATAACATGTAATAACATATAGAAGAAGTGAGATAAAAATAAAGGAATATTTATGATATTTTGATTCCTTTATCACCTTGAGTCAATAGAGCAACAAAAGTCTTTTAAAGAAATCTAAACAAAACATGTAACAAGAAACACATCATAGGGGAAACACATTATAATAGGAAAATACACAAAATCCACCATACAAAAGGAGCTAGTCAAGCGTATTTCCTGCCCCCCCATCTCAGTGTGTAGTGTTTACAGTGGGTGAGAAACACACAAGAGGAGCAACATCAAGCATAGTAGATGGAATAATACCAGTTCCAAATAATTACCATGTCGTGAAGTTGGGTCATTTTTCTCATCACTAGGAAGAGATAATTATTGTGAAAACATGGATGGTAAATCATGATTAACATTAGTAAGCTCATACATATCATCATAATCACAAGTATGAATATCAATTATAGTCGCATTAGGAACATCAAATGAGAATCATCATCAAGAGCATCCTCTTTATCCAAATTAATTGTAATAGAATTCAAGATATGAATAGAACTACCATGTTTGTTCAATTTCATATTTTTCAAGTTAACTTCCTCCTTTGGTTCTGTTCAGGATTAGAATTGTCACCCCAACTGAGGCATTAGGGCTACACGACAATTCCATCCTGACAATGGAAACCTCCTCTAGCTGTGGGTGTACTATGATTGAGAAGGAGTCTTCAGATTCTAGGCTGGTTCCTATTGAATTTGGGATATCACCTCCTGATTGAAAACTGAGTGGGGAAAGGGAAGAAAGAAACTTCAAAATTGGAAATAGATAGGGGTGATACACCAAAAGTGAATTTAGACTTTATTTGGAATAACTAATGCAGTATTCCTAACTCATATACCACATTTTGATACTTTGAATCTCTGATCAACATATAGGTTAAAAGACTTGGCTACTAGGGTATAGACCACAAATAACTTAATTAGTCAACAAACATACATTTTCTTCATGAGGTCTAGATCTTGTCCACATAGAGGAGGAATAATAAACATTCACTTCTCCTAGCTACCAAAATGAATAACACTTATGAAGAAAGATGAAACAGGATTCTGAAATCAAAACTCAAGAGCATATAGGAAAAATAGATCATCTGCTTTATTATCCTCCAAAAATATGACAAGTAGGTTACAAATAGTATCTCTAAGGCATCAAGGAACAATGAATTCACTTTGATCCTTTTCTCCAAGATCTGCAACTTAATGGATACAAAATGCATGAAAAAGTGGTATAGGAACAAAATAGTTCACTAAAACCTCTTCTTTTCTCATTCTGAACCAAAATGGATACAAAATGCATAAAAAAGGTCTACAGGAACAAACAGTTCACTGAAAGCACCTCTAAAATAAATTATGAACCCTTAAATTATGAAGTAAAGCTTAGTTATATAGCCCTCAAGACTAATCTCGAAAATGACATCTCCCTCCAAAACTCTCCTCCTAACAGAAAGATTATCCTAATTCATAGGCCAAAATCATGCCTAAAAATTAGCCTCCAGTCAAGCCCCCCTCCAAAAGACATATCCCTAAATTTGAGGCATGATTAGTGCCCTAAAGGCTAATTTCAAAAATAAGCCCCCAATTTTGCTCCCCTCAAGTTGATTTCTAAAGATTCACATCTTTTACATACTTTATCAACTTCTAATACAAATACAATATAAACCTATTTAAAGTCTAACCCAAAAATGCATAAACCCCAACTCCATGACTCAAAACCGACACCATATAACACACAACCCTAACAAAGCTGATACCATGAAAGAACATCACTAACTCCATCACAATGCAAAACATCTCGGTGGCTAAGTTGTCTAACACTACAGTTAAGTTGGATATTAACTCCTCTTCGTACTTTGATGGACCTAAAAGTCTATTCAATTCAACATAGGCATTTTGTCATTTCACTTTGAAAATTTATAGCTTTGTATTGGAAGAAGAATAAGGGCTTTCGAAAACCCTAGTTCACTGGTTGTGCCGCCATGCTGCTATTTCTCGTGCTCTCTGTATTTGATCTGAAACTGGATTTCATGCATTGTTTATGTATGAACTCGGGGTGTCCATAATGATAGCAATGTATGATTATGCCTGAATCTCGGGCTTCTATTTGGAATTAGAGAGAGTTTTGGTCTCTACACACCACGTGCCTTTTCCTAATCTGCGGGCCTCTGGTTATTCATGGAGGTCGGGGTCTTGCTAGACTGAAGTGCACGTACTATCTTATGGCATGAGATCAGTCTCTTTGAGCATTGCGACTGCATTTAAACTGGAAGCCTCTCTCTAAGAAGCGTGGGCTCTCCATGTACACTTTGCATGTTGTCTCTGTATTGATTGGAACGTTAAATTCCATATTACATGGCACTCTTCCTACATCCTCATGTTATTTGGATTGAAATTGAGCTCTTTTGTTGGCACTGGATTCAAATCTAGAGTTGGGATGTCATAAATCATGGCACTGTCTATGCACATCATCATTGGATCTCGGGTTTCAGATAGTCACTTCTCTTCTTGTAAACTTATAGATAGCTGCTCTCCACTCTTACTCTGCATTTGATATGGGTTTTTTCTGTCTTCTTTTACACGAACATGCTATTTAATCCATAGCTTTTATTGAGATAAGATTCTGTGCATTTAAAATAGACCGAGCCCTATGTATTTTGATGGATGTTGTTCATTAATAAGGAACTTTTCGGCTGCCATGGGTGTCTGTATTTGATGTTTTCTCTGCATTCTGTTGAACTTCTGTAGCTTTTACCTTGAGTTAATTCCATCTTTATGTTGTCTATGGTCTTTGTCTTGTATAGAGACAATGTTGTTTGTTGTAGGCTGTCAATACCTCTTGTTTGTTAGCAACAGCGAACACCATGCTTATGCACTGTCATTTTACTGTTTGTAAACATGCCATAATACATGGAATTTAGTATAAATATGGAACTCCACCTTGTGTTGAGACTGTATGGACCACTGTCTAAATACTTTAAATATGTAGTTTCATTGTGCAAACAATAGAAGTTAACAACATGTAAATACACTGTTATTCCATTTTATTTCTATATAAGCATATACTTCCTAGCATATACTGCTACTTGACCATGCACAACAGTATGCAACCATAGCATTTCAATACCCGCACATACACTATATGGTGAATATGCTAAATAAGAACGCTATTTATGCAGTTCTTTACACATGCATACTCCTTCAATGACAAAACACTGCTATCATATATGCACCATCCTTGCATTTATCATCTGATCATGTGAAATGACAACACCCAATAATGTCTCTGCTTATTTTAATATGCACTTTGAAATAAAACATTTGTCCTTTAAACATGAAGAATGTTACTGTTATTTACTGTATTTATTTGAACCTCAATTTTGATCAATAACAGTTCAAAACTTTTCCCCTTCTGAAGAATATACAGTTTTTCTGAATTCTGATCTCTTTTGTTGAATATAAACACTATTTGGAAATGACACTCTTTCATTGTATATGTACCTTTCTTTTCTTGAACATAGGCTGTCATCATGCATATTATAGCTGATAATATCATTGTATTCTTCTTTTTAAAATATGATAATGTCCAGAACAGTACTGAGATAAAGTACTTGTGTGCTATCAATAATGTCTAAACCATGTGTATGAAATTTCCATTTTGATAACAATAGATTTAACTCTTTTGCATATGCACTCCAGTTTGTAAAAACATTACTATTACTCTGTTATGTCTTCTTTTCTTTCCTGAACTTATGAACTCTTGCATCCTTAATCCAGTGAGGTTCGAGCACGGGCTCGTGACACTCACTGCATTTCTTTTTTTTTTCTGCATTTAGTTACTTGTTCACCTATTGCACACACATCATTGATCAGCCTATTAGGTCAGCAAACAACATAAGACAATTAATGTTTGTGTATGAGTGTCATATGAGATGACACTCATGCATGAATGTTGGTTGTTTTGTTTGTGTTTGTTAACCTAACATGCTGATGTCATTCTGAAAAAAGTTTTTCTCAAATTCAAGACCTAAAAACCCCTTCAGTTCAGATTATTATGGTTCTAGAAATAGCAATACTTTGAAAATGCAGACTAATAACCATATGTAATAAAATATTTCATAAGGACATGTCCCTTTGATATTCTTTATTCAGTTGATGCTAAGGTATATCTTGCTATTGTATCGATGTTATCAGAAATGCTCAGCTTTGAAAGCCTGATTGATGTATGTTGTTTTGGTTCATGTATTGCTTAGATCCAATTGGATCTAACACCTCTTATCTCTTCATGATGCAGGACAGGACCCTAGACCTAATATGTAGAACTGACATAAGGATGGACAGAAGACCCCACGAAGACTGGATAGAGAAAGACAACCAACAACAAATGCAAAGACTCTTACAAGGCAATGCATGGACCCCTACTCATGCTTCAGTCATGCTTTCTTTTCTGCAATTACCTCTAAGTTTTGAATTTGAAAGATGTAACATGAAACCTATATGCATACTACATTTAGTTTGAATGCACAATGTAATGATCATTTATAAAATTTGAAATTGTGAATTTGATCAAACTTAGAGTACAAATGAAACATGATAATATGAATGCAATAGCAAGATAATTTTACCATATTCTAAATAAAAAATGTGGAAAATATGTGTAATTATGCAATCTTTTATAAGTATGATCATTAGATTGCAAAATGTGCAAATTTAGGGTAACAATTCTAGCGACCTCTGCTGGATGTCTGCCTACTAGACATGAACTTAGACCTTATCCCTAGGGCAATGGAGTGAAAACCAGAACATGCATGAATGCAACCTTATTGAAATGAAAAAAAGACCTAAACCTAGACCCATGCAACCTAAAACCTAGTGCTGAACTGCACATATTGAAATGAAAACCTAAACTAACCTACTTTAACCAGCTTGAAGCCTGGTTAAACAAAACCATTCACTGATTGTGAAAAATAACTTCCCATCCTTTTAAGTTCACAATAATCAATATGCTTATGAATAATCATCATGAAATGAGCATATGAGATATGTGTGATCAGTTGATGTGAAACTTTCAGCTTGAAAAAAATCTGACTTACTTGAAGCAGCTGATCTAAAACACCATCATCCTGAAGAGAATCAGCAAGCAGCAATAGGAATTTACTTACTTGATCAATTGGGATAGCAAGATGATTTGATTCATTCTTAGCTTCATCTTGCAGAGGGTCTAGCACAGCTTGTCCTTCTTTGCTAGCCTTGATCCTATTCAAATGCCTGATAGGACAGCCATGAGAGATAGTGAACTTGGAGCTCTCCTTGATAGACTCAGGTTCCTGAGAAATTGCTTCAGTCTGATTGATCTTCTCATCATTATACTTGCTGGAAATAATCTCCTCCTGTAGCCTGTAGGTACCTTCTAGAAGTGCGGGCTTGTCATCATGATGCAAGCAAAACTACTCCATCTCATCCCAAAATTGATCTTCCTCTTCTTCTTCTTGATTCTTTTGTAGAAGTATTTTATGATCAACACAATTATTCTGATTTTCTGCAATCTTCTTTGTCACATCTTGCTCAGAAAGAACCTTCTTTAGATCAGTAACCTTCTGTTCAATAGTCTCCTTCTCTTTTTTTAGCTGGATATACTTCTCAATCTGCATCTGATAGCTCTTCTTATACTTTTCAGCTGCAGAAGCCAAGACCTTTATCTTCTTTTGCTGATCCCAAAACTCTTTCTCATGAAACTCCTCATGAGCTCTTAATTCTTTTTC
>MU225062.1:655336-671290 GCA_018584345.1 Thuja plicata
TTGAATGCACAATGTAATGATCATTTATAAAATTTGAAATTGTGAATTTGATCAAACTTAGAGTACAAATGAAACATGATAATATGAATGCAATAGCAAGATAATTTTACCATCTTCTGAATAAAAATGTGGAAAAGATGTGTAATTATGCAATCTTTTATAAGTATGATCATTAGATTGCAAAATGTGCAAATTTAGGGTAACAGGTTCAGAAATAGGTTGGTGAAAGGGGATCAAAGCATCAATAGGTGTTTTGGGTGAAAAAACATTTTGGAAGCTCATTGACGAGCTCTAGCACAATGTTTACAATGATGATCAAGAGCATGATGATTACATTTGGATTTTCTAGAAATTGGGTTTGGGCCAAGATCAATCAACATTGGGTCCCTTTCTTATTTAGGAGGAAGAATGGAAGAAACCATACTAGGTTGAGAGATAACATTAGAAGAATGCTTCTAAGATATAGGAGGTGGAACTGAAGCATATATAGGAGATGTAGGAAGAAGACCATGTCTAGGACAAGGAGATGCAATACCCTTAGGTTTTCTAAGTTCACAAATATTTTGGATCTTGTAGACTTGATATGATAAAAAAGGTTATCGTGATAGGGTTGGGTTGGTTGAGGCATAGAAGGCTAAAATACATCAATGTCAATAAACTCTCAAGGCATTGAAGCCTGATAGAGGCCATGGTTAACCATCATGATTTGTCCATTGTGAGGAAATTTAAAATACTTATGAATAGGAGAGGCCATGAATTTCATAGAGGTAATCCAAGGAAGACCAAGTTTGACTTGAAATTGATCACAAGTAGGAACCATAGTAAAGGTAGCATCTAAATATTTTCCACCAACTTCAATAGGAAATGAAATAGAACCATGTGAAGGATAAAGGAAACCATTCCAAGTTTAGATCATAACATCAATTTATCATAAAAATCATGTTGCAATTGTCTATTAAAAAGATTATCTCTAGTTATCACAATCACCATGCAAGTAGGGTCAATAAGGATGTCACGTGAATAAAGGCCATTAACCTTTTCCACAATATAAAGAATACTATTAGGTTCTTTGATTGTCTTAGTAGGGTCAAAGTTAATGCAAAACTCAGGTTTAGGTTTAGGTTTAGGTTTGACTTGATCAATGGGGTTGACAACACTATTTTCTTTAATATATTTATCATCATTGTCAACAACATTAGTGGAGGAAGAAGACGAAGGTTGGGTAGAGTCAACTATATTGGTCGAATGAGATGGTAAAGGGTTGGTATAAATTTTCAAGTTTTAGTTGGGATGTGCTATGGATTTGTTTCCTTGATAATTTACACCCTCAACATATATAAAATTAGAATCAATGAGGTCTTGAATAACATATTTCAAACATAAACAATTTTCAGTATCATGACCAAGTTGACGATAGTATTAACGAAAAGCTTTGTGATCAAAGTGTTTGGTTAAACATTTGGATGTGTCAATAGGCTTAATAGGAGGAAGATTTAACACTTTAGCATTAATCAAATTTAACATCACATTATGCAAAGATTCATAAAGCTGGGTAAAATTATGAGAAAGTCAAAAAACATATGAAAAAGGAGCGACACCTTTGGATGTTGCTTCCACTTTCTCATCATTATTGGATCAATTATTGATCTTAATGGAGTTCTTTGGTTTCTAAAACTTGTTCAAATTATTTTATGTGGCATCCATCTTATTAATCAAAGCCATTGGAGTAGTGCTCTCAGATTGACTCACTTGAAGTTGATAATTATGAAGCACTGCACATAATTGAGAAAAAAAAGAGAATTCAAAAGGTATAATCTTATCTCTAATGTCTTTTTGTAAATTAGCAATGAAAATGGGTTGAACATAAATATCAAGGGTAGGATAATAGATCTGAGCGTACAAATACTTAAATCTACCAATGAAACTCATCACTTTTTCTCTAACACATTGCTTACAATGCATTAAATCAATCAAAGAAATCTTAGGGCCAATGTTATTTTGAAATTATTGAATGAAATCATTAGTAAGATTTTGAAAAGAATTGATAGAGTAAGAAGGAAAAGAACAATACATTGCAAGGATTTGTCTCAAAAGGTTCGATTAAATAGTTTTTCCATGAAACTATGATCATGAGAGAAAGCACTACACAAGATTTGAAAGGTTTTGACATGAGTCAAAGGATCATCCTTACCATTATAAGTCTCAAGATGAGGAATCTCCATATATCGCACAATAATATCACATTTGATATCGAAATATAACGGAATAGCAATGTCACAAGTAGGAATGTTGAACTTGGATTGAGTCATTGAAGCAATTTTCTATTGCAAAGATGATACAGTTTGAGCCAAGCTATTAATGGTAAAATCGGTAAAAATAATGGTAGGAGGAGATATGTTTCAAATATTTGGTGCACTATGGGAAATGGAAGTGTTGGTATTAAGGAACATTGAGAGGGGGGATGAATTAGTATTCTATAATTTTTAGCCTTATTAATCTGATTATTAAACCATAAACCACATGTAATGAAAATTAAAGTGCAAAAGCATAAAATAAATATCCACAACACGCCAAGATTTTTATTGTGGATAATTCGGTCAAGGGAAAAGCCACGGTGGGGATGGAACCCACAAGTAATAGTACTATGCTTAAATATTATACCTTGTTAAAGGTTTACAAAAAGAATGCACATGCATTCAGACACACTACCTAGAGATCACTGCTCAATTAAAAAAGAGGCTTACTACCTATGTAGTGAATACAAAATCACTGATAGCTTGAACTAATAAACAACATCTGCAAATGCCAAAGCTCAGTTCCAATTAAGCACAATATACTGAATCAATACACTTCATCCTCTATCTTTGTTCTGCTATCACTCAAACCTCAAATCAGAATACTTCACACATAAACATCCTTACTACATTAAACAATGATAAACTAAATTGATTATATTTATCCACTACCAAAAAATAATCATCCATTGGGTCAACCTCAAGAACATTTAAAAAAATGATCAAATGTGTATAACTGTCATCTAGATTTAACTGAAAAATCAATTTGGGCCTCAAGTAATTCATCACACACTATCCCATATATCAGCTCCACTTCCTAGAACTCATAAACATTCATCAAAACCGATCTGAAAGGATCACATCAACATCTATTATACCCTATCATTGTTCTTCACTGTATACCAAAAAATGCTACACAAAACCTCATAACTTAATCAAATCACAACAAGTACTGTGATGCTAGGATAAGGTAGAGTATATATTCATTATGCTTCCCCTAGATTCACACCACAAAATTATAATATGGGTATCTGAACCAAACCTTATATCAACAAAATTCTACTACACTAATAACTACCATACCTAACCAAAAATCTAATATGTCATTTGGTATGAACAAAATTGTTAGTATATAGAGGCACTGAGGGGGGGGGGGGGGGGGGGANGGGGTGAATCAATGCAAAGAGTTAATGACCCAATTCAATGAAGAATCTGATTATGCTTTTAAACAACTTCCATACAACCAAACATGCAAGTGTAACTATGCAATAGAAGTAAAACAATTCAAGCATCCACAAAGCATAACACATTACACATTTTGTTTATCGTGGAAACCCTTGTAAGAGGGAGAAAAATATAGTGGGGATGAAACCCATAAATATCTTCACTACAGTAAAAAGGGTTTCCCTATTAGGAGCTTACAATACCCTATTAGGGGGTCTCCCGATTAAGTGTGACTAGTGCCTTATTATAAGTACAATCATACCTGTTAGGATCTACCTCACTAGAGGATTTAGAACTCCTTCTCAAAAGTCACCCTATTAAAGGATTTGTGCAATGAGACCTGTTAAAGTCCATCCTAGTCAGGGATTTAACCTGCTAACCTATTAGAGTTAGCCTTGAGCAATGAAATCAAATGACTGTTCTAGGAATGACACCACTTGCCTGTCAGATCCAATCTAATCTTTGAAACCTGGCGCAATTTTATTCCTTTGTCTCTGTTTGCAACTGCCAATAAAATGATATTCAATCCTAAATCACATGATTTAGCTTGCCTTTATACTTTTTTTTTATGTTGGTTAAGACTTGAAAAAAAATCCTCAAGTCAGCCCAAAACATTGACAAAACTCATGAAAATCAGTGCCAATCATTCCTAAGATGTCAACCCAAAAAAGTAATACAAAACTTTATTACCAAATACCAACAAATAATCAACCACCTTGATCACCTGATCATCAGGAACCAATCGGTAACTCAATCAATTCAAATGAAACACATCACCAAAATACCAACTTACTCAAAACATTGAGTTAACTATTGCGGCTGGTAAACTGAACTTGATTGACCAAAATAATGCTCTAGTAATTATCACACCACCCAATGTGCTCTCTATCTCAATCACCACTCAAAATACTTTATGTTACTATCTTCGTACTAACTGATCAAAACATTTAGCTTATTTTGCTTTACCTATCCATCTAGTGAGTCAGTATATGTAACCTATTCATCAAATCTAATAGAGTTGTCATCAATGACAAACTCATAAGCATCAAACCCTGCATCTCAACTCTAAAATACATCATAATTCCAACAATTTCCCCCTTTGGAATTGATGGCAAGACATAGTGAAAATAATTATCTCCTCAAAAAAATTTCACTGTTATACACTACTCCCCCTTTGACCACTAAAATAGACCCTTAACTTTATTTTCACTGCACCGATCACTTTCCTTTTGACAATAATGACAAAGGTACATAAATGAAATTCAAAAATGAAATCATCTTACTGAACACAACCTATCAAAAACATCTCTAAAATTGGCTTTGGATGTCTTCAACTTGTGATTTACAACCTTAACTTGTGATCCATAAGTGGTACCTGAATGTGAAATGGGATCAAAACTAGAAATTAAAGACTTAACTCTTGTTGAGCTTCATTTATCTTTAGCTCCAAATCTTGGGTAAACAATGAAAAATCATAAACTTAGCAAGTAATTTTCTAACCTCTTTTAAAGTTTATTTCACCTGGTTCACATGAACTATACGTTTCCCTTTATCTGATGCAATAGTCTCCATTAATTTATCAGTTCTCTTCTTTCCATAATCCATCTTTTCTCTATTCATGACAGCTTCCTCCAAACTAGTAACTTTCTTAGTGATAGCATTGATCAAAGTATCCATCTTCTCAATCAGTGTAGCATTAGGATCATAGTCAGCTTTAGGTACAAGATCTACAATAATGTATCTAGCTGACTGAATTACTTGTTCTTGTTTCTTTTCAGCTCTAAGTGTGTCCCTTTTAGCTTTCAACTTTAATATCTCTGATATTCTCATTAATTAACTAGAACTCATTTTGGTAACATCAATAGGTCCTTGTATGACCTCAAATTCCTTGTTTCTAAATTCATCTTTGATTTCTTCCTCAAGAATATCCATAGCTTTACTCTTCTTCTTGTAACTTAAACTCCCACTTAGATCCGATTTCCTCTTTACTGAATGTGTTGCAACATCAAATTCATGAGCTTCATCTTTATTTCCAACATCACTTTTCTATCCAACTACATCAGTTGCAACAGGTATCACCACCTCTTCAATCTTATCCTTATGTGCTTCCTCTTTTGTTTGTACATCTTCAAATTCAATAGTAGGAGCTTGTTGTGGAGTATCAGAAGGTATATCACCAAAAATTCCTTCAATCACTTTCTTACTAGTGACCAATTCATCTATTTTTACCTCTTCAATGGTAGCCTCTTGTGTTTGTTTCTCCTCTTGAGCATAATCCACTAGTTCATCTTCTTGCTCCAATTTCTTCTTCATGATATCAAGAGTCTCATCATGAACTACCTTTGATTCACCAATGAGTATTCTGAATACTCTACTTCTTGTTCTAAATTCAGGTCTAATATCCTCAATTGTGATATTCACTTCTTCCATAGACAATTTAGGCTTAAGTAGAATCAATGATTGTTCCATCATTTCTCTATATTGTTTCAGAGCATATCTCCACCTAGCATCAATCTTCTTGTAAAGTGATTCAGGTAACATTTTATGCAGATCACTAGGCCCTCTGCAAAATTTATGCAAACTGTATACAATATAATCTTCTATCTTTTTCTTATGTTCATCACCATATTTTTCATAGTATCGGTTGACATCTCCTACACTTCCATATTCCCTTATGTTCTTAGCTATTCTATCAGTAGTAATATTTCTCCTAGTCTTAGGTTTAACCAATTTCTCAATTGTCATGCCAACAATAATTTGCTTCACAAAACACATTATAGAACCTTCGCAACATAGATAAATACCTCTTTTGTTTGTCAATAAAGGTTCTTCAAACACCACTTCAATTCTAGCACAAGATCACCACTATCAATCCATAATCACTTCAAATCTCCTTAGAATCACTCACAAGTGCTATGCTTAGCTCGTAGAATTTGTTGTGACAAATGAACTTTGATTTTTCCTTTTTAACGTTTCATTTCCAAGTAATAAATGCAATGATAAAATAGTGTCTTTAATCAGTTGCAATGGTTATAACATAAAAAAGGTCACTATGCCATTAAAAAAACATTATGTACTTGTCACATAGAATCATATGTGATACAAGAATCTTCATCAGATTCTTTCATAACATCAATAAGCATCTAAATATGTTGATAAATCTTACCGCGTACACAACTTAGGGGATAGGTTGTAGATCTTACTTGATTTTCTCCCCCTAAGCCAATAAATTTGACTTAGTATGATGAGAAATTCTACACATTACCTGATGTTGTGGAGCTATCTATCAATTCAAAAGATTTGAGTTCACCTTTCTTAACCCACGTTTCCTTCATCCGCTTTATGATTCCTTCAACAACTGCAATCTTCTTGCCTTTATCATTAATAGGCCCATTCACTGGTTGACCTCCAGTGTTCTTCTTCTTAGCTCTACAAGGTCTAGTAGGATTTCCAATATTGTTGCAATGGTAAAAATCCATACCTATTTGTCTCCATGGTCCAACATTGCCTCTACCAGTTCTCATCCTGCAATTCATTGTTGTGTTTTCATAATTGTGACAAATAGAATCATTAAAATTCAATCACTTTCCTTATTGATTAGGTCTCTACCGGTTGGAGTTAGATGGCATTTGATTGTTGATTCTATCCCTACACTCATTAGCCTTATGACCATACTTGTTGCAGTGATAATAATTACCATTGTAGTGATAATAATTACCATGAAATATATTAGATCTATCATTGTAACCTTTAGATCTTCCATAAAAATTTCCAAATATAGGAATAGGTATGTTGGGTCTATTAGGTCCAATAGGTCTAAACCTACATACATTAGTAGTATGACATTCCTTGTGACAATTGAAACATACCGGTCTGTAATTCCTCTTACCATATTTGTTTTTGTTCACCTTAGGTGTTGACTCTCCTTTTGTGTGGAT
Organism: Thuja plicata; assembly: GCA_018584345.1. NCBI lineage: Eukaryota > Viridiplantae > Streptophyta > Pinopsida > Cupressales > Cupressaceae > Thuja > Thuja plicata. The sequence continues at coordinate 662,793 of MU225062.1, forward strand.
CTTCTTTGTCCCAGATGACTCACTGTCTTCAAATTTTAAAAAAAAAACCCTAAACCTTGTTTCTCACCATTTCTCCTTTGGCTTGAGAGTTGTTCATCAAGTTTAACAGAACTCATATTTAACTTGTCCAATAGATCATTTTTTTCCTTAAGTTCTCATTTCATCTTTTCATTCTCTTTCCTCAGATTCTCAATTTCTCTTGTGGCATTATTGTTTTCTTCATTTGTATCATGTAGGTGTTCATGCAAAACAACAACTTCTTGTTCATATTTGAATAGTTTCTCCATCTTGTCTTTTAAGGTGTCATCTTTAGCTTTGAGAGAATGTTGTGCAACCTTCTTGGCTTCATCTACAACTTTCCTTGCATCTATTTATTGAACCATTCTCATTGAGAATTTTTCCAACTCCCTTTTCATGTTCTTCTTTTCTTGCTTCAGCTTGTCCAAGAACTTATGCATGTCCTTGTTGTCCTTAGCTAGCTGCTCATTCTCCAAGACCACAACCTCTACCTCAAATTCATTAAATCCACCCCACTCAGATAGGTGTTCGATGATATATTGACTCTCATTCAATTTTCCAACCAACTCTTGTCTTTTAGCCCTAGAGATCTTCAACTGATCCTTGAGTTTTTCAATCATATCTTTAGCCTCTGCAAGTTACCTTCTATGGAACTTCATGTTTTCCTTAAGGATCTCTCCCAAGATATTAGGCTTCTTCAAGGGAAATTGGCTTTGATACCAATTGTTAGTATATAGAGGCACTAAGAGGGGGGATGAATCAGTGCAAATAGTTAATGAACCAATTCAACCAAGAATCTGATTATGCTTTTAAACAACTTCTATACAACCAAACATGCAAGTGTAACTATGCAATATAAGTAAAACAATTCAAGCATCCAAAAAGAATAACACATAACACCACTATTTTTTATCATGTAAACCCTTGTAAGAGGGAGAAAAATATGCTGGGGATGACACCCACAAATCTCTTCACTGCCATAAAAATAGTTTCCTTTTTAGGAGCTTACAATACCCTGTTAGGGGCTTACTCGTTTAAGAGTGACTAGTACCTTGTTAGAAGTACAATCAAACCTTTAGCGTCTACCTCTCTAGAGGATTTATAAATATTTCTTAGAAGTCACCTTGTTAAAGGATTTATAAAATTACACCTATTAAAGTCCACCATGTTAAAGGATTTAAACTACTAACCTATTAGAGTTAGCCTTGAGCAATGAACTCAAATGACTGATATGGGAATTACAACACTTTCCTATTAGATCCAATGAATTCTATGAACCCTGGCATAATGTATTACCTCTGTCTCTGATCAAAACCAAAAATAACACAAAATTCAACCCTAAATCACATGATTTAGCTTGCCTTTATACTGTTGTTCTTAATTCGGTTAAGAATTGAAAAACATTCCACAAGTCGGCCCAAAACATTGACCAAACTCATGAAAATAAGCACCAATCATACCTAACATGTTGGCCCAAATTGTAATACAAAGGTTTATTACAAAACACCAACAAATAATCAACCGACTTGATCATCTAATCATCAAGAACCAATTAGTAACTCGGCCAGTTCAAACTAAAAACATCACCAAAATACCAACTTACTCAAAACATTGAGTTAACTATCATGGTTGGTAAACTAAATTTGACTGACCAAAATAATGCTCTAGTAATGATCACACCACCCAATGTACTCTCTATCTTCATGGCCACTTAAAATAATTTTTTTTATTGTCTTCCTATTAACCGATCAAAACACTTAGCTTATTTTTCTTTACCTATCCATATAGTTGATCACTATCTGTAACCTATTCATCAAATCTGATAGAGTTTTCATCAATGACAAACTCATAAGCATCAAACACTGCATCTCAACTCCAAAATCCATCATAATAACAACAAAAATAAGTACTGCAAACTTGTGCAACTCATTTTTTTTCCATCAATGAAAATATCTAAACCATTCAGAGTAGTGTCTCTGGCCAAAAATCTCCCCCTTTGTCATTGATGGGAACACTTAGTGAAAAATGACTAAGTGTCAAAAATTCCAAAAATACTAACTACTCCAAAATCCAAAAATCCAAAATCTCACATGCTCCCCCTGAGTTGAATAAAAAATTTCATTTCATATCTCTCCCCCTTTGACATCAATGGCAAAGGTAGGGGTCCACAAAAAAATTTCCACCCAAAATTCCTAAATAAGCCACATATTGTTGATCAACTAATGAATATTTGATAGAGATGATGAAGACCGAGTGATACCAAGAATCATGATTGTAGAAATGATTTGATAAGTTGTTGTTTTTCCATTGATGTCAAGCAATTGATTACTGATTTCTAGTTATGTTACCATATCTTAAGAGGAGAAATTAATTAAGTGAAAAATATAGATCAGATAATAATGAAGTACTGATTATATAATTGTTTACTAATAGATTTGATGTTATCAAATTGGTACAATTGATTTATCAAGTCGTAAATTGAAAAGAGTTAATGTTATGATTGAAAGAGTTACTTTACCAAGATAGATAGAGTCAGTCAATAGAATGTTATGTGAGTCAATTACAGTTACCCAACACCGAGTGTAGTCAGTCACCGAGCATTGAAGCTGAGTTAGACACCGAGCAGTGAATGAAGATAATTACCAAGTTACAAAGCAAGTTTTATCGAGTACAAGATAATTATTATAAAAGATGATAAGATCAAAGTTAATACGAAATGATGATGAGTTGGATGATGAATGAATTAAATGAAGTTTGTTAGAAGATCTACGAATAGGAAAATTCAATGAGAATATCTAAGGCAAAGATCAAGCGGTTAAACAGAATTATGAAAGTTCCAAGAAAAATAAAAGTTCGGAGGTAAAAGTGAAACTATGAAAAAGATGATTGAACGAAAAAGTGCAATTTATGGAAAACCTAGTCAAGGAGATTAAGAGGCAAAAGAATGTCTATATAAGGAATGAGAAACATGAGAACAAAGAGTTGTTGGTGAATTGAACAGAGAAGAAGGAGAAGCTGAGAAACAACATTTACTAAGAAGAACAAAGAAAAATAGATTGAAGAATCTACAGTCTAAGAAAGAGATCAATGGAGTATATAATGCCAATATTTAATTGAGGATAAAGGATCTGATACAAGCAAACGTAGTTTCTATTTTTATAGATCAAATTTTACTGTTTCTTACTAATATTTCTAACAAAGAAATCTCTTAACCTAGTGGTTTTAACCATCCTATATGTAAAACATAGACTTAGGTGACATTCCAAAAGAGTGTTTAAAGACCTCTAACAAGGCCACTTTTAACAAAGTGAAGATCTTAATAGATCTGAGGTAAATCCCCTAACAGGGTTAGATTTAGAAAATGTGTTTGTAATCTTTAACATGATAAGTTCTTAACCGAGCATACTTTAGAAGGGTACATTTTTATTGTGGGTCACAATTCCCACAGAGGTTTTTCCCAAATTGGGTTTCCTCATTAAATCTAGTGTCAAATGAGTTAAATCACATGTCTACTAAGTTTTATCTGATATTGCTAAGTTTGAATGATTGATTTACATATGAGATGTATTACTGTTTGAGTTAATGATTTATTTGGTGAATTGGTAGTTTACTGTATTCAATGTTACCGAGTGAATAAGAGAGTTCAGTTTAAGTGTTTAAGTTTTGATTTGTCTGATTCACCCCCCCTCTTAGTGTGACCAACACATATATCTAATTAGACCATCCATATTTACAAAAGCTTAAGGATGTTTGTGAATGTGTTCTTTAGAGTGTTGAAATCCTTGTCCAAACATTGTTTGAAACTCTCAAGGATCTTAATCTGTCCACATAATGTATAGGTAAGGATTTCTACTAATTTAAGATCATTTGCATTAGGTGAACTATATACTACTTCTTCCTCCTTTGATTAAATGTGTAAGGTTCCCAACTTAGTAGAAATTAATATTCTAAGCTCACCAAACCTTCCAATGACTCTTTCCTTCTCATAAATCAAACACTTTATCTTATCTATCAATGAGATAATTTTTCCTTCATGACTGCATATGGAAATAGTCAAAGGATCAAAATATGTAGACAATTCTAATAATTTATTCTCACTTTCATTGATTAACTTCTCTAAGTTCTCAACATGCTTAGAAAAAGATACACATGCTTTATATACCTTTCCTCCTTCTAATAAAGCATCTTTAATAATTTTCATTCCACCTGTAATTCCCCACCAAGGAACCATTGGAACAAAGGGGTCAAATAAGCACTTAACATTTTTAAAAAGAAGAAGATATAACATCATGTACAAGTGAAAATTAACCAACCAACATAATGATAACAAGGAACAACATCGATGATCCTCAAATGATCATACACAAGCGGAAGACTCAATCACTTCAAAAGTTTCCAAGACACACAAACACATAGAAAGAACAGATGAGCAAGTTCAAGCCACCTCGTGGTATTCAAGACCAAGTCCATGAACCTCATGGAATGAGACCATACCAACATCCATAGTCTCTAATTGAGGAGACAACTCACCCTCAATGAAAAATAATTCCAAGTTCATTTTAAAACCCAAATTGAAAAGTGAACGTAACAACATAATATTGAAATAGTAAACATGACGTGAGTACATGAAAAAGGTCCTTTGGGCAAGGGGAAACCAACCATGGAAATATTTTTTGCATAGACCCAAGGGAATAGCTAACTTTCACAAATGCACAGGAATAGACAAACACTGCCAGTCATAACATATGTATAGTTTGGGGTCATATATATGTGCAAAAGTACCTGTGCGTAGTCTTGATGAACATGTGCATAGGAAGAAATCACACATGCGCAAGAATAATGAACATATATGTAGAAACAACAAACACATGTGCATTTTTATGAAAAGTCCTAGAAACAAACAAAATACAACTCTGCCAGCTCCAATGCATGGCTAAAATGAATACTTAACAACAATATGGAGTACCTAAAGGCACTATTCAAGGCCATACACACTCGATATAATGGATAACATAAAAATCAAATCAATATAAGTTTCTAGATCAAGTATAAATGTAAAACATGTAAATGACAAGAAGGGATAGAAGGGAGCACATCATGCTCAAGAACTTTGCTACTAGAAGTTGTCTGCCATATTTACACTAGTCTCCAATAGTGGTAAAGTGAAACACCACCCTATCATGTGAAACCCTTAGGCCCACCCCATCATTCTCGCGAAGATAGTAACCCAACCACAAACTCAAGGTAAGCACACACTAAAGAAGGCTAACTCTCATGCCAAACAAATGCATCACTTAAGGACAATGCCACAATCTGAGTATAATATCAATGCAATAACATAATGTAATTAGGTCAAGGTCACTACTCATGCTATACATGGTATGATGTTGAAACTCAAGAATGGAGTGTCATCACATGGCTCATAAGGCCCACGTGGCTTTGAGTAATCCTTTTCTCATCAAGGAAGCTCTACTGTGACGGGACACTTCTCTCAAAAAGATAATCACTTCTATTCCAGATCAACATTTGTAGATTCCAATGGCAATGATGGATGAACATCCGTAGATGGTTCATGACTGTTCTAGCTCATGTCTCTCAAACAGATGATCAATGGATAATACACTTATCTTAATATTATTATTATATTCTTTCCCATTTATTTTTAAGGTTATCACTTGTTAAGATAACTCAACCAAGGGTTACCCTAGGATCACTTCATGTCCCAACCTTCCTTGGAGAGCCACTCCATCCCACTACTCCACACCAATCGATCAAAAATCAATGATGCACAAAAGACTCCAAAACCTCAAACAAAGAGGGAAGTAAATAAGCACTACACTCCATTGGCCTCAACCAAGAGCATGGGTCCCCATGGGATCCCATTAGGACACACACAAAGTGCTTGCAATGTGGTCTCAAACACCAACATCATGCATTCCAAATGTGAACAAAATCAACCATGGAGGGAAAATCGAAGAAAAATGAAAAACAATGACAGGTTCTCATGACACACTTAATTGGGCACTTTGCCAGGAGTACGAATTCGTCCACAAATCCAAAATTCATAAATTAAAACTACATGATAGTTGTAAACCTAGAGGAAAACACACTCCAATATTTAGAATATGTCAAATAAGCCAAAAGATTATTCTAGGTGGCACGCAAAACAAGGAAACCCCCAAAAATTCCCAAAAACCAAACTTCACATAAAGCTATGAAATAAAAAATCATTGGTCTAAATCCACCCAACAACCCAAATATATGATAAAATTCTATTTTCGAGCACATGCCAAAAATCGGGCAGCATAATAGTATAAAAACCAACAATGAAAACCCCAATTAAGAGAACTGTTGACTTTACCGCCAAAAAATAAAATAAATCGATTCCAAATAATTGGAATCCAACTACGGAAAATTAGTCAGTAATAAAATATTAAATTTCCCAAACACTAATACTTAGCATTAAAATTAATCCTTTCTGTGACAACTGTTGAGTTCTAAATGCACAGACACTCTCGCGGGTTTAACACAGTATGCATAATGAATCTAGATTTACCAACACATACTAGAGGGAATAATATACCAATTTTGGATACATCGTCCATGCAAGGGCGACATTGGCTCAACATAAAAGGCCGATGTTATTATCTCCCGTGTTACTACTGGGGATATAGACACTCAAATCCTACAACTTGGGGTAAATGTGTCTGGTACCTATTCAGTGAAACATATAAACATCAAGTGCAACTGATCATAGTATAAATATCAAAAGCATAATAATAACAATAAAATTCCTAATGGAACACTAACGCTCTAGTGACGTGATCTGACATAAAGAAGTCACGACACTGGTCATTCCATTTTATACTCGTTAGTGTGCATATCATTTAAATAAACATTGCATTTTAAATAAAGAATTTCATTTAATTATAAAACATTAAAATGATCATTTACTCCCATATGATCATATATCAGTGAAAACCTCAATTAAAATACCCTTCATCATAAAAGGAACAATATAGCAGGAATCGATGATAATTGTCTTAACATGTTAATCCAATATTCCTAAATGTAAAATACACCAGATAATATCATAAAGCATCATAATGGAGATATGATCAAAATAATAATCTAACATTTAAACCAGTAATGATGTTGTTAATTAAAATAATGTACGGTAAGCAAATGCATCACTCAGTGCAACCACCAGATCAAATCACACAGATAATCATGGAATAACAATAATGATCTCCATTCTAGATAACATCTAAACATGATAAATGATAATAATCAGGTAACTGACGGCACATACCTCAGTGAAACCATCAAATTACATCTTAAGCTAAATAAACTAGATACCAATTATAACCACAAAAGTAATCTCAGAATGAACACATGAACAAATTATACTAGGTGTATCTCATAATGGTAACATAAAATCATGACATGGAAATAATCACTGAAACACATAAGAGAATCACCGAGAACACAATGAACCCTCAAAAATCATAATAGAAGCCTCAAAAGGTATAGCACCACAAATTAGGTATAAGGCATGAACAAATTTATGATGTAACCACATGAATAAGATCACTCCAAAGGTACAAACCTGTCATAGGTCCAACATGATCATATAATACAAACATATAAAACCATCGAAGAATAAGATCAATTCATCCAGTCACATAGGAGAAACAATAAACACATAGATCCAAAGCAAGGAATCACCAAATATCCCACCCATCTACCCAGAAGCATACATAAGTCAAAGACACATCCATTAGGATGTTATGTAGAAAGAAAATGAGAGAGGCACTACATAAACTCCTAAGAGCATTCTATCCTTAGTATTCAACTTATTGAATCTTCAATCATCAAACTCATCTTTTTCCTTTATCATTGCAGATTTTTCTAAAGAATCAAAATGTTTACTTACTGAGATGATTGTTATCCAAAATCCAATCATACAACAAAATAGGCACCCAAAAATAAATTTGCATGTTTATGTTACCCAATTAAAGCTATTTTATAGTTTTTGATGATTTGAATTTACTTACTACATTTATTATCAGATTTTCATGTACTCTAAGTATTGATAAAATTATTTCATATTCAAAATTCATCATTGATCATTACATTGTGCATTCATAAGAATGTAGTACAGATGTCTTTGATTCATATTTCATATTTCAATAAACATAGTACATTGCAAATAAAAGTAAACAACTGAGGTATGGAATAGGGGTCCCATGCATTGCCTTGTATTGGTCTTGTATCTGCTAGAAGTTTGGTCAGGTCCTCATCTGCATTCTAGGTCACTCCCAAGTCTCCATCAACATTCAGGTCCTTAGGGAAAAATCTGCACAAAAGAGAGGAAAAGAAGATGGTTAGATCCTGATGGATCTAAGCAATGCAAGGAAAGAATTACATACATCAGCTATCTACTTGTATCTGCATATCAATCTGAAGCAATAAATGTA
>MU225062.1:675314-700329 GCA_018584345.1 Thuja plicata
GGAAGTGATATACCGTATCTTATAGGAACCGGCCTAGAATCCAGAGACTCCTCTTCACTCATAGCCTACCCACAGCTAGGAGAGGTTTCCATTGTGAGGATGGAATTGTCATATAGCCCTAATGCCTAAGTTAGGGTGACAATTCTAAGCCTGAACAATGATAAGACCCTTCAATTGGCCAAATGTAGTGTTATTTGGATTTCTCACATAAGAGGCATTATCTTTACTAACACATTAGATGCAAGCTTCAATAACTCATTATCTTCAATATCTCTTCTCTAGCCTTTGTTTGTGCAACTAAAGAAAGCCTCATCATCTGTACTGGAGAAAGAGAATCAAGATTGATATGGACTTTTATGATTTTTGTATCATCCAATTCAATTTTTTCTTCTGCTAGGAACTCCTTCACTACCTCAACAATGTCTGTTGCTTATGTTTTCACTTTTGTCTGCATCACCCCAACCTTATCATCATCCTTCTTTTCACCTTCAGCATCTCCCATAGGAGTGATGGATATACTGACTGGAACACCATAGATTTAAACATTAGGATAAACATTCACATTATAAATATACACTTCATGATTACTGGTATACATAATAATATTACTTTCACTAGGGGTGTCTTGAGCATTATTTTTGTTATCTACAAATTCATATTAATTATCAATCAAAATATTCCTCAAAACCATCTTAGTATCAAGCATAAATTCTCCAGTCTTACCAATCGTCGTTTATTTATTCTTGATTTACTCTTTAACTAATTCTTGGTTTTCTTAAGGATTGATTTCATCTCATCAACTGTAAGTAAGTACATAATCCAATCAAGACCTATTCTTTAATTTCTTTATCCTTACTCTTTTCATTAGCCCTTCTTATCTCTAGAAGATCATATAGGCTCTTGGGTACCTCCGACTCAATCTCTAAAAGAGTTTCTTAAATGTATCCAAATACATAACAGTAGCTTCCTCCAATTTTCTCTTCCCTTAATTATCAAACTTCTTATATAAAAGCTTAAGACATTTGAGATTACCTTGAGTTTTAGTAGCTTCTTCTACCTCATCATCTATCATATAAACTGAAGAAAAATTAGTTTTCCTCTTCTTTCTTCCTCTATCTTCCTCTAACATTTTTTATTTAGTCTCTTTCTACCTTGGCTCCTTGTGATTTCAATTCCTTTACTACAATTTTAGACTCTGTATCCTCATCATCATCTTTAGTTGCTTGATATTTCCTTGTTCTCTTTACTTTTACCCTTCTGGCATCATTACTGGATGGTTTAGCTTGTGATTGTTGCTTTGGACTCAATGTCTTTGATGTACTAACTTTATTTTGTGGACTTGCATATGGTGGAGCTAATCTCCTTAATTTTCTTATCCTTAATGAGGATGAAATGGGAGTAGTACTTGGGGTAGTTGCCTCCACATACATAGGTTCTTCTTTCTTCTTTTCTTCTATCTCCATTTGTCTCTTCCTTTCCTCTCTCAAATTCTACACTGATATCCCAAAATTTTCTTCTAGATGTTCCACTTCCTTTCTCTCCTTCCTCTTTGCACTAGGTTTGTTTACCTCTAAGTGTACCTTTAGTGTCTTTTCCTTGTATGTGCCAAACCTCTCCTCAGTAGTATCAATAGGTATCTTCAATAAATCTTGAGCATATGCATCAATAATGATATAATCCACTTCATATGTCATAGGCATGACCTAAGAAGATCTTATTTCCACTAATTCCATCAAACAATCATTAATCTCTACCATAAAGTATATGGTGTCCTCATATTTCTCTACAATTATTTTTGGAATCCTCTCTCTCAACTGAATTTTCTCTTGGAAATTATTAAAGAAAACCCATAAGGTACTCCTTCTTGATTTTTTGTAAAGCATATAGTAGAAATCTCTAATATGAACTGCCACAGGTCTATTAGTAGACCAATCAATCCTTCAAATGCTAGGGAATTCATTCATAAAATAGAAGAAAAGACATATAATCAATGTGCCATAATTGAATATCTACTTCATTTCCTTCTTAATCTTTGCAAGATGCTCTAACAACTTAATTCTAAGGACCTCACACCAATCATATTCACCATTTTCTTTGATCATCCTACCAATCACCATAGCTTCAAATATCACATCAGGCTGTATAATATCATTTATTGTCATAGATCTCTTGTCCCACTGTGCACCAGTAAATTTAGTGACAAGATATTTTTTGATAGGTTTTATTGTAGGGACCTCACCGGATGCATTAAAACTAGTAACAATCCTTAGAACCTCCTTAGTTATCTTATAAGGTTTTTCAAGCCATATGAACTGACCATGAATTATTCTCAACACATATCTTATCCAATCATTCTCATCAAATCTAGGAAATTTCATTATCTGAGCTACTTTCTTCTCTTCTAGCATCTTATACTCATCTTTTAGATTAGAGTTTATAGACAATTCAGATGAAAATAGCTGATGAGTCTGATGGTCACCTAATTACTCCAAGTTACAATGAATTGAATCTCTAATGTCCTCTACATGAAGCACACCATAAGGTATACTAGAGAATGCATGTTGAGGATCGTCTTCCAAGGATTTTTAGGGATGTTTCTTGAATTTTGGCCTAGGAATCTCTGTTAGGTCTACAATCTGAGACTTATCCATGATCAAATATACAAGATATTAAACAACATAGTAAAAATACCTATCTTTGTCGCACAAGGGTTTGATCACCAAATTACTGATAATCACCTTAGATCTCACACAAATCACCTTCAAGAGCTCCACAAATGCTTCCTCTTAGTCGCAAAGTGAAAAATGAAGTTTTGAAATGCCTTTTTGATCCTTCGCACATCTAAATTTAAGATGTAATAAATGTTCCATACCCTAGCTTGTTTTCTTTTCAAACTAAGATGCAAAAATATTTCTATGAACCTTCCAAACTATATATATTCCTTCAGAGTTTCTTTAAACATGTCTACAAAAATTTAATACATTTCAATCTGACATTCACATCCATGTATCAACTCACAACGAGGGTTTTATAGATTTTTCATATAAAACCCCCCCTAGGCCAGAGGCCTAAATTCAATTATGTGAAGAAATTTCCACACTAGATTCATGTGCAGACTTAGGTTTTGCATCTCTATCACCTTTCCTTACCCATGTATTTCTCATCTCCTTCCTAACCTCTTCCACATCAAATTTATATTTTCCCTTGTCATTGTTCTACATGTTATTTTGATTGTTCACCGGACCTCTCCTATTCATGTTCACATTTCTACATCTACAAAATTTTGTAACATGGCTTGGATTTTTGCATTTGTAACACAACACATTAGATTGTCTATGCCTATATTTTATCTAATTTCCTCTTGATCTGCATTGTTTAGCAATATGTCCAAATTTTTTGCATGTATATTATCTAACATTACCTTTGTTAGGAGTATTTTGCATTTTGCATTCACTTCATTTATGCCCATAGTTGTTGCATTTAAAATATTTTGATCATAAAAAAGATGTATCATTCGTTATATTCTACATTATGCAGCCTTGTGACCAAATTTATTGCATACAAAGCATCTACCATTGAAATTTTGAGCATTAGGCTATATTACTAAGGACTTCTTAGGATTTCCATTCTGATTTTCTGATAAGGGATTACTTTGACCAAATATAGAACTTTTTCCTTTCTCAAATCCATTACATTGCATGCCACCTTTCATCTTTGACTTGTGAGTACCACATCAAGCTTAGCTGAGCTATTCATTAATTTATCTTTGTATTCATTTGCAATAGCAAGTTCATTGTCAAGAGCTTCAATCTCCTTTCTAATTTATCCATCATTGTGTTTTCTTTTTTAAATAATATAATCTTCATGCTTCTTTCTTGCTTGAATTTCCTCTTTTAGTATCCTTGCGCTAGTTTCCATATCATGATTTTTCTTTTCACATTTTTTTGTCTTCTCCTTCAAGTACTGATCAAGGTTCTCTTCATTCTTCTTTCTTTCTTCAATCTCCTTAGTTAGCTTCATCACCATGAATTTCATCTCATGCTTTAGGACTTCTCTGTGTTTTTCAAGCTACTCACATTCATCTGTCTTCTCCTTCAAGGCTTGATAATCTTCATTTCTTCTTTTCTTCTTTAGTTTCTCAACAAGTTCCTTCCTCTTTTCCATGGGATTTTTTTTAAAATTTCCCTTTCAATGTCTCAATGAAATTTTCAGTTTCCTTAAGACTCTTCTTCAAATTAAGGAATTTAGCTTTGGACTGATCAAGATAATCAAGAGAAACAAGGATTTATTTTTGAATACCATCTAAATCTATTGAATCATGTATCAGGATCCTCCTCAAGCTTCTAGGCTTCCTCTGAGGCACAAGGCTCTGATACTAATTGTTGGTATTAACGAGCACTGAGATGGGGGGGAGGGTGAATCAATGTTCTATAATTTTTAGCCTTATTAGTTTTATTCTTAAACCATAAACCACATGCAATTAAAAGTAAAGTGTAAAGGCATAAAAAAAAAATCCACAACACCATAACACCAATATTTTTTATCATGGAAAACTGTTCAAGGGAAAAACCATGGTGGGGATGGAACCCACAAGTAATAATACTTTGTAGAAATGTTATACACTATTAGAGGTTTACAAAAAGAATGTAGATGCATTCAAGAACACTTACTAGAGCCCACTTCTCAATTAAAAAATAGGCTTACTTCCTATGTAGTGATTATAAAATCACAGATAGCTTGAACTGATAAACAACATCTGCAAATGCCAAAGTTCAGTTGCAATTAAGTAAAATATATTTGATCAATACAATTCATCCTCTATATCTTCTTTTCTATCTCTCAGACCTCAAATAAACATACTTCACACATAAAACTCCTTACTATAGTCCAAAAAGATCAACTAAATTGATCATATATATCCGCTACTGAGAAATAATCATCCACTGGGTAGGCCTCAAGAAAATTATAAAAAATGATGAAACATATATAACTGTCAGCTAGATTTAATTGTAAAACTCAATGTGTACATCAAGTAATTCATTAAAAAATATCCCATATGTCATATACACTTCCTCAAACTCATAAACATTCATCAAAACCAATTTGATAGGATCACATAAAGATCTATTATACCTTGTTGATGTTCGTCACTGCATACCCAAAAAATGCTACATAGAACCTCATATCTTGATCAAATAACAATATCAAGTACTGCAAAGTTGGGATAAGGTAGAGTATAACTTCATTATTCTTCCCCTAGGTTCGCAACAAAAAATTCCTAATTGGGTAGCTGACCTAAACCTTATACCGAAAATTGCCTACTACACCGATAACTGCTATACTAGTTAACCAAAAATCCAATCTATCCTTCGATATGAAAAAAATAAGTACTCTGAACCTATACAATGTATTTTTTTTATCAATTAAAACATCTAAACCATTCAGAGAAGTGTCTCTTTCCAATAGGAAGGAATGGTTGAATATGAAAATGGCACACTATTATAAGTGGGCATTGATGAAGGTAATGAAACATATGGCACACTTGAAGGAATAGGAGGTGTAATATAATTAGGGATGCTAACATGTGTATGATTGAGATTTTGAATTTAAGTTGTTATGATAGGTGGATCATAAGTGGCACACTAGGAATTGAAGTAGAAATATGCATAAAGGTCTCAACACTAATGGTAGGTGGAATGAAGCCTAGCTCTTGAGAACAATCTCTAATAGGCTAAACATTGTTATCAATGAGATGAGAGATACTACACAAGATGTTAACACCATGTTCATCATTATGAATTAGCTTTCATAATCTCTCTACAATAGAAATGAATTTAGGATTACAGTCTTATTTTCCTAACCATTGTTCAAATTTATCAAAGTCATCGGAAAGTTTTTGGACTTGCATAGGAGGAACTCTCAAAGATTCATCTTCAACATGAGAATAATGGGAAGATTTTTTCTCCATGATATGATTTATGTCACTAGTAGGCATTTTGGTCTCATCAAGATTCCTAGGAAAGAGAGAAGGCTCAGGATCAAAGGAACCTATAAGTCTATGACTTCTCTAACCAGAATTCTATAAGTACGACTCAAAATGATAACACTCATGCACAAGGGAATGAGAGAAAAGATATAGATCTAATGCAATTGTAAGGTTTGAAAGAGATATGCAATCCAAGAAAAGAAGATCTTTTATGAAAGACACATCTAACTATCAAATTCAAAAATATAATGTAAAGCATGCACATGGGGGGAGCAATGCAACATATAATATACTAAGTGAATTACTTCCCCATTTCATGAATTGCATATTAGGAAGGAGGAATATCTCCAATAGGCTTGAGAGGTGACTCAAGCTCTAATTTTAAATATGGTCTATCCTTCACTAAATAATGTAATTGAATTGAAATGGGAATGATTATGTAATGTACTTGATCTATTAGAAAAGTCACTAAAATGTTGATTAAAATAGAGTGATATAAACTGATATCGAGTTGAAACTGATAGAAATGGAAATGGAAATCAGAAGATGAAATAGACTTGCTCCATAAATTTTAGTTAAAAATGGTAGGGACATGGAGAAATTTGATCTATACCTAGGGGATAGGGTGAAAGTGGATATTTACCCAACACTTTTAGATAAAATTTTCACATAATCTACAACTATTCTAGTTTTGTCTAGATATGAAATGGTAGCTTCATAACTTGTTCCTACACACAAAAAAATAATGAAAAGGTTGGGGAAAAGGGGTTTTACTTGGTAAAACCCCTATTTAGAATCAACCTTGAAATATGATATAAATTTAATAAAGGAAATAATGTAAAAGGAAAATTATTGATTTACCTTGCATAAACCCTCATGAATGGATGTAAAAATTGCTCAAATCCATGAAGATGTTTGAATTTTCTTGAAATACAAAGATTTGACCTTGGAAAATTATGTAGGATTAAGGATTACCTCACAAATGTATAGATCTATGATTTCCACTCCAAGATCTAGAATGTATATATGCTTGATAACCACATGTAAAGAAGGATAGAGTGATTCTTCTTGTTTGATCTAGAAATCCTCTACTTGGCCATCATGGAAGAGAAACTTGCATCAATTGGAGAATATTTCCTTTGATTTGACAGATCTTGAAGAATTTGGTACTTGAAGATCTTGAATTGGATGCTTGCCTTCAAATCTTGAATCCAAATCCTCAATTGCTCTTGCTTGCTTGCTTGAAATCTTGATAACTTAATTGTCAAAATGCTTGCACTTGTTGATGATATGAAAAATAAGGACAAATGAGGCCCTTTTATAATAAATCCATCATTTCAGGATTCAAATTTGATCCAGACTGACTACAATTGAAAACTTTGGAAGAAGACCCTGATATTGATCTCCGAGAAATATTTGGGCCCAAAACCCTAGGGATAGGTCATCATTGGCGATGTGTCCCTAGTAAAATAAGCTTAAATTTCACTAGGATAATAAGGACAGTGAATAGGTGTGGGAAAATAAGAAACAAGTCACAAGGATCAAACAAACAAACATTCAAACCTCGAAATCACCAAAATGGGGCCTAATAGGTCCTAAAGCATCTAATTATGGGTGCTAACTTTTTAGAACTATACAATTAATAAACTAATTCACCCCATTTCAATATAATAGTGTGCTCTTCAATTGGTATAAGAACTTGTTCTTTAAGATATAGCCTAACCAATTTGAGGTAGATCTATAAAAGCACTAATGGTCGGGCAATGATACATATTTTCATCAAATAAGGCACTATTATTTAATGGGATAAATTAGGCCTTTTGGAGCATAAGTATGGAAAAATATTTGAATTCCCTAACAAATGATGTTTAATAGTCAATGGGTCAATGAACAAAGATGGTGTGCAAAAAAGTGGCCATCATATGAAAAAAATAAAAAAATCAATAACCTGATTGGGTTATTTCAAATAATACAATTGGGTTATGACTTGGTAAATAGAGAGCCTAGCTTTTATAAAACCTGATGAGGTTTTTATGATAAACAAAACTTGATCATGTTATATAAAAATTAAATAATTTTCTTCAATGACAAAACCCTCATTTGAACCCATCATTTGTGGACAAAGAGTAGTGAGGGGAGGCCAAAAAAGACTAGAACCTGATCGAGTTTTACAAAATTTTGCATTTTCTGACCATTTCTAACAATTTTTCACAATGTCACGTCATCACAAAGTTAAGAAAAACATTTTTATTGTTTTTGTTTCCAATTTAATTATAATAGGTTTTTTTGGATTGATTTTATTATTATTATTAATTTCATACCAGATTCTCAAAACATTGCCCGACAATAAAATACACAACAACAACATGTTCTTAAACAAAAAACACCACGATATCCTCAAAATATTACCCCTCAAAAGTAAGAAAATCCTCAAAATACTACTCTTTAACAATAATAAAATTCTCAAAATGTTACCCTTCAACAAAAAGAACAAGCTAAAAACCCTTTGCCTCATCCAGTAGAACCTATACAAGCCACATAGGAGGATCTTTTAAATCATCTATCATAAAATACTTCCCAAATTTCTGAGATAGTGAATAGGATGAGGTCCTTAGATAATGGGATTCTTTCATCCCTTTCCACAACCCTAGAATCAATGGCTAATGGTGTCAAGGAGGCATCCAGACAAGTTACTAAATGGGGCACATATAGGGATAAATGTCGTGTATTATATTATGATGGGTTGTCATATGATGAGGTGACAAGAAAATTCATAAGTAAAGGTGATATATGTGCTCTTCTCACTAAACCTAAAACTAATGAGACCTTACCTCAGGATTTGAAGAGGTTTCCTATACATTGATGTAATCATGCTGGGCTGAGAAACACTTTTTGGGATAGGTGGTATATGGTCTTTTACCAACGACCTTGTAAAAATTATGAGGTACCTTTGTATTTTTTGAAAAATTTATATTGTGATTTTATACTTAGATTGAAGTTGAACTAGTTTGACATGCAGTAGTTCCAGGGTAGAGAGAGAGGTTCTTCCTAGGATAGACCAGGGGTTCAGAGGATGGTACACCCCTAAAATAGGGTCGTTGTAGTTGTTAAACCCATGGTTCAAATCACGGTCCTAGTAGCCATGAAGGAGTCTATGGAGTTATAGAATCTTCAAGTGATTACGTCATTGACTAATGTCATCATTTCGCATGAAACACAACTAGTTCAACCTCTTGGACTAGAGGATGATTCAACGTGCATCACATACCTCATCATCAGACGCACCTTTTGACTTTTTCCAACCCATTGATAATATGTGTCCCAATTTCTAGCATATATGTTCCGGGATAGATACTGATGCAAATGTGGATGAGGATGGTTCCACATGCCATTCATGTACATGTTGCAAGTGTAGATTTCATAATTTCACCACAGAGGATATGAACCTCACAAATGACCTAATAACTATGGTGTTTCGCGATCAAGAGAAGATTCAGGTGTGTTTATTTGTGTTTATAACATTTTGTTTATTAATAACTTAAAAATTATAAGTGTAAATAAATTTTCATTTATAGAAAAAATTAAACTGAGATATGAATAATATGCATTTCAGGGCGTGGAAACTGGTGTGAGTACACCACGTCATATTCCTTCCACTCCACATGCACCTGTAACTTTGACATTGAAGGTAAATAAAAAATTAATATGTTAAAAATATAATAATATAACCTTGATTTCAAAATAATTTTTGATAATATATAGTAACTCTCTAAAGTATATTTATTTAGTGTTTTATAGGGGTTTTCATGGGATCAGATGTCCCAGGTTGATGATGTCACACTTTTGGCCATTCAATTTGGCATAGAAAGCTTTGCGGTGTCATATTTTGTACAACTCTTATTTAAATTTTTTATTGAACCTGTGTGAGTCATTTAAATTTAAGTTTTTTTGAGTTATATTTAATATTATATGTTTATATCTCTTATGTTAATTTTTTCTCTTAGGTTACCCTACCTGGGTCTAGGACATCTCATGTGTGAAAGGCATCCTTTAGCACACTAAAACATACAAAGAAATCCTCGCAAACACCTAAATGCCAAAAGGTAATTGAGCATAATTTAGATTTATTTGTTTAATAGTATTATGATTAAACATGTACATGTAGATTGATTTAAAGTCTTTTTTGTCTCTTCTATAAACATAAACAATTGGAGTTTACATAATTGATTAATGCACCTAATGTAGTATAGGTTTGGGAGAGGGAAGAGGTATGTCTGTCTATGGCTTTTAACAATCTAACTTTTTCATCTATATTATCTTGTAATTTTGTATCAACTTTGACCATGTAACATTTTCATATTCACTTTCATCTCCTCTTCTTAGTTGAAACCCTCTTCTCAAATCCTCTTGGATTGCATTCTTGTTCATTCAAAATCTCTAAATCCTTCCTCTATGACTATAACATTTCTTATAATTTTTCATATAGGTAATGGTCATAGTTTCTTCATTAGAAACGGTGCCTCCTAGGAGTATAGGAGAACCATTTGAGTCTCTAGTATGCATTTTTTCTATATATATTAAACATATGTGTTTAGATATAAGTACATGCATTTTTTGTTTTTTAATGTTTCTTAACTATATATGTTATTAACTTGTATTAATTGTCTTTTAGCTATTACAACCCCCTTAATGACTTCTCATGGATCCTCTACCATTCTATTTTGTTAGGAGTTCCGATCATTGAGAAGGGGTCCACCACAATAAAGAGAAGAGGTATGTCTATCTATGAATTTTAAGAATCTAACTTGTTCAATTTCTTCTTCATTATCTTCTAATTTTGCATCACTTTCATCTCCTCTTCTTAGTTGAAACCGTCTTCTCAACTCCTCTTGGATAGCATTCTTGTTCATTTGAAAGCCCTCAATCCTTCCTCTATTACTATAAAATTTCTTATCATTTATCATATAGGAAATATGACCATATCTTCTTCATTAGTGAAAGTTCCTCCTATGAGTATCGAAGAACCATTTGAGGCTCTGGTACACATTTTTTAGTACATGCATTTTTAGTTTTTTAGTGCTTCTTTGACTATATATGTTATTAACTTGTATTATTTGTCTTTTACCTATTGCATCCCCCTTTGTGATTTCCTACAAATCCTCTACCTTTCCATTTTGTTAGGATTCCTGGTCATCCAAGAAGGGGTCCATCACCTTTACTAAATAGCCCAAGAGCGGGAGAAACACATGAGGTAATCAACAATTCAATTGAAGAGAAATTACAATTGAATTTTTAATTATTTTGATGTTATTTTGACAACTATAATATATTTTTTGACAAAAGTAATCTGATTCAGCATTTGAGTTGTCCTTGTGCAGCCATCAACACAACCACATATTACTTCGAAGAGGCTCAATTTTGATGATCCACCATAGTCATATAATATGATAGAGACATATAGTTCTGGTTGTGGTCATTGAATGACCAATTCATGTATATATTTGAAAATTTTATTGTATATACCGACCTTGACATGGTACATTTTTGTAACTCTATTATTGGCTTGGCATTTATGCAATTTTTGTATATATATACAATTACTATTCATTTTGATATATATAAAAGTTGATATCCAATCCAGTTTTCTCATTGTGTGCATGTATTTGTACTTCAAAACTTAAATATTTGCAATTGAAATGTGATCCAATTTGTTCATTGTGTGCATGTCTTGGTACTTTGAAACTTAAATATTTACAATTGAAATGTGATCCAATTTGTTCATTGTGTGTATGTCTTGGTGATAAAATTACAATAATTTTATTCATTTCTTTTCAATGATTGCAAATATTTATCTTACTAGAATGCAAAGTGTTTATTATCTTACTAGAATGCAAACAAGGACTCAAAATGAGTGAAATTTTCTAATTAGGATATTTATCCCCATGCTTTAAAAAAAAAGAACAAATTTAAATATGAACATTGATTATCTTATAGAAAAGGATATGCATGTCTTGATACTTTCTTCTTATTTACCACTATCCAATTTAACATTGAAGGAGATGAATTCAAGTTCTTGATGCAAAGGAAGGGGTATTTCAAGGACTTGGCTCATGGCTCATACTTTAATCACCTTTCTATTGCAGCCCTTGATCCTCTCAACATCACAGCCAAGCCTAATGAGAGTCATAATGAGTTCAACTTACTTCACATACCAAGATCTTCCACACAACTTTTAGAAAGTTTTCTTACTCTAAAGGATTGATGCATTCATCAAAATAATGCAATTAGACTATGAACTTGTCCTTTTGTTGTCCCTTTGAACAATGTTCTTATTTTTACACCCAAATGTCTTTTATTTCCAATCAAAGGTAGCCTATATCTCATTTTTTTTGTCATGGGCATGAAATGACACCATTATCATGTTCATTTGGGTGGGTTTACCATAGGCATGGTCCCATTTTGTCTCTTGACACACCCAAATGCTCAACATCATACCCTATCGATGATGTCCCTTGTGTCCTACGTGCAAAAAACTGTCAAACTTTGACAAGATATTTCTCACAAATCATGCCACTTGAACACAATTTTTATGAACCTATGAGGTCATATTAGGCCCCTCTACAATAACCTATTTTGGTTTTTTAAGACTCAAAGTGGTTTTTGTAGGGCAACAATTTTTCTGTTCATGCAAAAATTGTCAGATGCATGCACTCAATGAAAAGTTGCAAGGAAGCCTATATCACATTATATTTTTTGTGGGCTCAAACTGAAACATGATCACATCCAATTTGGTGGGTTTTCCCTGGGCATATTCCTATTTTTCCTTTCGACATGCCCAAAAACTCAATGACATACCCTACCTGGCAAAGTCTCTTGTGTGCCCTAAGTGCATAAATTGTCAGACTTTGACAAACTTTTCATCAAAAATTATAACACCTACATATGATCCACCTAAACCTATAGGGTCATGTTACACCCCTCTACAATAACCTATCTAAATTTTTGAAGACTCGAAGTGGTTTTCGTAGGGCAACAATTTTTTTGTTCATGCAAAATTGTCAAATGCACTACAAAGTTGCAAGGTACCTATATCACATTTTTTTTATCATTGTCTTGAACTAAAACCATGATCACATCCAATTAGATAGGTTCACCCTAGGCATGGTCCCATTTTTCCTCTCAAAATTCTTGAACACTCAATGACATACCCTACCGATGATGTCCCTTGTGTGCCCTAAGTGCATAAAACCATCAAAATATGGCAGACTATTTCTTGCAAATTGTGGCATATGCACACAATATGTTTGAAACTATAGGATTATTTTAGGCCCCTCTACAGTAAATTATATCAATTTTTGAATATTCATAGTGGTTTTTGTATGGAAACATTTTTTGTATTCATGCAAAAATTGTCAAATGCACTTAGTTCAAAATTGCAAGGTAGCCTATATTGCGTTCTATTTTTCATGGGCTCAAACCGACATTCTGATTGCATCCCATTGGGTGGGTTTACCTTGGGAATGGTCCCATTTATCCTCTTGATATTCTCAGCTGCTCAACGACATACCCTACCAACGATGTCCCTTGTGTTCCCTAAGTGCATAAAATTGTCAAACTTTGATGGGCTATTTATTGCAAACCGTGGCACTTGTGCATGATCTGTCTGAACCTATTGGGTCATGTTAGGCCCCTCTATAATAACCTATCTTAGTTTTTGAACAATTAGAGTGGTTTTGTGAGTGAAACACTTTTTATTTTCATGCAAAAATTGTCAAATGCACTCAGTGCAAAGTTTAAGGTAGCCTATATCACATTATGTCCATCGTGGGCACCTATTTAGGTGGGTTTACTCTAGGCATGGTTCTAGTTTTCCTCTCAAAACACCCGAATGATCAGCGACATACTGTGATATCCCTTGTGTGTCCTAGTTGGGAAAAATAAGAGTTGCGCATTCCATTAGTTTTCTTTGATATTGTGAGAAGTATTCGTTATAATATGTACATAATGTTATCATGTGGAATTCCACTACATGAACCATTATTAAAATATAAACTAAAGTAATTTATAAACTAACGTAATCCTTATATTTGATGGGTACAACTGATTATTTGTAATGGTTTTATGTCATTAGGTGGCGGTGTTGGATCATATATATTGGAGGTCTTGTACTCTTTGTCCCAAGATTTAATGACTCTATTGGGGTGTTAGAACTGTACTTATTGTGACTACCCTAATAAGGTAGGTTAGTGTTCTTGAAGTTTCCATAAAGATGGTGATTTACATGGTCAATTTAAAAGGTATTCAAGTTTCCTTAAGGTTTAAGAATGATACTTGCCTATAAATTATGGATAATGTACTCTTATTTATGGGTTCCATTAATAGATAGTTTAGAGTGTTAAAATATTTTAATTGATGTAAAATGGTTTCTAGTTAAAAGAGGTATCCCATTTAAATCTAGAGTATTCTTCCCAAAAGATCACTGTATGGAAGTTTAGCTTTTTAATGGGGATGCAAATAGGGCTAGAGAAACTATAGAGAAATTTGGTAGCATCAAAAGATAATATCTCTCGCTTTCTAGAATGATCACTCTCATCAAGGCCTTATTAACTACTATCCTAGTTTATGGAATGGTTATCTTTCATGTTACAAGAAAGGCAGGTAACATGTTTGAGGCCACATAAGGAACTTTCTTGGGTGTCGCACTAATTTTGCACTTCAATATAATTTTATGTGAAAAGATGTGAGTAGGGAAAAAGAGAAAGGGGACTGGGTTAAGAAAATGGAAGAGGATGAACGAGGTTGTAAATTCTATATTTTTATGGAGAATATAAGAAGAATGAGATAGATTTTGGAGTCATTTTGTGTAGTTTAAATATCTAAAGAGTGGGGTGAAAAGCATGCACTTTTTTATATCTTGTTGTCACTTCATTTGTCTTGATTAAATGTGGAGATTTAAGAAGGGGATAAATTTGTATCTTTTCTTGAGATATGTGGTTACAAAAAATAAATTTGATTGATTATATATTTTGACACATTTGGTTTCTCATTTTGAATATTTGTTGCTACAACAAGGTTAGAGTAATAAAGAATACGTCTATGTGTCTCAAATTCCTCAAACAACCACACATAATATTTTTTGATAGGCTAATCTTTAAGCCATATCCCTATCACAACAATAAATCCTATTGGGTACTCAATACCCTCTCCATCAGTGACTGTGGTTGTCAATTTTCTTTGGCCTCAATACAACGACACAAAAAGTAATTTGTTACTTCTTCATTGTTCTCTCCTGCAACGACTGAATACACATGGACTACATTTTATAGAAGGGTAACTTAATACCAAAATCGATATAAAGTGTAATAAAATGAGTTAAAACTTGATTTTATCTAAGTAATAAATTGAGAAATTACCTAGTTCAACTAGATCATATATATGGTCAAGATCCATTAATTCTTCCATCTAGTTCAATTATAGTGCTCTGAGAACTTGATATGTATCAAGTGGTTGAAAAGGTCTAAAAGACCATTGGTCAACCCACTCTTTTGATTCACATTCTACGCACAAAAAAATCATACACGAAGAGAAAAAACTTGCAATTTGTCTAGTATAAATAACTAATGACATTCCATTTGAACTTCTAAATGAATACATGTCACTTGATCCTATAAGTGCACAATAGTATAGAGATAGTTTTCAATGTTAAATTCATGTATCGACCAAAATATCTATAAACTATAGACTTACTTGTATTACCTAGTCCCATTGTAGAGTTACACCATTGTAGAATTGTTTATGCATCTATTAACACGACACCACCTTCGCACTTAAATTCCTCTCTAGCAAGAGCTATTTTTACACATGCTCTCGAACCATCATGCTCTCCCTTTCCATGTCCAGCTTCAGTGAAATTTTGAAAATGTTGCACACCACTTGTCACACGCATCCTAGTCAACCAATAGGGCAATAGCCATGGGGTCGAATATTTGCACCCGACCTCACTAGCCCATTCCCATATGACAACAACTCTATAGCCGTAAAACCAGCAAGTTAAAATGTAATGGTGTTATCATGTATAGTCTTATTACATATCATGCATATCAGAAATTACCCTCCCATATTGTATGTGTGGTAGAAGCATTCCTGATAAAAGCAGAAGCTGTGAGTACCGACTCACGAAGAATTTAAGTTTTAATGAAAATTTATTTTCATAGAAAATAATCAAACAATTATTCATGTTTAAATTAAAATTTATTTTTCCATACACAATATAATTATCAGTAATAATTTTTACAAATACTAAGATTATAATTATTAGAATTATATAAACTTTGTATTATTAAGATTATATACGATTTTAATCATACGCAGGTGGTTGGATATGTGTGTGTGTGTGTACTTTAATATTTTAATATATAAAATATTTAATATTTATATTTCATAATTTAATAATAAATATTTTTTTGTATTAACTATAAGGAGATCAAAAAATACATCGAAATGTACAAGTTAGAGGCAAAGCCTCACACCGAGAGTATCAGAGATGCAAAAACAACATGATATTACAAAAAACTAAGTCTCAGCAACGAAAAAAGAGTAGCTAGTGCAAAATATCATCGTAAAATTCAACCCATGTGGTCCACCCACTAGGGCCTTCCATCCATATAATGTTTTTCTTTTCTCAGATTTGCGCTAGCATGGGGATCTTTTCATCTAAGGCATTCTTGATCTTTTTAACTTCCTGATTGAGCTTTTCTAGGGTCTTCTCAAACATATGAAAATTATCCATGTTCCTTCTCCATTCATATCCATATTTCATCTCACAAATGAACATAGTGGAATGACCCATCTACAGGAATATTCTTAGCTTATCTCTTTCCAGCAACATGGTAACATGAACCTGTGAGAAAATTTTGAAATGTATGAGTTTTCAAAAAGACTTAGTAAGGGTTCTGGGAATGTTTTGATACCTCTCTTCATTCTTTCTTTTCTAGATATGCCAGAGAATGTTAGAAGATAAAATATCCCATAATAAGTTAGTGTCCTTTTTAGGCCATGTATATATCTAGTGATAATTTCAAAAATGTTAACAATCTTAGGATACGTAAAGCCAAGCATAATCCAAATTTCCTTTGCAAAAGTATAATAAAATAAAATATGTCTATAGGTATCAGGGAGTCTACATATGTTACAGAGATCAATAGAGGAGGGATCCTTCCTAATTGGGAGTCTGTCAAGCATCATGAGCCACTTAAAACATTTGATTTTAGGATCAATAGGACTTTTCCATAATTTATCAAAGTACTTTTTCCAAGATTAAATATCCAAATAAGAATACCAAAGATTATTAACATGTTTGATGATGGAATCATTGAAATCAATAACTTTATATATGTTTTTAGATTTAATTCTAGACACAATAGTACCATCCGACCACTTGAGATCAAGAAATATATGGGAATCCATAGTACAAGCAGAAGGAAGATCCTTACAAGCTTTAACAATCATACTGTATGTTTTTTTTGAGAGAGAGGGATGTTATATTTGGAGCTAAGTTCCTCCCAACCTATAATGTTGTCCTGTTCAAAGATATCAATCAACTGGGAGATGCCCAACCGATTCCAATTTCTGGCAGAAATCCTTGAGAGAGGGCTAAAGGTTTACCTAAATTGTAAAGGTTCCACCAAATTGATCTTTCACCATATAGCTGATGATTATCATAGAAAACCTTGTTAGGGAGGAAAAGTCTAACATGGTCCCAATCTTTCCAAATGGATTTAAAACAAAAGACCCCTGGAAAAGGACAATAAAATTCCCATCTATCAGGTCACAAAGAGGAATATTTTTCCAAGACTTAGCATTTCTAGGAAACCCTCTTTCAATATTGTTTCTAACAAGGATATTTCATGGTTCATCACCAACTAGAGAGTGAAAGATCCACTTGGCAGCAAGGGAAATCCCTTGAGTCTTAAGATCCTTTAGCCCCAATCCCCCAAGGAGTTTGTCAGTGTGACACCATTCCCATTTAACAACATGAATGTTTTTATTTCCTTTACCATGAGACCATAAAAAATTCCTAATGGTCTTTTGGATATCTAAGATCTGGTAATTACTAAACATCCACGTAGAGGAATAATATATATTATAGGAAGAGATAATTTTTTGACAAACTTGAATTCTACAGCTAGAGAGAGATCTGTTATGCCATTTACCAATCTTTGTGGTAATCTTATCTTTCATCCAAAACCACATATATTTTAGAGAGGTTTCAATGGAGAAGGGGATGCCAAGATATCTGATAATTTTCTAAGGACCACCCCACTGAAAAATGAAACTTTTTAATCCAGACAGGTGGCCACTCATCCCATCCAAGACATATAGATTTGGACAGGGATAAGCGAGCACCAGAGATAGAGTAGAAGAAGTTAAGTTTATTGTGAAGAGATTCAAATATGTCTTCGGTAACCTCAAAAAACAGGGTCGTGTCATTAGCAAAATGGCAGTTAATTAATTCAGTATCATTCGGTAGCGTAATACCTTTGACAACAAGGGAGAGGGAGTTGTCTCTAAGGATTTGGGAGAGAGAATAAAAAGAAATGACAAAGAGAGTATGGGACAGAGGGAATCCTTTCCTAATGGACCTTCCAAGAGGGTAAGAGTCTGAAAGACAACCATTAAAATCAATTTGAGCATAGGCATCTTTAAGCAAAATGCTAACATACTTGCAAAAATCAACAGGAAATCCAAAGGCCTCAAGCATCATGAAAATAAAGTTCCATTCAACTCTATCATAAGCCTTCTTGAAATCCAACAGAAACATAGCAATGTTTTGCTGAGAGTTCTTGGACCAGGTCATCGCTTCCCAGCTAGTGATCAAATTTTCAAGAATAAATCTACCTTTAATGAAGTTGGTCTTCGTAGAGAAAATGAATTTGGGCAGAGTACATTCAAGTCTAAGAGCCAAAATTTTGGCTAGATTTTTGTAAGAGACATTAAGGAGTGTTATTGGTCTCCATTTATTTATAAGAGCTTTGTCCCCATATGTAGGGATCAACTTAATAATACCACGGTTAATAATATTTCCCAAGGTGCCTTTCTCTAGATCTTCCAAGTAGATGTTATGAAGGTCATTGCAGATCCCACTGATGTTAGCTTTGTAGAATTCTACAAGAAGACCATCGGGTCTAGGAGACTTTTAATCCTTTAGAGAGTTAATAGATTTATTGATTTACTCAATAGATATGCCCATCAATAGAAGGGTAGTATCCCGAGGGGAGACCCTATTAGGAATGAGAGTTCTA
Organism: Thuja plicata; assembly: GCA_018584345.1. Classification (NCBI taxonomy): domain Eukaryota; kingdom Viridiplantae; phylum Streptophyta; class Pinopsida; order Cupressales; family Cupressaceae; genus Thuja; species Thuja plicata. Next base: position 694,602 of record MU225062.1, read on the forward strand.
CATATGTCTCTAAGAGAGTTAGATTCCATAGTGTCCTCAGAGGTGAAGAGGTTCTGGTAAAAGGAAGAAAAAGCCTCTTTAATGTTATCAACTCCAACAATTTCATTGTTGTCAAAAATAACTATGTCAATCATTTCATTAGAATTTTTGTTTAAGGAGGTTGAAGAAGAATTCAGATACTCTATCACCATATTGGACCCAATGAGCACGAGCTCTGATTCTAGCTCCACTCATTTTAATCTGTTGGTGCTATCTAAGGGCCTCTCTAGCATAGACAACCTTAGAGACAAGGTTACAATCCAAGGGATTGGATTGAATTTTTAATTTAGCAGAATGTAGTTTATTTTCAGTAAATCTATAGTCTTTGGCACATTTTTGGCCAATGGTTTGTAATAGAAATTGCAAAGAAAGAATGTTATGCCGCCATATATTAGTATATTATAGGGAAGGATAATTCTTATCATTAATGAGTTTGATGAGATTAATGGAAGATAAAACATCTTCATCTTTAAGCAGATTAGTATTAAGGATGAATTTCGGGTTAGTAATTTTTCTTTGAACAAGGGAATTGATAAATCTTATACTAATAGAGATAGGGTGGTGATCAGATAGGGAACTAGGGGATACAACAATAGTATTTCCATGTTTGTCAAGCATAACAAAAAAAAATTCTTATTAGCATAGAAACGGTCAAGTCTAGAGTAAATTCTAGAGGGACCTTGTTGGTAATTACACCTGGTATACCATAGGTCAGGACAAGTTCCTATATTGCCAGTCATCGGGTCAAATAATTATTTAAAATGTTTCATTATTTTCCACCAGACCTTCTCTAAGTCCTTCCAGGTAAAGGGGAGGGCACCATGTTTATCATCTTGGGATTCAATCATTTTCAAATCCCCTTGATAAGCCAAGGGATATTAGGGAGGGTAGTCATCCAAGCCCATTAGTCCAATCTTTCCTTAGAATCATTCAAAGCATACATAGAATAGATGCCAAAAGTAAAGCAATTGAGATTAAAAGTAGCCCACACAACCCTATTACAGGGGGAGCATCTGTTTCTATAAATTTAATTAGTCCACTTGGGATTAACTAGTAGCCCAACCCCACCCCTGCCTCTAGGATGGTTAGAGAATAATTTCGTAGCATCATTCCAAATAAAGTTAAAATTAGCTTCAAGTAAAAAACTAGTGGCTTTTAGTTCTTGCAACATTAGAATATGAATGGAATTAAGATTACTTAAAAAATGCTTGCTAATGTATTTTCTATCTGGGGATTCAAGGCCCCTAATATTCCAAGAAGTGCAGTTCACAAGGAAACATCTGGGAAAGGGGAACAATTATGGTTTACGATTCCAAATATGGAGTCAAAGAGAAAAACATACCATCTCCAACTTTTTTACCAGAGGAGATTTTATTTTTGGAGCCTTAAGGTCATCCCCTCCTTTTGGCTTTGGGGAAATCATTCTTACATTCAAGGTCATCATCGTCGGAGGGAGATATGATCATACCATCCAAATCCATGACCAAATTGGAATAATCACAAGAGACTTAATGTGTAGGGAGACTATTCATGGCAAGTTTGGAAGTCTTAATGTTTGATTCAGCAGGGATAATCTCAAGAATGTGATCATCATCCAATTCCTTAAAGATTTTTTGAGGGATTTGTTTAATTTGTTTGTTTTCAATAGGGGTATTTCCACACATAAAATATTGGGTGGAGGTACCATTATGGGTGACTTGCGAAGAAGTCAAATTAGGGTTTTTCTCCATGGAGGAAGGTAGTGGTGCTAAAGGTGGGGGGGACTCAGAGGAGAGAGAAATCGACATTTTAGATTTCCTTCTCCTCTTGTTGGATTTTTTAGTCACAGTTTGAAAACCATCTAGTAGATTCCCATCCATAATAGAAAGAGGAGTATCAATAGTGGAGGGAATCGATGAGCTAGTGATATCGGTGTGAGAAGAATTAGTTTGTTCAACAGGAGAAACCACCTTGGTTAGAGTCAGGTTGTCTATTGAAGGGGAAACAAGGTGAGTTGTGGGTTTATTAGAAGATTGTTTCTACTTTATAATAGGGCAGTCTTTTCTCAGATGACCCTCTTTTCTATAAAGGAAGCACACATTGAGCCCACCCAAAATCTCTATAGGATAGGAGTAGACCTCATTAGCGATGTTAGTATAAAGAGTGGTAGGAATATGTCTCCTAGACATCAGAGAAATGAGAGCCTGCGCATCCATGTGGGGCACTAACCTACAAGTATCATCCATTCTAATAACTTTTCCCAACGGTTCAAGCAATTGGGGAAGGAATTTCCATAAAAAAGGAGGAAACTATTTCTGGAGGATCCAACGCGGGGGAGATAGGGCTAGTATTTCCTCATGTATGGCTTCCAGAGTCCATGCGAGTGCACGAAAGGAGGTATTACCAGCAGACCAGTATTTCCTTTTAAGAACATACACTTGAGATTCAGGGTTAGCAAAGAATATCACAAACAATCGTTTTTGAATTTTCCTGCAAAATGAAATGTGTAACCCTAATTTCAAATTCCAATAGTTGTGAAACCAGTCATCTAGAAATTTCCTAGGATTATCAATCTCAACTGCTGCAAAGAAAATGAAAGAATTTATTAATCTATTTTTTTCCTTAACAATTTCATCAAGCATTTATATGTTAGGAGAGATGGAGAGGGATGCCAAAATGATTCCAGAGCCCTTACCAGTTTCACCGGCTCCATTAGCTCCTGCAAACTCAAATTTTGCACTAGTGTTAATGGCAGACACGGTCTTGGGCATGACTTCTGCAAAAGACTTGGGCATTGATGGAGATGAATAAGAGGTTGGATCGCTTGGCTTACTTAATATGTCTAGAGGGTCAGACTCCAAAGGTGGAGCCATAAATGCATAAGGTGGTCTCTATCGCGGGGTAGAAGGAGGAAGGAACAAAATAAAGCAAAGCAGAGCATTAAAGGAAGGAATACACCTGTCGCTCGCTGGAGAATGCTAGTCGCCAAAAATAGAGAATGCCTGATGCTAAAAAAATGTAGAGCTTAGGAAAAATAAAATCAGAATATTATAATCAATTTAATAATAAAATTTTATATATATACTATTATTTTTTAAAATTATTTATTAAATTTAAATATATTATTTTATATTATATTTTTTTTTTTTATGAATAGTGCCTTCTCTATTAAAAAATATTAAAGTTACATATCCACAAAAAAGGGGTCGGGGGACATAGAAATCACCCCACAGAGTTCACACGGCAGAGCCAGAAATGAAAACTATTCATCAAAAAAACATAAAGCCATTAGGCCGCAAGAGCAGTAGCAGAAGACGGAGGATCTTTATCATCCGATCCCCATGCCTTAGTGGGATTGACAGGAGGGTCGGGAAGCGACCAACCATCATCATCAACATCTTCTTTATCTTTTTCATCCGCCCTGGGCGGGGAGATAGCAAGAGCCAGGCGAGGATACTTGGAAGAGGTGGCAGTAGGCCAATCCAAGCCACAACGAGCACCAGGAGCACCAGGAGGGGCAGACTGCACCGGAGCTGGCACCCACCCAGAAGGCCGAGGAGGCGAAGAAGCCGAGCGGCGCCGCCATCTGTCCCCACCACCTCTCAGAGAGGGGTGATGAGGAGCCTGGGAGTGCGGAGTGTGCGAGGGGCGCGCCGAAGAACTGCGCCCATGGCGATGGCCTCTAGGAGGCGTACCCTTGGCAGAAAGGGCATCCGGAGGAACCTGAACAATAGTGCAGGGAGCATTGCCCCAATGATTGAGCAGCTCCTGTAGGTGAGCCACTTCCAGAGCCACTTTATTGGCTTGAACTTGAATCTGCATCATAACATTATTACATATACAAGCTTTGTTAAACAAAGCAACATTCGTATCAAGAGAGCTGTGAGAGAAAATAACAAAATTTCTATCTTTCCAAAGATTAAACAAAATCTCCATCCTGAAAGTATGCCAAATCTGGGTAAACTTGGAGGGGAGCCTAGGAGAATCTCCTAAGACAATCATATGCCAAGAAAAAGGCTCGGGCCGAAAGGGCTTAAAAAAATCGTGAATCCACTGCCAATATTGTTGAGCTCTCCTACAGAACCAGAAGATGTGCAAAAAGGTCTCAGGGTGACTGCAAAAAGGACATCAAGAGTCATGAACCCCCAGATGTTTGAGCCTAGGGCTGACTAGGAGACCTTGAAACAAAAGACACCAAACAAAAAGAGCCATCTTGGGCTCCGTAATGGTGGTCCAGATGGTGTGAAAGCGCGAGCTCCAGTGGGAAGTGGCCGAATGAAGATGCCATCTCTGGTTAAGGATATCCACCATCAGAAGATGCGGGGATAACCACCTATAACCAAGCCTTGGCTTGTAATTGCTGAAAGGTGTGGCAGGATACCATTTCCAATCCTTCCACCAAGGCCTAGTAGCCTGAATGCCAATCTTATGAAGCAGATTGGTAGGAATAGCCAAAACCAAAAGATCAAAAGTCTGGCGATCAGAATGAGCCAGCTGAAATCGAACCTGCATATCCTCCCAAGATCGGAGCCCCATAGAGACTCTGGAAAAAAGATCTTTGGGAGTCCGAATGCCGTATTTGAAAAAATGCAGAGCACAAGCCCCTTGAGTTTTGGCCAAGGGTATACCATGTATGGAAAATAGAGGAGACCACCAGAGGATCTGCTGATTAAAAGAAAGCCCATTGCGGAAAGCATCACCATCCCATCAAAGCCAGGGATTAATAGCTTCCCAAGCTTTCCAAATGCTCTTGATGATGAAGGTACCCTGGATTTGAACAGGTTCTCTCATAGTGAGCAAGGTCTGGAGGCCAATGCCTTTCCAAGCTGGCCGGTGAACAAAAAATCCAGCGGAGATGCAGTGTCTGACAAGAATTTTCCATGCCTCATCACCAGTGAGAGCTTGGATAATCCACTTCGCACAAAGAGAAAGCCCTTGCTTCTGGGTGGAGAGAAGGCCCAGGCCTCCAGAATCATGAGGAAGGCAATAGTACTCCCAGGCAACCCGATGAAACCCATGGCCATCAGCACCAGAGGCCCAAATAAAGTCTCTGAGCAGACGCTCAAGCTTGAGATAAGAGGCCTTAGAGGGAGCCCAATAAGAGGAATAATAAACATGGGTAGCAGCTAGCACTTTGGAACAAATCTGGAATTTCCCCGCAAGAGAGAGCGGCTTGCAAATCCAATAATGCAATATTTTCTCAATTTTAGCAAGCACAACATTCCATAATTCCATAGAAGAGCCATGAAAGGAAAAAGGAATGCCCAGGAAGCAAAAAAATTCTCCATGTTGCACCCATTTCCAGCCGAAACTAGCAAGCCAAGGTGGGGCTGGAAGAAAGGACTGTCTGAAACAAAGAGTTTTACACCATTGAATGGCTGATCTAGAGGCTTGACAAAAGGTGTCCAGGCACTGCAAGGCATTGGAAATGTTCTCCTCATCCTCAATAAGAGTGAGAAAGGAGTCATCAGCAAAATGGCCATTAACCAACTAGGAAGAAGAATCAGGAAGGGAAATGCCCCGAACCAGGCCAGCGGAAACAGAGTTGGCAGGAAAATACCCAAAGCCTTCTGCAACAAGCATATATAAAGCAGGAGCCAGCGGACAACCTTGCTGGATGGATCTAAAAAGCCCAAAAGTATCAGATTGGGCCCCATTGATGGTAATGCAAGCAGAAGCATCTCCAAATAGCATTTCCACAGATTGCAAG
>MU225062.1:703344-739266 GCA_018584345.1 Thuja plicata
TACGACCCACAAAATATCCAATCAACATATGCTTTTCTAACCATTCACAAGCAGAATCAAATTCCTGTGGATTAAGAACAATATCAGGGTTACCTCGTGAAAGACCTTCAGGATGAACTTGTGGGGACGTTTGTTCAGAGGAGGCACCATGGCTATCCGAAGCTTCAACTCGCGCACCAGCAGCAACTGCTGGGCCAAAGTTGGCTGGAGCCATACTAAAAGCTAACCCTAATGCAAAAAAGATCCCGCAGTAAGTGCGGTATGACAGATGGATGGCCCAGAGCGGAAACACAGAGAGGACGCCGTAAGCATGAAACCCTAGCAGAGCGAAAAACTCCCAACACAACTTCTTTTGATTTGTCTTATATTATATTATTTGATAAATATATAACTTTATTATATTGATAATTATATATTATTTATAATATATGTGATATTTCATAGTATATACTTGATATTATGTTTTTAAATTAATTTAATTATAAATATAATTTATTTTATTTAAATTATAGATAAATTTAACTTATATTTAGCCATTATAATTTGATTTATTAAATCTTTAGTTATTTATATTAAAGATAATTTAAATATAAAAATTAATATTTTTAATTTATGTTTGATATTATAGATCAAATAATTATATAATTAAATTAAAAATTAAAAATTATCATTAATCCAGATTTTTAAAAAAATGATAAAAGAAAACAATTATAACAAAAGAAAAGATCAAATATAAAATACAAAAGTAAATTATGCTAAGAAAATGAATGTAGAAAAAATTATAATAATATGAATTTCTTTGGATTTTAATGGTTTGTTTTAATCATTTCTTTTGGCAAACTATTATCTAAATAGAAAATTGCTACAACATTGTTTCTTTTTTATAAAATTTTACACTTATATCTTAGTCCATCTTGTAAACAAATTTCACATTCAATTTTATTCTAATTTATCTTTAAAATATTTGAAAGGATATTATCTTGAAATAAATATGATTCTTATAAATTGTGTTAGCAAAATAAAATTTTCTAATTACATCAATGTTATAATAACACTAATAACATTGGTTTGCATAACATGACCAAAAGAAATAGTAAATTTAATTTAATAGAAAAACATATTTGTAATTTAAATGTATATCTTATTCATTATATTATAATTAATGCAAATATTAAAAATATTAATATTTATATAAACAACTATTTTAAATTATATTTAAAAATAATGTAGATACAAAAATATATTTATAAATTCAGACTTTTCAAAAATATAATAAGTTTCATTAACTCTTGATTTATTTAGGTATAGAAGTTTTTGACACATTATATTTCACAAATTAAAAATCTACCAATATAAAAAGTATAAATTTGATAAATCATAATAAAATCACTTAAATATTAAAAATTTATTTACAATTGTTAATTAATATAATTTATTTATTTATTTTTATGGGTAAGAGGTCGTATTCAGTAATTTATTTTATTAATAAAATTTAAAATGTACACCTTCATTCAGTGTGGACGTCAGTAGGAAAGAACAACGTGGAGAAAATCTTTGGTATTGTCTCGGACTTAAAAAGTCTTGTACATCAATAATTTACCTATCCCGCTTCAGTCATGTGGGCTAGTGACATATGAGGACAAGTCCTCGTATAAAATATTAAGATTTAACATATGCAGTCTCTACTCCTTTCATAAGCCCTTCCTTTACTTTATGGCTTTATGTTAAAGTATCTTGAACCTTTGTCACATGGATCATCTTTAGAGCTTTCATTGCATATTACAACTTTATTATTACAATATGTTCCAAAATCCTTATTATAGATGTTAGGGAAATGATACATTATACAACTTTACATTAATTACTAATATAACACCAAGGGTAAAACATGTCGGTTCTTCCTCTCATTTCATTTATTTCACTCGATCAAGTGTTTATGAGAATTTTTTCCTTTCTTCCTATTTTTTTCATTGCTCCTGCAAACACCTGGAGAAACACATTGACACCTTTCCTAGCTTGCCTTTCTTGTTAGCCATAGAAACAATATATAGAAAATTATCATTGCCCTACATCAATCTTGTTAGAGATCAGTATATAAGAAAAGTATTAAATACAATATTTTTAGAACACACCTTCGGGAGTTAAAATAAAAATTAGGAGTCATTAAAATTCATCATATAATCTCCCCAGGAAATCAAAGGACCGTGCAATAATTTGAGGCCTAGTCTAAATAGGCCAGAGAAGACAAACATCCCACTCACCCTGGATAGAATCAAAGCCAAACAATTTTAGAATGCATATATATATATATATATATATATATATATATATATATATAGTTGAAAACTACAGTTGAAACAATTGTTATATTGCCATTGATGTCAAACCTTAACTGGCAAGACAATTGCTATCTTGTAAAGTGTCATATCAATTGATTGATGAAGAATATTTGAAAAGAGGAGATAACAAGAAGACCTAGGGAAATGGTTGAGTTTTGTGAAACTACAATGGTTACTTGATGAGATTGCATGTTGGTAAGGTAATATGTTGTTTATCTTTAACACCAAGTGAAGTTTGGATGAATACAAGTTTAGTCTTGACTGAGTAAAAAAGTAGAAGATTAAGGAACTTATGTTTGTGCCAAGTGATGGGAGTGTCAAACAAGCGCCATTATATGCCAAGAAAATTTAGTGTCGAGTGAGCATCAGTATTTACCAAGCGTTAGTAAATTACCAAGTTATCTAATAATGACTGAGCAGAAGAACACAGTGATGACCGAGTGTCAGTATTTTGACAGTTTGACTAAGATTTGAGATCCCATCTGACATAGTTGATTTCTTGGGATATGTGAAGTATATTTGAGATAAGGATGATTGTTTTGGAGAATTAAATGAGAATTTAATATATGTTTAACCATTTTTATGTATGGATTCATGAAGGAATTTTAGGATGTATTCTACCTTGTAGATGGAAAATGAAATGTTGGAAGGATTCGTTGGATCCGACCAAACCCTAAGATCTACGGTGGTGATTAAGCGACAAAAGATCTAGCTACCTAATCAAAGAGGTATAAGATTAACCTAATTGCAGGTTATGTGTGGTAGAGGTTAATTCAATTGATTGGAAAATCTAAGAAGAAGATAGAGAAGGCTAAGAAGAGCAGTACAGGACTAAATAGTGGTGATTGCTTGACAGATTTCCAAGAAGATCTGAGTTTGAAATGACAATGGAGGCCAGTCAGTGAATTAGCATTTGAGCTAAAGTGGATCTTATTTGCAAAGTGAGTTGTATGTTTCAAATCATATTACTTTTACTTTCTAACCATTTTATCGGTGCAAAATCCTTTTAAACAAGGTTGACCTGACAGCCATATTGTAAATCCTTTAATCAAGGTGACATTATAATGGAATGGTCTAAGCCCTCTAAAAAGGATCACTTTTAACATGGTGATTAAATCCTTTAACAGGGTCACATTTAATAGTGTGTATTGTAACCTTTAACAGAGTTGGCTCCTCATAGAGTGAAAAATTGGTAGTATATTACTGGTGTTTTTTCCCATATTGGGTTTCCACGTTAAATCCTGGTGTGATACTTGTGTAAATTTTATTTGATGTGTTTTATTGTTAAGAGTTTTATATTTTTCAAGTTGATTACATTAGGAAAGTGAACTGTAAGTTTATGTTACTAATTATATGCTATAGAGACTGAGTGGATTACTGAGTGGATCTGAGTTGGTTAAAGTGTTTGAAAGTTCTATTAGTAAATCTAGACCTAGGATAACTAATTCACTACCCTCTCAGTTATTCTAAATAATTCTAACAATTGGTATTTGAGCATTGTGGTGCTTGTAAGGAAAAGTACTTCAAGATAAAGATCAATATGTATAAAAAGGAGGTACCGAGGCTGAACAAAGAGAACTTCCCTACATGGAAAATTTTGATGAAGTTGCATCTAGCTAAAATTGGAGAAGCAAAAAAATACTATGTGGAACATGATTACATAACATTGCCTATAATTATGATAGCTTAGCAGATGAAAGAAAAACAAGAACAAAACTAAGCAATGTTAGAGATTGCATCAACCCTAAGTTATCCTGAATTTGAAGATATAAAAGACTGCAAAACTGCAAAATAAATGTGGGACACAATGGAAACTATCTATGGAGGTGATACAAATGTACTGAGAGCCAAATTTGAAAGCTTGAGAGGTAAGTTTGATGAAATGATTATGTTAGATGGTGAAACTATTGTTCAGTATTGTAGCCGAGTTAAGGAGGTTGTAAATTCTATTTGAGGAGCTAATGGATCTATTGATGATGATTATGTTATTAGCAAGGACTAAGAATTGTACTTCCTATTTATGCTATTAGAGTATCTGTTATACAAGAACTGAGATTTAATCCTAGTAACAACTTAAGTCTGGAAGGTCTAGTTGGTAGAATTGCTGCTTTTGAGTTATCAAATTTTGATAATTTCACTCCTCACAATGTTGATTCTGTATTCAAATCATAATTGAATCTTCATAAATCTAAGAAAGGAAAAGAAAGATATGTGAATAGTGACAGTGAAACTTCTTATGATGATCTTGATGAACTTGAAGCACTTATGGCTATAAGAGTACCAAGAGAAAAAGGAAAATTCAAAGGTAAACCTCCTATAATCTATTTTTCATGTAACAAAGTTGGCCATATTGCAGTAAGATGCCCTGATAGGAATGACAAGGATGATAGAAGATAAAAAAAAGTACAAAGACAAAAGAGAAGACAAAGATTTAAGAAGGTATAAGGACAAAGGTAAGAAATCCTTCTATATTGCTGAAGAAGAAACTGATAGTGAATCTGATAAATCTGATGACAATGATATAGAAGTTGTTTATGTTACTATGAAAGATGATTCTGATGAGGATGGGAAAACTGCACTTATTTCATATATGAGTAAAGGTGATAGATGGATAATTGATAGTGGTTTCTCACACATGACTGGTGGTAAAAGTAAATTTGAAACCTTAATCTATTGCAAAGGTGGTAGTGTTAAGTTTGGCAATGATAAACCATGTCTTGTGAAAGGAAAAGGATCAATAAAACTGATTGATAAGATCACATGTGGCAATGCTTATTGGGTTGAAGGTCTAAACTGTAATTTCTTGAGTGTTGCTTATTTGAACACTTCTAGATACCGAGTTGAATTCCATCACAGAAAGGCCAAAATATTTCATGCTACTGGTGTACTGATTGGAAGTGGTGAACAAACAAGAGGTAATTTGTTCTATCTAGATTTATCTGATGAGATATGTTTTTTTGCACAATATGATGATATATGATTATGGCATAAGAGGTTATGTCATGTGAAATTTGACAAATTGGTGAACATTAGTAAGATGAAAAGAGTAAGAGGCTTACGAAGATTGAAGAAACCTAATAATGTTATGTGTAAGAAATCTCAGTTGGGCAAAATGACAGTCTATTTTTAAGAGCAAGACCCATACTTCAGATAATATTTTGGAATTGGTTCATACTAACCTTTGTGTACCTATTGGTGTGCAAAGCTACCATGGTGATAAATATTTCATACTGTTTGTTGATGATTACTCGAGAATGATGACTGTGATATTTCTCAAAGAAAAATTTGACATTTTTTAGTTGTTTAAGTGGTATTTGACAAAAGTTGAAAAATAGAGAGGTAAGAGCTTGAGATGTCTGAGATCTGACAAAGGAGGAGAGTTTACATCTTGTGAGTTCAACTTATTCTGTAATGATAGAGAAATTAAAAGACATATGTCTTCTCCAAGAACTCCCCCACAAAATAATATAGCTGAGAAAATGAATAGATCAATAATAGATTGTGCTAGAATGATGTGGACAGAAGTCTTGTTGCTGCTATAGAACCAGCTTGGCTCTATTCTGAGATATTTCTTCTAGATCCCTTAGGGTATTCACAACCCTAACTGAGGTAAGCCACTCTCAACTTTACCTCCTCTTCAAGACTCAGTCCCACATCAAAATGCTTTTCATCTCCTCCTTACAGAACCTACACAAATAGATTCATTCTTCCCACTCGATCTATGTTTTCAAAACATTGCTTTCATTCCCTTCCCTAGCCAGACTATCCCCAAGCTCGCCTAGTGTAAGATCTCTAGATTCACACCTGTTGCTACTCCTACCAAAAACAAAAAGGAAACTATGTACAAGGGCTCCTCTCAAGTTCCATCCCAACACATGATTCTCACCATGGATTCAGGAATCTCGAGGGGCCATTACTGCTTACAACCCAGAATGGGTGAAGAACTCAAAACTTACAAAATAGAAAGTAAAGTAACTAATCTACTTGCATGCAAAATGAACAAAGAAGTTTGATATCCACTAAACACACAGTCTGTAACTTCTCATTACTGGAAACAAAACAAAACTGTACAATAATCTGCAACTCTATGATTTCCTGTAGCTTATCTTTTCTTCTACCTCTACTCTCTCTAGATCTCCAAAAATGAATTCTCTAGATGTTATTAGTAACCATCCTCTCATAGGAAACAACCCTAATGGTCCACTCCTTCGCAAGAATCTCTTCAGGAACCGTTACACTAACCATACTGTCCATAAAAGACAATATCCAATTTTCACTGGCCGTTACAACTGAATATTGCCGAGAAACAATAAAGAAAGCCGAGCTCCAGCTTTGGCCAAGTTTCTAGGCACAAATGTAGGCCAAGATGCTAGGCACAAATGTAGGCCGAGCTGCTAGGCAATGTAGGCCGAGCTGCTAGGCACAAATGTAGGCCAAGTTGCTAGGCAATGTAGGCTGAGTTGCTAGGCACCAGTGTATGCTAAGTGCTAGTGATTCCAAGCAGCTTATCCAAAGTTCCCAATGCCTTAGTTGGATTTCTAGAGTCTTACCAACTACCTCACACACACACACAACTAAAGGAAACCAACTAAGCAAACTATCTAGACATGGATTAACCTTGTCATATCCATCTTAGGGAAAAACAAATGACCTTCTAAGGTCCACACACACTCTCCTGACTTGGCTAGAGTTAGTACATGCCAGACATAAGGAGCTAAGGGTTGAGTTAGGTGTGCTCCTGCACCATAGAACACTGATGATAGAGAAGAATGTTGCACAAAATTATAGGAGAGAAACTATAAGTACAACAGTCTATACCTTGAATTGAGTGCAAGTCAAGAAAGGTATTGATATTACACCTTATGAGTTACGGTATGGTTATGCACCTAATGTAAAATATTTTAAAGTCTTTGGAAGAAAATGTTATATATTGAAAGACAATAGAAATGGAAAACTTGATGCTAAAAGTGATGAAGGCATATTCTTAGGTTATTCCACTAAGAGCAAAGCATATAAGTGTTTGAATTCTAACACTAACAAAGTTGTGGAAAGTGAAAATGTTGGAATTAATGAATATGCAGAAAAGAATGAATTTGAATGCAAGCAAGAACCTAAAGACTACAGATATTTCATTTACATGAATGAAGGAGAGCCCAAAAATTTGCCTGAACCAGAAAAAGAAGCTATCGAATAGCAGAATGGTGCTACCGTGCAACAATAAGAAAATTTTGAGACACAGAAAAAGGTTTCAGAGCATCAGGAGGCAACTTTCAAGGAATATGAGGAAGAAATAGAGACACAAAATGCACCTAAAATAAAGTTGCATAATGAATATGAGGAAGAACAACAAGAGAAAATGAGACCAGAGCCTACACTAGCAAGATATGTAAGAAGGCACCATAAACTAGATCAAATCATTGGAGAAAAATATTTTGAGGTCATGAATAGAAGAAAATTGAAAACTAAGACATGCTTATTATGTGAGTTTGAGCTCAAATCAGTGAAATATGCTTTGGATAATGAAGACTGGATACATGCCATGAATGAAGAAATTGAGAAAATCAAGAAGAATAAAACCTGGACACTAGTACCTAGATCAAAGGACAAGAATGTTATTGGAACCAAGTGGTTATTTAGAAATAAGATGAATGAACATGGAGAAGCTCTAAGTAATTAGGCTAGACTAGTAAGCAAAGGTTATGCACAAGAAGAAGACATTGACTATGGTGAGGCATTTTACCCAGTTGCTAGATTGGAAGGAGTTAGAACTTTATTGGCTTATGCAGCTTACAAAGGATTCAAAGTATATCAAATGGATGTCAAATCAATGTTTCTGAATGGAATACTAGAAGAAGAGGTATACATTGAACAAGCTGAAGGATTTGTTGATTCAAGCAAGAGGAATATGGTCTGCAACCTACATAAAGTGATGAATAGATTGAAGTAAGCCCCATGAGCATGGTATGAGAGATTGCATAATTACTTAGTCAAGATTGGATTTACAAGAACTAATGGCAATAGTAATCTGTACTTAAAGTGTGAAAAAGGTAAAGGGATATTGTTAGCTGAAATATTTGTTAATGATATCATATTTGGAGGACAAGATGATTTATGCCAAACATTTTCAAATCATATGCAAACTAAATTTGAGATGTCTATGTTTGGAGAGATCAAATTCTTTGTTGGTCTGCAATTATATCAGATGAATAAAGGTATCTACATTACTCAATCTAAATATATCAAGGAGATACTGAAAACCTTTGGCATGGAGGACTCCAAACCTTTAAGTACACCTATGGCTACTAGACAGAAACTATCAAAGACTGATGAGACAACTGAATTCAATCAAATCCTGTATGGATCAATCATTGGGAAGCTACAATATGTTGTCAAGAGTAGACTAGATATTGCATTAGTAGTTGGGATTGTTGCAAGATTTTCTATAAATACTAGAGATTGTCACATGATGGAACTGAAAAGGATACTAAGATATTTGAAAGGAACAAAGGACTATGGATTACATTATAAGAAAAATGAGAATTTTGAACTAAAATTTTATACATATGCCAATTGGGAAGGAAATGTTGATGACAGAAAGAGTACCAGTGGTGGTGTTGGAAACTATAATTTAAACAATTGTTATATTTCCATTGATGTCAAACCTTAACTGGTAAGACAGTTGCTATCTTTTAAAGTTCCATATCAATTGATTGATGAAGAAGATTTGAAAAGGGAAGATAACAAGAAGACCTAGTGAATGGTTGAGTTATGTGAAACTACAATGGGTACTTGATGAGACCGCACCTTGAAAAGGTAATATATTGTTTATCTTAAGTCTATGGGAAGTTTGGATGACTACAAGGTTAGTATTGACCGAGTTATAGAGCAGAAGATTAAGGACCTTAAGCATGTGTTGGGTAATGCCGAGTGATGCGAGTGTCGACCGAGTGCTAGTATATGTCGAGAAAGTTTTAGGGTCAACTAAGAATCAACATGTGCTGAGTGTCAGTGAATTACCGAGTTACATAGATATGACCGAGCAATAGAACACAATATTGACCGAGTGTCAGTATATGAAAGTTTGAGAAATATTTGAGATCCCAGCCAACATAGTTGATTTTCTTGGGATATGTGAAGCATATTTAAGACAAGGATGATTATTGTAGAGAATTAAATGATTATTTAATATATATTTAACCATTTTATGTATGGATTCAAGGAGTTTTGGGATGGATTATACAATGTAGATGGAAACAAAATGATAAAAGGATTCGTTGGATCTGACCTAACACTAAGATATAGTGTGATGATTAAGAGAATAGATCGAGATACTTGATCAAAGAGGTATAAGTTTAACCTAATTGCAGGTTATATGTGTGGTGGTGGTATGTGGTAAATTCAGCTGATTGGAAAAATCTAAGCAGAAGGAAGAGAAGGCTGAAGAGAGCAGTACATGAATGCATAGTGGTGATTACTTGAAGGATTTCCAAGTAGATCAGAATGATGGAGATGACAATGAAGGTCAGTTTGTGAATTATCATTTGAGATATAATTAGCTCTGTATTTTCAAAGTGAGTTGTATGTTTCAGATCACAATTTTCTGTTACTTTCTAACCATTGTATCAGTTGCAGAATCCTTTTAAACAAGGTTGACCTGACAGTCATATTGTTAAATCCTTTAATCAAGGTGACATTCTAATGGAATGGTTTAAGCCATCTAACAATTCCCACTTCTAATAGAGTGATTAAATCCTTTAACTGGGTCACATTTAACTGTTGGATGATATCAGATTTGGGTACTGCTTATGCTGTTGATATTCATGTTTTGTCACTGATGTCAACATATGTTTCAGTAGAGAGAAAAGACTAGTTATTTGACTGATAGAAGTGTATAGACACTATACAAATGTTTCAGAATGATTGAAGTTGGTGATATGAAGAAGGATGTGTGTTTAACTTATTCCTTTAAGGTCACTTGGCTTTATATTGCATATTCAGGTTGTTACAGTTATTTTAGTGAAGACTGGTTTCTAGACTGTAACTATGATGCTTGACAGAGCAGGTCTCTATGTTTTGGGTATATCTTACAGGAGAAAATATTTCAGGTGATGCAAGCTTGCTGAATGAGAGAGGACATATTGATGAATATTGGGTAGTGATCAATTTTCATAAGAATGTTGGTGATGTTAGGTGTGGCGTGAATTCTAGAGGAGACCTATTTGGTGGCCAACTTCAGAGATGTAGCATGTATTATGAATTGTGAGCATGGATTGCAGATCTTGGAATATAACTGATGTATTATAATTTATGTTTACTTTTTTTAGGTACCTTGTGTATCTTAGCAAGGGGTTAAATAATTATTTGTATATTGGAAAGCCTTAATTGACTGACCTGATTAATTTTTGGTATAGTGTGAAAGCTTAATTGGTCGACCTAATGAATTATTGTAAAAGGGTATATATGAGAGATATTTTCTTTTGGAAAGATGTGGTAGAGATTGAAAAGGCAGAGAAGTGTGGAAGCTACGAGGCTTGTTTGGGTGCTGGATGTAGAGAAGATTTTGTGATTATTATACTTCATTAGAACTGAGCAAGAAAATATAGTTGCTATCAAACAGTTCACTCGATTGTATATTCTTTATATAAACTTGTTTGGATTATTAATCCTTGAGGGTGGCTTTAGCCTTCTTTGGGCAGTGTGCCTGGGTAGTGAGCCAACTATTACTCTTGACTCCTAATAGGGTCTATCTTTTAACAGGGACTATGTACTGTAATGTTGTAACAAGCTCCTAGCAGGGCTAAATCTTTTAACATGGATACTATACTCTCTGTATATCATTTGTGGGTGCTAATTCCCACTGGGATTTTACCTTTAATAGGGTTTCCTCAACAACAAGTATTGTGTTATTGTGTTGGCATTTACTGTATTATTATTTGCATTATTGTTTTGGTTTATCATATTTAAAGTTTAATAATCTATATCACAACTGATTCACCCCTCTCTCAATTATATTATAGACTGTTATTCCTAACAATTTGTATCAGAGCTACTGGTCCTTAGAGATAAAGCTTAATAACTCGAGGTGATCCTGAAGATGAATTACTCCAAGAAGGATAGTTCAAAATTTGATCCTGAAAAATTTGATAGTTGGAAGAACAAGATGAGAACACATTTGTTGTGTTTTGGAATTGACTACTGGATGATCACAAAGAAGAAATAAAATATAGCGACTGAGAATGAATTGGAGAAAGATACTGAAGATGATAATAATCTATTTTAAAGTAATATGGCTGCAAGGGAATCTTTGATCAGCGCACTTTCTGAAGGTGAATTCATAGAAGTAAAAGACTTGGATTATGCACATGTGATTTGGACAAGATTGGAAGCATTGTATATAGGAGATAAGTTTACTAAACAGGAAAACCTACAAAACTGGAAGACAAAAATGGGATCAATGAAGATGAGAGAAGATGAGAACATTAGGGCATATGCACAAAGAATTAATGAAGTGGTTACTGGCATCAGAAAACTCTAGAGGTACTTACATTGAGGAAGAAGTGATTGTTAAGATACTCAGCTCTTTGACACCTATCTACAAAACTAAAGTACAAGCTATAAAGGAGATTATACTTTGACGCTGAACTTTACTAGAGAGATGTTGACCATAAAGCTAACAACTTTTGAGGCCATAGAATTGGGAGATTCTTTACCTAAATTTGAGTCATCATTTAAGGCAACTATCCATAGAAACAAAAAGACCTTATTTGGAAATGCGAACACCAACAATGTTGACCTGAGAGAAGAGCTTGGAGACTATTCTGATGAATGGGAACAAATACAGGAGGAATAAAGAAAGCTAGACGAAGTGGTAGCATTTATTTATAGAAGAGAAAAGAAAGGTAAGGGAAAATTTGAAGGCAAGTTACCTTTGAAATTTTTTTCATGTAATAAAATTGGTCATTTTGTATCTCGATGTCCTACAAGAGTTCCAAAGCACAAATCTAAGTTTTTTCAAATCTAGGTATTCAAAAGACAAGGAATGTTATTATGAAAGTGAAGGTATATCTAATGATGATGTAGACTATGATGAAATTGGATTTATTTCTATTAAGGATGATGAACCTAAGCATGAAGAAAAAGCCTTAGTATCCCGTGTTGAAAAGGAATCTGGATGGGTTATAGATAGTGGTTGTTCACATCATATGAATGGAGATAAAAACAAGTTTGTGAGTCTGAAAATATATGATGGTGGTGTTGTTATATTTTGCGACAATGCTCCTAAGCTTATCATTGGAGTCAGATCTATTTCTCTGGATGGAAAGACTAATACGGACAATGTACTGCTTGTTGATGGACATAAGCATAATATGTTGAGTGTTGGGAAGTTAGTGGACAGAGGTTATCAATTGAAATTAATTGATGGGAAATGTTATATCAGAAGTAAATCAGGAGACTTGATTGCATCTGGTACTAAATCTTGAGGTAATGTATTTGAATTGAACACATCTGAAGATTCTTGTTTTATTGCGAAGGTTGATGAAAGTTGGTTATGGCACAGAATATTTTATCATGTTAACTTTGATAAAATTGTGAAGGTGAGTATGAAAAATGTTGTAAGAGATCTACCTAAGATTATGAAATCATCTAACACTATGTGTAGAGAGTGATGAACTATAACTGAGTGAAAGTTTGAAGATGATAAGTTGATGATCATCGAGCTGCAGAAAGTAAATGCAAGACATTAAATCAGTTAATGTATTGTATTGTCATTGATGTCAACTTAATATGTTATGATTACTCATACACATATTATCACAACACTTGAAGATCTAAAGAGACAAATTTTTTGTCATCGGTAAAGGTATACACTGAGTGATAGGGTTACCTGAGAATAGTGAACCCCGAGCAGTTCACAGTGTTGCCCGACGGACAATATTACCTGAGAGACATAGTGGTACCCGAGAACAATGTTACCTGAGATCAATAGTACCCAAGAAAGTTGATGACCGAAATCAACTGGAGTTAGGAAATGACAAAACTATTTAACTGGCAGAGCTATATTTAGAGTTAACTGATTGGTTGCTTTATTTTAATCAACCAATAGAACTAAGGATAAAAAGAAGATTTAAATTTATTTTTATTCACAGTTGTCAAGAAGAAATATATAGAATAAAACTAAAGCAAAGATTTAAGGATTAAAGAAATGCATGGAGGGATTTGCGGATCAAGAAGCAATCTACTTCAAGAACAAGAAAGACAAGGAGATTGAGAGGATAATCATGTCTATATAAAGAGACAATGAATTCATTATAAAACGAGAGGAATGCTTAATATAATTCTGGTGAAGATAGAAGTCTTCATACAGATTTGATCATACAAGCTGAAGAATAGGGCTAAAGAATTCTATAGACACCGAGCAATAGAGGACAAAGCATTCACCGAGTAGAAAGAAGAAAGGAGGGGAGAAAAGGAATTGAAGAGAACATTGATCAGAGAGGTATTATTGGTCTAACAATAGATCTAAAAATCTACAAGTTAAAGTTGTATTATTGAACATATCATTTATTGTTTCAGTTTAACCATTGATTCAGAAACCATCTTAACCTAGTGGGATTTAACCATCCTTATTATATTGAGATACTCAAGAGTATCAAAAGTTTTCTTGTTGACATCATAGTGAATGCTAGGTCAAAAGACAAACTATTATTTTTGAATCCTCTAACAAGATTGCACTTAAAAGTGTGTTTGTAACCTTTAATAGGGTTGGCTCTTCACCGAGCTCACTTTAAAAGATTGAAAATTTTGGGTTACCGATCCCAAGTTTTTTTTACCTTAACTAGGTTTCCATGTTAAAAATCCATGTGTCAAATGTGCATTTCTTTCATTGCATTGATAGTTTACTTTACACATTACTAAAACTAGATTGGTTGGTAAACACTAAGTTTAATTGCTGCTACTCAGTAAAGCTTAGATAAGATAAACAATATATCTAACCGGGCAGTTTATATTTGATAAAATTACATAAGGCATACATCTTGTAGGACTGAAAGATAACTAGAGGATATTATATTTGTGATATAAGTTTTGGTTGGAATTATTGGAATTATTTTAATGCCACTGATTCACCCCCCATCTCAGTTATTCTAAAAATTGGTATCAAAGCTTTGGTGCTTGGAAGAGAGTTTAAAGACTCAAGATAAAGATCACAAGATGAGTAAAAGGGATGTGCCTAAGTTGAACAAATAGAACTTTGTATCATGGAAAAGTAGGATAAGACTTCATCTATCAGGTATTGGAAATGATGTCACACAATACTTGGATACTAAATATATTGCACGTACTGGACCTCTAACTGTTGATCAATTGAGAGACAAACATGAACACAAGTCTATGATTATAGAACTTGCTTCTTCACTATCTGATGTTGAATTTGAAGATGTCAAATCATACACTACTGCAAAGCAAATGTGGGACAAACTCAAGCTAGTACATGGAGGAGACACCAATGTGGTGAGAGCTAAGGCTGATAGCCTAAGATGAAAGTTTGATGACCTAAGAATGAAAGAAGGAGAGAACATCACTCAGTACAGTAGTAGAATCAAAGAAGTTGTTAATGCTATCTTAGGAGTTGGAGGAGTACTTGAGGAAGAAATAGTTGTAAGTAAAATTCTGAGAACCTTACTACCTGTTTATGCTATTAGAGTATCTGTAATTCAAGAAATGAGAGCAGTAGAAAATAACAATATTACTCTTGATAATTTGATTGGTAGACTTATTTCATTTGAGATTAATAACTATGACAACAACATCTTACCAACTATTGAGTCTGCATTTAAATATTATTTGAAAATAAGCAAATCTAGTCATAAACACACTATGAGAAATGATAGTGAAAGTGATAGTGATGAACAAGAACTTGATGAAATTGAAGCACTAATGGTTGCTAGAAATAATGGAATGGTGTACTGAGAGGGGAGGAGTGAATCAATACCCTCAAAAATTTTATCAATTAACCTTTATCCTTTTAGTAATCAATTGTATTACCATTCATATATGCTATTCAATCTTTGTGTATGTTATATCAATTCATAATTCAATAAGCATGTAAAACATTCATAGAAACATTCATGAAATGTATAGACACATGACACAAGATTTGGTAACGCAAAAAACCCCTGTTAGAAGGTAAAAATTGCGGTGGGGATGAAACCCACAAATCTTCACTATCTGCAGAATAGAAGGGGTCGGTTAAGGCTTACAATTTGATCACATCTGATGATCTACCCTATTAAGAGTATTATGTGGAGACTGGTTAAGGTCTACTCTGTTAAGAGCTTTAGCAACACTATTTAGTGTGCACTCGATTAAGAGATTTACATAGGATTGTTAAATCTACCTTTCTTGAAATGATTTCTTGTATGTTCTACACTTGTTACAATGTAGACAAAAATATCCAGTGACCTGAGTGTATGCAATCTACAATTTATTATTATAGATCCATTAAATTCACATTTACAATGTATCACCTAATGTGATTGATTAATACCTTTGTTGCTCTGTAGCCTTGAATCTGGTTCTTGATAACCTAATTCATCTTTTTCTATTCTTTCTTGAAACTCTTAGTCTGATCCATAGATGTTCTCCTTGGCTACTATCATCCTCACATCCATATGAAATGAATTATTACACACCTATTTATACAATAGATTAACCTAATTAAGTTTCACATATTACAAAGATAAATCTATGATCAAAGGTTTACAAATTGACCTTGATCTCCTAGTTTTCATGTTTTTAATCATTTAGACTGATTAAAACAATTACAATTATATTGCTTCTCCCTCAAGAAATGGTTTTAAATCAAATAAAAATTCTAAATATAAAACATAAGTGTTTTATCTGACGTGGAAGTCAGATCTACATTTCTAGGGTTATAACTGACTTTCGGTGACTGATGCTCAGGTTTCTCTATTTTCAGTCTGTCAGTGTTCCTTCTGTGAACTATCCATCAAGTTCCCTTGCTCTATTGGGTTCCTCTACGTTTCTGCTCTGTCAATTTACACTTCAACATTTTTGGTTTAAACTATGTCAGGTTTCTCTTGTGATATGTCTTGTCAGGTTTCTCTTGAACTTAACACTTTTTGATGACCTTTGTTATCTATACTTTTAGTTTGTACTGAAAGTCTATCTTACAGTGTAGGTGTTATCGATGGTTAAAAAACTATTTTCCCTTTGCATACTAATGGCAAAAATAATGTCTTCAATCTCCCCCTTTGACATTAGTATTAAAAACTTATATGTGCAAAATACCAAACTATGTAGTATGTACACCATGTGTTTACCTTGTCATTTATGACTCCCCTATGTATATGCCGATATAGTATATGTATATACATGTACACTTGCCTTTATACTATACTCCCTTTTCACCTTATCTTCATATCATTTTACCCTTTGTATTATATCATTCTCCCCTTTTTACTACTATACATATCATTTTCCCCCTTTTTTGATAGTAAGGGAAAAGGTGTATACTTACAACTTATCAAAAATATGGGAATGGGAATTCTTCATGTCTTCCATCTGCTTCTCCAATTTCTCCTTTAGATGTTCAAGAGCCATTTTCTCCAGTGTGATTCGGGCATGCATATCATAGATTTTGTTTGCTACAGACATCTCTGGGGAGGAAATTATCTATCTTGCCGAAGTCATGTGTTGTTGCAAAAGTGTAATATTTGGTAGCATTAGAGCCTGTAGCTCGGTAACCTCATCTCTAAACTTGGTTTCTGCCTCTAGAATTTCCTGTCACAACCTTCTAGATTTCAAAATATTTTCCAAATGCATCTTGATTGTATTGTCATTTGTGGTTAGACTGTGTGCACTTGTATTTAGATCAGAATCTATTTGTGCAATCTTATCACTCTCTTCCTTAGTGAATTTCTCTAAAGTGCACAACTTTTGTATTAAGGCAATAGCTTCAAAAATTATTGGATCTAGTTCATTTTCAAGTTCTGAGAGCTTTACCTTGTTCACTTCCACTTCTTCACTGATCTTTTATGTCAATTTGTATTGATATTTGTGTTATGCTCATTCTTCAATTGCTTTTTATGCATCTACACTATGAGATGTGATGGCCTTGGTTAGAATAGAAAGTTGATCAAGGATGGGGGCATCTTGATCAGCATTTACATCAGGAACTATTTGTGTCAATATATCCCTTGTAGTTTCTAACACTAGGGATTCTTTGTTCTTTTTCCTTAGCTTTTCTTGCATAGCTTTCCTTTGACATATTTCTCCATACACTTGGAGAGATTCAAATTCCAATGTAGAAGGGTCACACTTCGGTATCTCAATGATTTCATCAAGTGTTACCTGTAGCTTGTTATTCTTGGTCCTCTTCTTCTTCTTCTTGTGGGATGCACCTAAATGTATCACCAAAGAAAGATCTTTTTCTTGGTCAGATGTGCTTGATGAAGGCTTTTGTGGTGTTGTGTCTTTTTCCTGCTGCTCAGTTTCTGCCTATCAGTTGGGAGTGGATGTCTCCACATCAACCTTTGGTTTATCTACAGCATCTCCTTCGGTATCCTTAGAAGTATCATCTTCTTTCTTCTCTTCTTCACCTTTTTCTTTCTTCCCTTCATTTGTTTCTTTTTGTGCTTCATCTATGGCATTCTGTTCATCAGTTGTATCTTTATGTTCATCATTACCCTTATCCTTGGGTATCCTTGCATCAGGCTCGGGGAAGTTTTCCTTTTGTGAGATTATGTTAATAGCTTGTATTAAAAATAGCATTTGGCCCGGTATACTCACCTGTGCAGTATCTGTAGTTATGTCCTATTTGTCAGTTTGGGCTGGGACAACAATGACATCTTCATCTTTTGTACTTCATCTGCAGGATATCCTCTGATAATTCAATGATCGTATTATCGAGCCATGTTTCATCTATAGTGTCCATATCCTTGTTAGATTTTGTATTTAATGCTTCTTCATTTATATCCTCATGAGTTATAATGATGTGTTCGGAGCTTGTTTTAGCCTGATCTTCTTCATTGCATAGATTTTTGATAAGATTTGCTTGTGACTTGGGGCTTGAATCCCTTTTTGGTACATTAAGTATCTTTCTCCATTCATCCTCACTCTTCCTGTCTAGCTCAATTAGATGTCCCTTTAGCACTTGGTAGGCTCTTAGCTTCGGTGAGAACCTGTTGGAATGTTTCTTCATCATATCTTTAATCTCTTCCATATTAGATTCAGGTGGCATAACTGAAACTAGTGCTCTTTCCCTTATTTGTTTCTCTTCCTTTAGAGCATATGTCCACCTAGCCAACAATTTATTCATAAGTTCTTTAGGCATTTTTTCTTCAAACTGTATTGGAACATATTTGAATATGTTCATCATTGTGATAATTGCCTCCTCTATCTTATTTTGATCCTCAGGATCCAATGTTAGCCATTTCCTAATTTTAGGGTCTATGATTGAACATGCCTTGATGGTAGCTACACATACCTCATTAATTGTAGAAGGAATCTTGTTCTTAACATGTTGTTCATCATGTTCAGTGTCCTTAATGTCTTCCTTAGTTCTGATTAGCCTGCTTCTTTTTGTCAAGCCCTTTTTCCTAGTTTTAGGATTTTTTTATAGGTCCTTACTTGACCTTTCTTGATCTGTAAAGGACTTGCATCCTTTGCTATCTGAATTCTAGTCCTAGCTGCAATAGTACTCCTAGGCTTCTTTGGGTGGTGTATCAGACTCTGTGGATTCTGAGTCACTCACTTTCTCAGCTTCACCGACGGGTGACTGACCCTCGGTTTCTTCTGTCTGTTATGTTTCTTGTTCATTTACCAATAGCATTTTCTTCAAATTCTTAACCATTTTATATTTCTTCCTGTCAATATTTTTCATATCTAAGACAATTTTTATCCTTTCCTTGGCTTCCTCATAAGTTCCAAACTTATTTTGTGACTTGTCCAATGGTTCATTTATCAACGCTTCAATGACATTGGTGGATTGATCTATGTTAACCTCATATTCAAGTGGTGCTAGCCATGTTTTCCTCAGTACAACTGGCTTGATATAGATGTAATCAGTATCCACCATTGAACAAATGTCAGTATTGTACTTTTCTACTAGTTAATCTAGTATCCTCATCCTCTTCTGCATTTTGTCTTTGAATCCAGTGAAGTATTCATTCATGACTGATTCAAAATTATCTCCTTGTGATTTGATGAACTCACTAATTTGTGTGGTCACTGGTTGGGTAGTGTCCCATTCGACATTGCTGATAGATGGGAAGGATTATTGAAAATAGAAAAATATGCACATAATGAGTGAACCAAACTTACATGAGTTAGACTTTGCAGTCCTGATTGTCCCCATATTCTCATCTAATTGCCTTGGTAGAAGTTCTGATAGGTCTAACTATAGTCCCTTCTTAAAAATTTTGTGTGTTGTATCCACTTCTCCGGATGCAATACAATTCATCCTTATAGCCTAAAAAAATTTGTATCCTAAGACACATGCTCCAAATTTCATTTCATCATCATTGATGGTGGATACCTTTAATCCTATTCCATCCCATAATGCTCTTGTGTTCTTTTCATTGTCAACTTGAGGGGGGTGACTTAGTGCCTTTACTTTATTAGTTATAGGATAACTAGTAATAGCATGTATAACATCCTTGGTTATCATTTTTGGCTCATCCATCCATATCTTTCGGTCATGTACTCTTCTCAGTACTAACCGAATCCATTCGGTCTTGAATTCCTTCAGGAATAATAGTGCATATGTGAGCCCTTTCACTTTAATGTTCTCATGTTCTTCTTTGATTGTTCCATCATCTTTGAAAATCTATTTTTAAGCTTTCTCAACCTCAAGGTCTCCTATTTCTGTAATCTTACAGTGAATATACGCTCGGACATCCTCAACGAGAAAAACCCTAGCTGGTATACTGGAGAATGCACCAACGTTGTCAGGTTGTGAATAAACCTTGGGACATATCTTATATTTAGGTTATTCACAAGTGGTATTCTTTATTAGATTAATCTTTTTCTGCTTTGCATTCTTGATCTTGGAGGTTCTTGAAGTAGTTTCCATCGTTTTAGAAATTAGTTCTTTTTCCTGTAAAGGAAAATAGAGTTCTTGGTGAATGTTGTACTTTCTTTGACCTTCTGTGACTGCTGGGAATCTTTCTGAGTGTTGTGAATAGGGTTGAAGTTTCTCTGTAATCAGGTTGCTTTGTGCTTTGGTTTTTCTCTACTTCTTTGCTCAAATTGCTTTGTGAATAATGAGCTCTTCCATCGACTATTTATAGACCTTTTTCCCTAAGTCATGTCATAAATGCTCACCCACTTATCGGTGTTTGAAGATGGATTCATTGGGTAGAATACACACTTCATTCTCGATGAGAACACAATGCTCTTTCTAGGTGTCAACTCATTTGATTTTTTAAAGACGGATCTTGGTATATGGCAAAGACAACATTGTCTTTTTACATTATTACCGATGGAGCTCAGTTTACACTAGTGACATAGCTGTTTATGTGTTAACTGACGATGCTCGGTAAGTATAGAAAACTTAGCTTTGTATGTACACCAATGATTTTAGGTAAGTAGTGACCAATGAGATTGAATTCATAGAATCATAACAAGTAATACCATAGTGCATCTTTATTCATGCTAGTTTGGCATTTCAACAATGTATAATGGAGTTGATGCAAAATATAACTTGGTATAATGTGGCTCCATACTTACTTGTTCTTCTTAGGTGGGGGTGGTGATGTCACCAAATCCATTGGGTAAGGTTTCACCATTTTCATTGCTCGGTCCAACATCTTTAGTGTTTTTATCTTTCCTCCACAATTTGTTTCTCATCTTCCTGATGTCTTGAATGGTGTTTCCATTGGAAAAGGTTCTTGTCTCTGTCACTCAGTCTCTGTAGTCCTTTGTTAGATGACCAACTTTATGATAGTGTACACATGAAATTCTAGGGTTAGTCCAGCTCCTAGACTTTCTCATCCATTGTCTTATTTAGTTTGCATCTATGTGTCCAAATATTCCACATGCTATGGAGTTTTCCCATGTGTTGTAATCCCAAACATATGAGTTACCAACTCTTTTCGGTTGATAAGTAGTTTCATTTTCTTTAGGCTTCCATGCTTGCCTTTTCTTCTTCCTCCATTCAAGAGATGTGTGTCCATGCATTTTGCAAGTAAGACAGTATTTGTCCATGTAGGTTTCCTTCTTTGGTTGTTTCACCTTAGATTTATATCCATATGCTTTATGTCCTTTCTTGTTACATTTATAACAAATTCCTATGAATGAAGGTGTGGATTTAGGAATACCTTTTATTTTTCTCCCGCAAATATTTGATGTGTGGCCTGGTTTTCCACAGTGATTGCATGACTTCCTTCTTGGTCTTGGATTTGTGTAGACATTATTTGGATCAGCTTGGTATAGTGATTCTTCATTCTCGGTATACCATAGTCTGGTATTGTTGTTGACTCTTCTTTGTCCATCCAGAAAATCATCCATCCTTTTGGTACTTTCTTTAGCTCTCTTGATCATGTCATTATGTTGTTGTTGAATTCTCACTTCATGCTTCAGTTTTTCATTTTATTCTCTTAGCTCACCAATAGCTTCTATTCTTTCAATGAGTTCTATATTCATTCGGTTTGCCTCCGGACTCATAAGAATAATCTGATTTGTGATCTCATGATGATGTTTTGTAAGTCTTTGTATTTCTGACTCTTTCTCTTGTAGCTTTTTAGTAATATTCCTCTTGTCATCAATAGCTAGTGTTCTTTCTTGCTCAGCTTGTCTAGCATTGTTCATGACATCAATCATTCTTACCATCTATGTCTCTTGAACAATTTGCAGAGATTACACTTGTCCATCTAGATGTTGAATTGATTTCATTCAAACTTGTGATGCTTACTTCAGATGTGTCTGATGCTTTGCTAGATGCAGATCTTGAAGACTCAAATATATCAGGTATCCCCTCTTCATGATATTATGTTTCATTACAACGAGATGTCATAATCTTTCATTCATCCAGCAACTATCTCATCTTGATTCTAGCTTCTTTATATTGTTCATAGAAGATCTGTATCTCTAATTTTTTATTCTCAATATTCTTGTCTAGCTTGTACCTTTCCATTGTATGATCTTTTCTCTTAAGTATTTAAAATTTTTCAATTAAGAGATCTATCTTTGATACCCATTGTTGTAAATAATAGAATGGTGGACTGAGAGGGGAGGGGTGAATCACTACCCTCAAAACTTTTATCAATTAACCTTTATCCTTTTAGTAATCAATTGTATTACCATTCATACCTGCTATTCTATCTTTGTGTATGTTATATCAATTCATAATTCAATAAGCATGAAAACATTCATAGAAACATTCATGAAATGTATAGACACATAACACAAGATTTGGTAATGCAGAAAACCTCTGTTAGAAGGTAAAAACTGCGGTGGGGCTGAAACCCACAAAGCTTCACTATCTGCAGAATGGAAGGGGCCGGTTAAGGCTTACAATTTGATCACTTCTGATGATCTAACCTATTAGGAGTATTATGTGGATACTGGTTAAGGTTTACTCTATTAATATCTTTAGCAACACTGTTTAGTGTGCACTCAGTTAAGATATTTACATAGGATAGTTAAATCCACCTTTCTTGAAAGGATTTCTTCTATTTGCTACACTTGTTAGAATGTAGAAAAAAATATTCAGTGACCTGAGTGTAGGAAATCTACAATTGCTGATTACAAATCCATTAAATTCACATGTAAAATGTATCACCTAATGTGATTGATTAATACCTCTATTGCTTGGTAGCCTTGAATCTG
Organism: Thuja plicata; assembly: GCA_018584345.1. Lineage (NCBI taxonomy): Eukaryota > Viridiplantae > Streptophyta > Pinopsida > Cupressales > Cupressaceae > Thuja > Thuja plicata. Next base: position 726,534 of record MU225062.1, read on the forward strand.
GTTCTTGATAACCTAATTCAAATTTTGTTGTTCTTTCTTAAAACTCTTTGTTTGATCCATAGATGTTCTCCTTGGCTACTATCATCCTCACATCCATATGAAATGAATGATTACACATCTATTTATACAATATATTGACCTAATTAAGTATCATGTATTACAAAGATAACTCTATGATCAAAGGTTTACAACTTGACCTTTATCTCCTAGTTTGCATGTTTTTAATCAGTAGACTGATTAAAACATTTAGAATTATATTTCTTGTCCCTCAAGAAATGGTTTTAAATCAAATAAAAACACTAAATATAAAACATAAGAGTTTTATCTGATGTGGAAGTTAGATCCACATTTCTTGGGTTATAACTGACTTTCGGTGACTGGTGATCAGGTTTTTCTGTTCTCAGTCTGTCAGTGTTCCTACTGTGAACTATCCTTTGGGTTCCCTTGATCTATCAGGTTCCTCTTCTTTTTTTCTCTGTCATTTTACACTTCAACATTTTTGGTTTGAACTTTGTAAACTGTGTCATGTTTCTCTTGTGATCTGTCTTGTTGGGTTTCTCTTGAACTTAACACTTTTCGGTGACCTTTGTTATCTATACTTTTGGTTTGTACTGAAAGCCTATCTTTCGATGTAGGTGTTACCGATGGTTCAAAAACTATTTTCCCTTTGCATACTAATGGAAAAAATAATTTCTTCAATGGTTAGAAGATTGCGTAGAAGTAAAGGAAGATATAAAGGTAAATTACCATTGGTATGTTTTAATTGCAAAGAGATTGGACACTTTACTGCTAGATGCCCTAACAAGAGAAAAGATGAAAGAAACAATGACAGATCTTATGAAAATAAGTTTGACAGAAGTGATGACCGAGACTATAGAAGAAACTGACACTCTGACAGAAGAGATAACCTAGACTACAAGGACAAAGGCAAGAAGGCTTGTTACCTGGTTGAGAACAAAGCTAAAAATACTAACACTGAGTCTGATGAAGATGTTGATGCAGTATTTTTTGCTATGCATGATGATTTAGATGAAGAAGAAAGGTATGTTGAAGATTCACTCATATCTAAAGTTAGCAAAAATGATGTATGGATTATTGATAGTGGTTGTACTCATCACATGACCATAGATAAGGAAAAGTTTGAAACTTTTGAATATTATAATGGTGGATTAGTTAGGATTGGTAATGACTCACCTTGTCCAGTTGAAGGAAAAGGGATAATCATGTTGAATAATATGATCAGATGTGAAAATGCATATTGGGTGAAAGGACTTAACTATAATCTATTGAGTGTTTCACAACTGAATAACCCAGGACACCGAGTTGCATTTGAGAAAAAAAAAGGCAAAGATCTATAATGGAACATGATAGTTAATTGGTACTGGTGAACAAAAAAAAGGTAATCTTTTCTATCTTGATAATATTAAGACCACTTGTTTATTGGGTAGGAATGAAGACATTTGGTTTTGGCATAAGAGGCTATGTCATGTGAATTTTGACAACATGATTAAGATAAGCCAAAAAATAAAAGTAAGAGGCTTACCGAGTATGTCAAAAATCGACCATGTCATGTGCAAGAATTGTCAAAAAGTAAAATGTCAAATTCTAGTTTCAAGAGAAAAACATACAAATCTAATGCTATTCTAGAGTTATTCCATACTAACTTATGTGGATCAATAAGAACAAAGAGCTATTATGGTGATAGGTACTTCATTCTATTTGTTGATGGCTATTCTAGGATGATGACTATCATGTTCTTAAAAGAGAAATCTGAAGCATTTAAGATGTTCAAATGGTATAAAGATAAAGTTGAAAAACAAAGTGGAAAGGAACTGAAATGTCTAAGATCACATAGAGGAGGATAATTTATTTCTGATGAATTCACTAAATTTTTTAATGATCATGGAATTACAAGACATGTTTCTGCACCAAGAACACCACAAAAAAATGGGATTTCTGAAAGAAGGAATAGATCAATTGTTGATTGTGCCAGAACACTGATGATTGAAAAAGGCATCACACAAACATTCTAGAGAGAAGTTGTAAGTACTGTTGTCTATACAGTGGACTGTGTTCAATTGATGAAAGACACCAATAAGACACCTTATGAGCTATGGTATGGATACACACCAAATGTGAGTTACTTTAGAATTTTTGGAAGTCAATGTTATATATTGAAAGATGGTAGAAATGGAAAGATTGACTCTAAAAGTGATGAAGGAATATTTATAGGATATTCTACCAAAACAAAAGCTTATAAATGTCTTAACAAATATTCTAACAAAATCATTGAAAGTGCAAATGTTAAAGTGGATGAATTTGCTGAGAAAAATGATGAGGAAAGAAAAAAGGAACCATAAGATTACAACATATTTGTCTACATTGAAGAACCTGACACTCTACCCGAGCAACAATGTAACACTACCGAGAAATAGAATAATGCAACCGAGCAATAGGCTGCACACATTAAGAATCAGGAAAATGCTCACAATGATGAACCAAGCGATGAAGGTCAAAATGATGATCAAAGTGATGAACAAAGATTTCAACCCGTACTTGCTAAATATGTTAGAAGACACTGTTGGAAATGAGTTGAGTAAATGAGAGGGGAGGGGTGAATCAGTTACCACAAAAACAAATCCAAGTCCCTTAGATGTCTTAAAATTTTTTGTCACTATTGCTTAGTTAACACAGATATTCTACTGTCACTCGGTTAACATAGCAATTCTTAAGATATTATCTGTGATTATACTTTAGTAATTAATTGTAGAAACATAAACCATAAAGAAAATGAAAAGTACATAGATAACACCAAGATTTAACATGGAAACCCAATATGGGAAAAATCACCAATTGCAACTAGTCACTATTTTTCACTCTTCTGAAGTGAGACCTATTAGGAGCCAACCCTGTTAAAGGTTACAATAACACATTGTTAGGTGTGACCCTGTTAGAGGATTTAATCACCCTATAAGGAGTGGCCTTGTTAGAGGTCTTCAAACACTTCAATGCAAAAATCTCACCTTATGAGAGGATTTACAAAAGCCTGTTAAGTCTACTCTGTTAAGAGATTTTGATCACTGCTACAATGTTAGAAAGTAACAATGGATTGACCTATTTTGATAATAAAATGTCTTTGCTGATTCAGATCTTTGTTCTGGATTTAATTACTTGATCCTCACTGATTGGATATTTTATTGTAGCTCTATGTTTTCTGTCCTCAATCAGAAACCCATCTGATTTAGCCTTCACTCTTCATGTCATAAACACATATCTCTTCTTCTAACTAACTATATATTCAATCCAAAATTGACCTTATATATATATAATAAGCCTTGTCAAGTCGGCCTTAATATCCTTCCAAATAAATAATAAAACTCATGTCTGTTAGCTGCATATAACCAATTATCCATAAAATATAAATTGTTGTTAGTCAGCTGGCACTAACTATTTAACTTGGTCAATACTAAAATCCTTCAATGCTCGACCAACAATGTAATGCCTGAGTGAACTCGGTTATAAATGAAAATCAATTTGGTCTTCTTAAATGCTTGAGAGTGCTTGGCATGGACTGAATGTGCTCGGATAGGATTAGACATTTGTGTAAAAATCACTATACTTGTGTAAACATCAATGAAAATACACAATTGAATAATTGTCATCAACAGTCTCCCTCTTTGGCATTGATGGCAACACAACATGTCATAATACAAAGAATTATAGAGCAACAAACATAAGAATTATAGAGCAAAAAACATGTCATTCTGATTCTCATCCAAAAATTCCCTCTGTCTTCACAATCACGAAAATACATATTTCTCCCTCTTACATTAATCTATGTTTCTGATAAATTTTTCTCCCTCTGTCATCAATCTCTCCATCAGTAGTATTTATGACATATATTAATCTCTCCCTCTTTGACAACCAATGCCAAAGACACCAACTGATATATATATATATATATATATATATATATATATATATATATATATATCCAATGAAGTTGTAATGTACCTGCTTGTACTGATTCATATGCAATAAGCTCTGAATATCTGCATCAACATGTTAAGTCTGTTATGTAGCTCGGTTGATGCATCACTAAACTATGTTTTACTAAGCCTCAATTAGGTGAATTACCCCTAGCTTTCCTCTAAGATACAAGAATGCATCCTTAGGTAATGGTTTTGTGAATATGTCTGCAATTTGTTCTTTTGTATTCACATATTCCAATCTTACTTCCTTGTCCTAAACCAATTCTCTCAAGAAACGATACTTTATTGCAATATGTTTAGTCTTAGTATGCATTATAGGGTTCTTTGAAATGTTAATAGCATTGGTTTTGTTGCAGTAGATAATGATTGGTTCTTTGATTTCTTCCTTCATACCTGACAAAAATTGTTTGAACCATATGATATTTGAACAATTTACAGCTGCAACAACATACTCTGCTTCTGTTGTAGATTGAGAAATGCATTTATGTTTCTTTCTTGTCCAGGAGACTAACCTCTTTCCAAGAAATAATGCTCCACCACTTCTGCTCTTACTTTCATCAACACTTTCAGCCCAATCAGCATCAGTAAAAGTCTTCAAATCAAAGTTTCCTCCTTTCTTATACCATAATCCATACTCTTCAGTACCCTTAAGATATCTCAGAATCCTTTTGATAGCCATCAAATTATTCTCTCTAGGATTAGCTGAAAACCTTGCAACAATACCAACTTCTAATGCAATATTAGGTCTAGTGTGAACAACATATTGAATTTTACCAATCATGGATTTGTAGGTATTCTGGTTTACTTCTTTTGAATCATCATCCTTAGACAACTTATGTCTAGTAGGCATGGGTGTTCCAACTGGTCTGGAATCTTTCATCCCAGATTTCTTCAGTATCTCTTTGATGTATTTAGACTGATTAATATAGATACCATCCTTCATCTGATAAACTTGTAAACCAACAAAGAATTTGATTTCACCAAACATAGACATCTCAAATTCCTTACTTATAGCTTCAGAGAATGCTTTGCATAAATCATCATAACCAGTAAATAGTATATCATCCACAAATATTTTTTCTAATAGTATCTTGTTCTAAGGTCCTTTGATGTACAAGATACTATTATCATTAGTTCTCTAAAATCTAATACTTATCAAGTAACCATGTAATCTTTCATACCAGGCTCTAGGAGCTTGTTTCAATCCATACAATGATTTGTGTAGTTTGCAAACCATATTCCTTTTGCTAGGATCTACAAAACCTTCAAGTTTCTCAATATAGACTTCCTCTTCAATAATTACATTCAGGAATGCATATTTTACATCCATTTGATATACCTTGTAACCTTTGTGTGCAACATATGCCAGAAGAGTTCTGACTCCTTCAAGTCTTGCAATAGGAGAAAAAGTTTCTCCATAATCAATACCCTCTTCTTGAGCATAGCCTTTACATATTAATCTTGCCTTGTTTCTGGAAACTTCTCCTTTTTCATTCATCTTGTTTCTAAAAACCCACTTAATACCAATCACATTCTTATCTTTTGGTCTAAGTACAAGAGTCCAGGTTTTGTACTTTTCTATCTACTCAATTTCTTCATTCATGTCTTCTATCCATCTTTCATCATTCAATGCATCTTTAATAGTTATGGGTTCAATTTCACTAAGCAAACATGTACCTTTGATTTTGTTCATTTTCATTACACCTTCTATCTGATCTCTAATTATCTTTTTAGGTGCATGATGCCTTCTAATATGTTTAGCAAGTACAGGATCCTTCCTTATTGATTCTGGGCTTGATCCACTTGGTTCACCATGCTCAAAATTTATGTTTTCCTCTTCTATCTGATACTCAGGTTCCACTGTCTGTGACTCAGTTTCCTCTACCAGCAGCTCAAGTTGTATAGGCTGCAACTCAGGTTGAACTATTTGAGTTTGTGCAGATGAATTCAATGGTTGATAGGGATGCTATCCAATCACCATTGCTTGAGTCTTAGGTATAGTATTAGGTTCATAATAAACAAAGTTTCTGAAATCCTCAGGCTCTTTACTGCTTTGTTCTTCACCTCTTTCTACAAACTCATCAATCCTTACATGCACACTTTCTATGACTTTTTGAGTAGAAAGATTCAAATATTTATATGATTTGCTTTTACAGGAGTAGCCTAGGAATATACCTTCATCACCTTTTACGTCAAATTTTCCATTTCTTGCTTCCTTCAAGATGTAACATTTACTTCCAAATACTTTGAAATAATGAACATTAGGTTTATAGCCATACCATAATTCAAAAGGTGTCTTCTCAGTACCTTTCTTCAGTTGTACTTGGTTCAAGGTGTGAATTGCAGTGTTGATGGTTTCCTTCCAACATTTGGTAGTAACATTCTTTTCAATCATCAAGGTTCTTGCACAATCCATAATAGATCTGTTCCTTCTTTCTGCTATCCCATTCTACTACAGAGTACCTGGGGCAGATACTTGTCTTTTGATTCCTCTTTCATTGCAGAATTCGTTGAATTGATTAGATATAAATTCTCCTCCTCTGTCAGATATTAAGAATTTAAGTTTCTTTCTTGTTTCTTTTTCAACTCTGGTAAGGTACCACTTGAATTTTTGAAAAGCTTCTAATTTTTATTTGAGAAACATGAAAATCATCATTCTCAAATGATCATCAAAAAATAGAATGGAATACTTCTCACCTGTGTAACTTGTTGTTCCAATTGGTCCACATAAATCAGTATGTACCAATTCCAAAACTTTTTCAGTATTGTAATTCTTTCTCTTGAAGATGGTTTTTCCCATCTTCCCAATTTGACATTGTTTTTATGTTGCTAATTCAGGTTTCTTGAAAATAGGAATACATCTTACTCTTTTGTTCTTGCTTATGTTGACCAGGTTATCAAAGTTCACATGACATAACCTTTGAGTCCATAACCAAATTTATTCTACTTGTGCAATAAAACATGAACTTTCATTGATATCAAGATAGAATATATATTACCTTTTGTTTGCCTACCAGTTCCAACTAGGTTTCCCTTACCATCCAAGAGCTTGGCTTTCTCATTCATGAATTCTACCTTGAAACCAATTTTATTCAGTTGTGCCACACTTAGTAGATTACACCTTAGTCCTTCAACCTAATAAGAATTATCACATTTTATTCCTTTAGTTAGATCAATACAACCTTTACCTTTCACATAGTAGGGTTCACCATTCCCAAAACTAAGACTCCCACCATCATAGTGCTCAAGATGTTCAAATTTGGTCTTATCACCAGTTATGTGGTGAGAACAACCACTATCAATTATCCAAGTGTCATTCTTGCTAATATGAGAATATAATGTTGTATTTTCATTATCTGACTCATCCTTAATAGAAATATAAACCATTTCACCTTCATCTTCATCACTATCAGAATATTTAGCAATATAACAAGATTTATTACCTTTGTCTTTGTAGCTTTTGTAGCTTTTGAAATATTTCTTTCCTTTGTACTTGTTGAACTTTTTCTCACCTTTGTCTTCCTTGTTTGGACACTTAACAACAATGTGACCAACCTCATCACATGAAAAGAAAATCAATGGTATTCTTCCTTTGTACTGTCCTTTTCCATTTGCATCTCTCCTTGCAAGTAATGCTTCAATGATTTCTAGATCTTCATCATCACTATCACTGTCAATCTATTTTCCTTTCATCTTTCCAAGGTTTAAATTAGCTTTAAATCCAGACTCAAGGTTGCTGGGATTAGGAGAATAATTGTCAAAGTTATCCAACTCAAAGGATGTAATTCTTCCAACTAATCCATCTAGATTTATACCATTACTTCATCTCATCTCTTGAATAGCTGAAACTCTAATTGCATAGATAGGAAGTAAAGTCCTCAATACCTTACTAACCATTGTTGTGTCTTCAATCACTCCACTGGTAGCTCTGATGGAACTAACACTTTTCTTGATTCTTTCATAGTATTTTGTAATGTCGTCTCCTTCTTTCATTTTCATCTGATCAAATTGACCTCTGAGACTTTCTGCTTTGGCTCTTACATTGACATCTCCTCCATGAATATCATGGAGTTTTTTCCACATATCAAAGGAAATAGGGCAGTCCTTGACTTCATCAAATTTGGAATCGCTGAGTGCAGAGGCTATATCAATCATCATTATGTTATGATGCTTCATGTCTATCATCTGATCCATAGCCAAAGGTCTCGGTGATTCCACATACCTATGGTCCAAGAATTGCAAACCAATATCTCCAATAGTAGATAGATTTAGCCTCATCAAATCTTTCCATGCAGAAAAATTGTCTTTGTTAAGCTTAGGGATCTCCCTTCTGTAAGATATCTCTGATCTTTAGCTTGGGCCTTGAAACCTTCCTTGTAAGCACTTGCAGCTCTGATACCAATTATTGGAAATGAGTTGAGTAACTGAGAGGGGAGGGGTGAATTAGTTACCACAAAAACAAATCCAAGTCCCTTAGATATCTTAAACAAATTTGTCACTATTGCTCAGTTAACATAGATATTCTACTGTCACTTGGTTAACATAGAAAATCTTAAGATATTAACTATGATTATACTTTAGTAATTAATTGCATAAACATAAACCATAAAGAAAATGAAAATTACACAGATAACACCAAGATTTAACGTGGAAAACCAATATGGGAAAAACTACCAATTGCAACTAGTCACTATAACACACTGTTAGGTGTGACCCTATTAGAGGATTAATCACCCTGTAAGGAGTGGCCTTGTTAGAGATCTTAAAACACTTTAATGTAGAAATGTCACCTTGTGAGAGGATTTACAAAAGACTGTTAAGTCTACTCTATTAAGAGATTTTGATCACTGCTACAATTGTTAGAAAGTAACAATGGATTGACCTGTTTTGATAAGCAACTGTCTTTGCTGATTCAGATCTCCATCTGGATTTAATTACTTGATCCTCACTCATTGAATATTCTATTGCATCTCTGTGTGCTCTATCCTCAATCAGAAACCCATCTGATTTCACCTTCACTCTTCATGTCATAAACACGTATCTCTTCTTATTACTAACTATATATTCAATCCAAACTTGACCATAAATATATATGATAAGCCTTGTCAAGTTAGCCTTAATATCCTTCCAAATAAATAATAAAACTCATGTCTGTCGGCTGCACATAACCAATTATCCATAAAATATAAACTTTTGTTAGTCGGCTGACACTAACTGTTTAACTCGGTCAACACTGAAATCCTTCAATGCCTGACCAACACTGTAATGCCCAAAAGATCTCAGTTAGAACTAAAAATCACTTTGGTCTTCTTCAATTCCCAAGAGTTCTTGGCATGAACTAACTATGCTCGAATAGGATTAAACATTTGTGTAAACATCACTATACTTGTGTAAATATTAATGACAATACACAATTGAATAATTGTCGTCAACAGACACCATCCACAAAACCAAATCATTGGAGACAAAAGAATTGGAATGAGAACAAGAAGTAAGTCACTTAACACTAGATGTTTGATTAGTGATTTTGAGCATAAATCTCTTAATACTACACTTGAGAATCAAGAATGGGTTAGTGCAATGAAAGAAGAGATTGAACAGATTGAGAAGAACAAAACATGGACATTAGTACCTAGACCAAGTGACAAAAATGTCATTGGTACCTAATGGATTTTCATAAACAAACTGAATGAGAATGGAGAAGTTAGAAGAAAAAAAGCAAGACTGGTATGCAAAGGGTATGCACAATAAGAAGGTATTGACTATGGAGAAACCTTTGCACCCATTGCTAGACTAGGAGTAAGAATTCTACTTTCTTACACCTCTTTCAAAGGATTCAAAGTATACCAAATGGACGTTAAATCTGCATTTTTGAATGGAATACTAGAGGAAGAGGTATACATTGAACAACCTGAAGGGTTTGTTGATCCTAACAAGAGGAACATGGTTTGTAGACTACAAAAATCCTTGTATGGATTAAACAAAGCATCGAGAGCATGATTCTACAACATGATGAAGGAATCTACATCACACAATCCAAATACATCAAAGAAGTTTTGAAGATATTCAAAATAGAGGACTCCAAACCAATTGGAACACCTATGACAACCAGATTCAAATTGACAAAGGAAGACAAGACAACTGAAGGTAAATAAGACCTTATACACATCTATGATTTGAAAACTAATGTAGGTTGTACACACTAGACCAAATATAGAACATGCAGTTAGTATAGTTGCCAGATTCTCTACTAATCCCAAGGAATCATACATGACTGTTGTCAAAAGAATTCTTAGATATCTGAAGATTATGGTTTATGGTATAATAAAGAAGGAAAATTTGAGCTACAAGTATATACTAAAGTTGATTGGGCTTGTTGGTTGTATTTACAGTTTGTAGTCTACCTTGTAAAATTTTGAAGTTCCCTCTTACTCCTATGCTCAAAAGAGTTGAAAGTCATGTCTAAAATTTCTAAAATACCTCTGCAAATATTGTTTTCAGCCCTAAACCTAGTGAAAAATGCCAAAAACCCTAAGCCCTAGGGTCATCTCTGTTCAAAAATGTAAGGAATCCCTAAATTCTCAGTCGAGTTTCTATTTTCAAGTTACATATTTCATAACTTAAGTCTGAGAATAAAGCATGTGCTTAATATGTTGGTCGCTTAGTCTTGTAAAGAAAAACAAATATTCCATCCTGTTTGGAGACTTAGTAAAAAGCATTGGTCGTGTTGTCTCTTGATAAAAAGAATATGCTTCAAAGGATATGGAGACTTAATGCATACCGTTCATCTCAGATCAAATCAAACGGTGGTCGGGTTGTCTCGTGATAAACCCTGCAGTTTAAAATTTATCTAGGGATACTGAGTTTATACAATCGCTAAGTCTCTAAATGAACCTGAGTTAAATGCCAAGTTTCATAATAGTGTTGTCGCCTAGTCACGAAAGAGATCATTAGTTAAGTTAATAATCAAGAGACTTGGTGACAACCACAGGATAAAGGTCAGATCCAATGATAGTCGCGTGGTCACGGTAAGAAGTTGAAAAGTCAAAAGAGATCTGGCAATCAGGAGATAAAGAGAAAGATGAGACACGTGTTCATCAGTCGCGTAGTCTCTAATTAAAAAGAAAAGTAAAGAATACACCTGGCAACTTGGAGATAGTAGTCGTGAAGTCTCATGAAAGATTAGAGTTTATTTTTAAGATCAAGAGACTTGGTGACAACTGTTTGATGCAGAAAAGGGGAAGATCAACAGAAGTCGTGTTATCTCCAGATGGAAATCATAAAGGTAAAATCATACAGTGACAAGGAGACAAAAGGTATTTTTCATGTGGTCTCCTAATAAATTGTGAGTTAAAGGTTTGGTTCAGTGATAAAGAGATATAACAGTCACCAAGTCTCCAGAAGTAAGCTGAGGTTAAAGAGTAGTTAGCAAAAGTCTTAGTGGCGGTGTCTCCAAAATAACATGAGTTAAGTGTAAACATCAAATGAAAAGGAGATAACCATTGATTTTAATATTGATCCAACAACAGTCACCAAGTCTCGATAAAAAACCACAGTTAGAATGAACATTCAGCAACAAAGAGATTACACAGTCGTGAGGTCGCCAGAAATAGAACCAGATTTAAAAAGAAGACTTTTCTTCAATGCCATGGTGTACAGTTGCTATCCAATAGCATATCAGAGATTTATGCCAAATGGAAAAGTTGTCGAGTTGTGATTAATGACAACCAATGAGATTTGATTTTGATCTCTTTTCAAATTTTATAAGGTTTCAATAACCAAAATGCACTCATTGATAATCGATTGCATGTCAGTTTGAAATGCCATGGATAGAACAAGAATTGATGTCACAGGTAAACTAATGGTAGAAGTGATTGAATTGTAATTTTACCAGTCTCGAAGAGATGGCAGCATTGATTTCTTAGTTTTAAGTAAGCGTATCCATTGCCATTATATTTTACCAGCTTCCAAGTTTTCAGAGCTAAGAGTTTTATAAGAGTTCAGCATTTTCCAAGAAGAGTAAAGTTTTCCAGCAGTGTGTTTTGAGAGAAGTAATTTCTTAGTTTAGAATTCAGAAAGCTTTGTAATCAGTGGTGTTTTTAGTGCCCAGAAGTTTAATTTACAGAGTAATTGATAGCTTGTGGTGAGGGTTTGTAGAAGATTTGTTTCAATATCGGTAATATATATTGGAACAAAAAAAGATGAGTCAGACAGTGAGTGTAGCATCTACCAGTGGGAGAAGTGATGATGTTGACAATGATATGAAAGGGAAATGCAACTATTCAGAAGAATTCATCTCCCTATTTCTAGGATCAAACCAAAATAGAAAGGTAAGTTCTGATACTGTTAGAAATGGAAAAAGAAATAAGTAAATAAGCAATACCAGGAAAGAATCTAAGCGAGTTAATGCATGAAAAGATATTACCATAAGATAGGAGAGAGAAAGCTTCAAGATCTGACACCATGAGACAAGATATTTGGAAGGGGAAAGCAAAGAAAACCCCTTGTGACATTATGAATGAGGCATGAAAAGCCTTAGAAGAGGAGAGAGAGAGAGAGAGCGAATTGCTCATACAAAAATTGAGAAGAGGAAGAAACCTCATTAGCCTACGCAGAGAAGAAGAGACATCTCTTTAATAGAGATGTGAGAAAGGAGTTGCATGGTAACTCCCATATCTATGTATGCCACATTTCATAAAGTGTGTGCCACTTGTGTTATTTCCTCTTAAGGAGGAATCTAA
>MU225062.1:755379-799151 GCA_018584345.1 Thuja plicata
TCACTTCTTGGGGTCTAAGTAACCTTCTCCTTGTAGTGACCTCTTGGTAACTTGTTGATCATACCACTTAATAACTTGTTGATCATTGGTGTTGGGACTTAGGCAGACCTAGTGATTAGGTTCCATTATTTTTTAAGGTTGTGATAACCTTCTCTATTCCTATTTGATACTTGTGATAAGTACATCAACACCATACCTTGCACATTGGGTGTTAAGGAGTTCAACTTTCACCAAATTACTCATTGTTTGGAGGCTTCCGTTGACCACTTCTGCATCACATTTGTTGAAGAATAAGTAGCTCAGGGTGAGAATATAATTGACCTAATAGAGGTCCCTAAAACTGAGGTTACCAACAAGCCCCTACCAAAAAGACAGAAAGTTGAAACAGGGGAACCTTCTCAGAAGAAAGAGAAAAAGAAAGATAGAATTGGTGCTCTCATTACTAGAAACAGAGCTTATGACCATCAATTGAGGAAGCAAATAAGGGAAAAAAAGAAATTGCAAAAGGATGAAGAAGAGGAAGTAGAGTTACCTCTTAGGACATGCACAGATGATAGATTGATATATCATGATCAATTCCTAAAAGATGACAATTTCATCAAGACCAAGGAATTCAAAGACTTCCTCATCTGGAATAAGAAGCAACATGTTAGTACATAGTTGCAGTTAGTAGGTGGTGACCTAGTGACCACAGAGGCTCTACAAACATTGTAGGATTATGATCCTAAATCAGAGCAAATTACACCTGAGGAGGCAAGACAACTGGTGAAGGCCAGTGGTATGTTATTAGTGGAAGGGTGGGATTTGGCCTCTGCTTTTATTATTGATCAGATTAGAAAGAAACCTTATGTAAAGCTATCATCAAAGACATAGGTTGGAGACATGATCAGAGGGTTTGGATATAATCCAAATTCCCAGGCATTAGCAATGTGGACTTAGCTCTAAAAGATCAAAAGCCAGCCCTAATAAATATTTAGGAGAAAATGGAAGTCAACAAGATTATTTGGTCAGTCCAAAATACATGAGACTTGGAGATTTCCCAAGTGCTCACACATTTTTCTCAACTAAATGAGGCTAAAGCAATTCAAATGTTTGAGAAATCTAAAAATCTCACTAGTGAAATTACTAGTGATATTGTTAAAGATAAAGAGTTGGGTCTAATCAAAATCAAAGAATAAGAGAAGCTCATAGAGCTTACACAACAGCTGCTTGATATGCTAGAAGCTACCCCTGAAGAGACAAAAGAGGTACATGATGTTGAGATCCAAATAAAGGATACAGAGGATATTGTAGCAAAGACAGAGAAAGAGGTTAAAGAGCACAATGAAGTTATTTTGGGTGCATTAACAACCATTTTGCAGCATAGGGTAGATACCATAAAGAATAATATTGATGTAGTATATGGAGCCTAGGGAAAATTGTCAGGCCTACAAGTAGAGGTAAACAATTTTATCTCAATTTTGAATCCATATTATGAAACATGGTTTGGCAGAACAACACTTTTTGAAGGTTGGCATCTTTGCAACCACTTAGGCCAGACTTGCCAGAGATAGTGACCCAGGTTGGGACTGAGATTGAACAAATAGGAGCCACCTTGTCATTTTTTAAAGGAAAGGCTAATCAAATAGAGGCAAGGTTTAACAAGTTTGGACTAAGCTACAACATATTTGTGCCTCCAATCAAATCAGAGGACAATCAAATCAAGCCACTAGGGCTATGGGGCTCAGAGTTTGATAATGTACTACCCAATAAAGAGGTTTATGTCTCTAATCAAGGAGAGCTAGATATGGATTGATTTAATAAGATTCTAAATTAAAAAATTAAGGCAGAAACAGATTGTAATAAATTCATCACAGATGTCAAGAGCATAACCAATGCCAAGTGGGAAAGACAGAAGGCCCAGTTGGATAATATATAGAACTTTGAATGGCCAAAGGAGGAAGATTTTACAACATGGGACATCTTAACGAAGCCCAAGAAGAAAAAATCTATCACTTTTGACCTGGACATCATGGATGAAGAAAAGGAGGACACATGGCACATGTTCTTTGAGCACAGGATGGTTAGAAACCATAAAGAATAATGTAAGTTAGCCTGTATTTTTGGTCACTAGATCTCATTACAAATATCAGATGCTATCCTGAACATATACAGACAAAGGCGCCAAAGATCACAAGAAGACAAGGAGAAAATCAGATCTTATTCTTCAGTTTTGTCCATCCACTGCTTGGTGCTTTCCTATCTTTTGTCTTTTCTAGATTTTAGGGTTAGGTCTTAAAACCATCCGAAGCTTGTAGCATCCTTACTTCTTAAGGTTTCCAAGATGGTTTTAGCCTATAAATTGAACTAATTTTAACAGTTTTATGTCTGGGAAGATAATGGAATAGAATTACAAGGTAGACTACTCAAATTTGTCTGAGCCTCTGTACTTTTTTTTATCTATCTGAATGTATTTGAAGCATTAAGACATTAATATAATATATTTAAATCTTTTTCCTTTATCTTGGTTGTCTCTTTTCATTTCTGTTACAATTCTTGTATGTTTATTTGTAAGGAACTTAAACATACTGATCACAAGGTGATTGTGTAGTCATTTGTGAGCTCCTTCAAGGAAGGATTAATTATTTCAAATGACCCCAGAGAACTTAGCATTAATTTAAGGATTTGATGACAGTTATAGAACTAGAGGATAATCTGTAAGACATTTTATCTTTTTTGCAAGTGTTTTATTGATCACCTTATTATGGAGTTATACCAGATATTGACTCTATAGCCCATAGGATCAGGCATTGGTTTATAGTTTTGCATGTAACTATTCAATCATCTAGTATTTAAGATCAATCATCCAATTACACTATACTTATAAAAGAGCATACATTCATAAGCAATTGTATTCATAGAGTATACAATTCAAGTCTACTGATTCCTTTAAGAGAGAATCAAATAGGTTATCCCTCCTGAAGTTCATAAGAACTGAAAAAGGAAGAAGGATGAGAATCCTTATTGCATTACTGTTTACTATTGTCAAAATAATGGTTTGCCTCATTAAGCTCTATATTAGGTTATTCATAGTCATTTGCATATTCATCTACTTATTGATCCATTAGGAGGCATTTCAGCAAGCTAGTAAGAAGTAATAATCCACTTAAAAGATATTGTCAGTCAGTAATCATTCATAGGTAATACCTGCCTGAGTCAGTGGATCTCAAAAAAAAGGAGGACATAATAGTTTCCTATCTAATACCCTCATCAATTAGGCATTTATCTTGCTTGAATCAGTTATTTCAATATTGGGAGTCATAGAGTTAAAATAAGAATTCAAGCATTTTGAGGTTCAACAAGAAAAATCCCTAACAAAATGGTGACTCTACTGGGGACTTTTGAAGTAAGACTTGAAAAAAAGATTATAACAAATCTCTGGTGTGTTTAGAATTCAAATTAAGTTACAATTGAGTTTTTCCAATTTTAAGTTCATTCTAATAGTATTCAATATTTCCCAAACTTGTGGTTGGGTGGAAACTCTAAAGAAAATCTATGTGAACCAGTGCATAAGCAAAATATGAATACTAGGTCAAGAATGAGAGAGTATCTAGAAATGGAGTTGGAAAGTGGGATTCCTAGTACTTCAAAAAATAAGTTGTCTTGGAGAGAAAAGAGAAACCAAGAAAATATCAGCTCCAAAAAATGAAGACACCACTAGAAGAAAGGATACCAATTAGTCTAGTCATGAGGGGAATACTTTAGAGTATGAAAATTCCCCATACCTAGGACTAGAAACCTATGCAGTCACTACTAATTCTAGTTAGAGAGAAGGAACTTATACAATTAGCTCAAACTCTGAAGTTCCTTCTAATGAGCTTGCAGAGGAAGAAAGAATCCTCATAAAACAACTAGCCCGTATTCAACAGATGAAAAGGGAAAAGGAACATAAAAAGAAAAAGAATGAGTAGAAGGATGTTGACAAGTATAGGAGAAGATCTCTGAGAAATCAAGGTGCAAATAATATTGAGAGGTCTTATAGAGACCAGGAAACTCCAAGCACCCACAAAATTTTAGGTCCTCAAGACTTCAAAGATAAAGGAAAAAATAAAGTTATAGAAACATAAGTTGAGGAGCCAAAAACTCAAAAGAACCTGACTGAGCAAATGTCTAAACTAGACATTGACCTTGAAAAGATTAAAAAAGAAAGAGAAACTATGTCCAAGATGTTGGAGAAAGTTGAAGCAGAAGCTGCTACTATAGAGATGAAGAGAAAAATTGATTTTTTGCAATCTACTACAATCTCCTTTGTTGATACAGAGAATGCTACAACATCAAGAAACAAGGCTTCTTCTTTTAAATACCATAGCAAATTATTTTCTCCTGAAGATACTGACAAGTTCCAAAGGAGACCTCTTCCTACAAAAAGGTACAAGCAATTTTCTTTCTTTGGAATTCCAGGTTATCCTAATGCAATTCCAGAAGAAATGGGAGAGAAACTTCCAAAAATTTTAGGAAATAATGTTGTAACCTGTGAAGAACATTTAAGAAATTTTTTTGATGTTATAGATGATTTAAATATCAATCATGAAGATGTTCTTATGAAATTATTTGTACAATCTCTAGTGGAAGATGCTAGGGAATGGTTTAGGAGTCTATCTCATGGTTCTGTAGGAACAATGGATGAATTGATTGATTTATTCAAGGATCAATATGGTGATAAGACTAATGAAGGGTTTTTCCTCAATGAATTTAATAATATAAGGAAGAACTCAAATGAAGAAGTAACAGAGTTCAATACAAGATTCCAATGAGCTGTGCATAAGTTGTTTCAAAAAATGAAGTTGGATCAAAAGGTAAGTCTTGCTACCTATCTCAATGCTTTTGATTCAAAAATGGGCTATGCACTTAGAGATAAAAATCCAAGAACTTTAACAGAAGCCTATAAAATAGCTATGAATATAGAGATGAATAGGAGGATATCAGGAAAATTGGGTAAAAGAGAAGATCCATGCTTTAATAGGAGTAATCAAAAGGAACCTAAATACCGAAAATACAAGGCTCCACATAATAATAAGCCATCCTATAACAATAACTATAACCCATAAAATAGGATGCAAAATTACCCCTATGGTACCCAATTCAAGGATGGTAATCCTATTGTTCCACTAAGGAAAGACAAACCTGATAATAGGACTCCTGATCCCCTAAATAAAAATAATATTCACATGTGTAAAGATGACTTTTGGTGTGAAGCCTATGAGGCACCACACAATCTTGATTTTTGCATTGTCTCTTTAGATATAAAAGAAAATGAAGAGAAAGAAAATGATGAAAATGAGTTATGTGATTATAGTATGAATAATGCTTACTCATGTCATGATATGGATTTGGATGAGGAAATTGAAAATCATGACATATATGGCTCGCAAGGAAGAATGGAAGTTCATCAACAACAAATCTTGTCAGATAGTGACAAGTAGAAAGGGATGATCACATAGGTGTTATGCCCAAAATAGTCAGGAACCCTCAGTAGTGAGAAAAGCCTCTGATGAAGAAAAAGACAGAATCACTGTTGATTTGGTAAACAAAGATAGAAACAACTATCATCTAAGAAACAGAGTTGTGGGTAATGTTTTTAGTCAACCATCAGGCATCTTCATAAAATAAAACAAAACAAATGCCAAATATGTACCTAAAAAAGATGGACCTGGGGAAAATGCAAATAGACCTAAGGTCAAAATAGTGAACAAGGCGAATGAACAAAAGTATGTACATGTAGAAAAGGCTAAAGAGCTAGAAGCAAGTTCTTCTTCCCCAAAAGTAGAAAATAAAAAATCTAAGAGGGAAGAACCTGCTGCGAATATTCAGATAGAAGAGAACAATATCATTGTAGAAAAGCCTAAGACCTTTGATGTAAAGTATACTCCAATGGATATGGGATAGTGTTTATCTTAGATGAATGTGAAGGTCCCATTCCTAGAGATGATGAGAATAAAAGAACACAAAGAGAAATTTATTTCAATGTTGAATAATGTATCAACATTAAAACCTCAGAAAAAAGAACATATTGAAAATAAATTCAACGGTAAAGGAAAGGAGCCTGAAGGGATGATTTCTGAGATCCCTCAAATTTACTTAAACACTAATAATTCTACTGGGGTTGTTGACCCCTTTTTCTTGACATTGGTAATAAATAGAAAGATGATAAAAAATTGTATGATTGACTCAGGAGCATCTAATACAGTCATGCCTATAGAAATTATGAGATCCATGGGTTTGCAAGTAGATACTCCTCATGGGAAGTGTCAAGCAATGGACTCAAGAGAAATCCCTATTGTTGGAACCATTGAAGCCCTACCTTACAAATTATCCATATGCCCCGATACAGTGTTGACTATGAGTGTACTGGTGGTTGACATACCACCACATTATGGCATGTTGTTATCCAGAAAATGGAGTGCTTCAATGGGAGGCAGTATTCAATGTGACTTATCTTATGCCACTTTCAACATAGCTGGAAATAATGTAAAGGTGTCTAGAGAGGGAAGAACACCTCATATGATATAATTGCATGAGGATACAAATATTAATTATTGTGTTGAAATTGACATGGAAAACTTTAGAATCAAAAGGAGTGCTCACCAATGTGAAAATGTTGATCCTTTGGTGAAAGAGTTGTCTACACAGAGTGATGGTTTGTGGAAAATGTATTTTGATGGATTTTGTTCAAAACAAGGATCGGGAGCTGGAGTTCTACTTATATCTCCATCAGGTACCACATTCAAATATTCTTTTCTTCTATCTTTTCAGTGTACAAATAATACAGCAGAATATCAAGCTTTGTTTCTAGGGCTAGATATTGCTACTAAACATGGTATAAAAAGTTTAAAGTTCTATGGTGACTCAAAGTTAGTAGTAGCCCAAGTAAGGTCAAAATATGCTGTAAATAATGATAGATTAAAAATGTATAGACATGCTATTTGGGACCAAATAGAATTCTTTTATGCCTTTAATATAAATTGGATAGAAAGGTCTAGAAACATTATGGCAGATTTATTGGCTAATGTGGCCTTGAAAACTGATGACTTGACTTTAAATGGGGTATCAATTATGGAAGTTAAAATAAGACCAGTTGTCCTAGAAAAAATTTACAACTGGCAAGTGTTTGAGGATGACCAAGATATCCTTAGATTCCTTTAGTGCCTTGATCATTATGAAGACCAGCGCATAGATTGCAATAATTTTCTTGAGGTCATTGATGGTAGGGATTGTATACTGGGGGATGAGGTTGTCCAACTCAGTTCTAACCAGATTCCTAAGGGATTGGTAGAACTAGAGGCATTATTTACTTATCAGAATGAACATACAGTAAAAGTAAGTAATGCCAAAATTAAGGATCTAGAGGAGATAAATTTGGGATCACAAACTACTCCTCAAATAGTTTATATTGGAAAAGGATTGGACTCTCATGTCCGAACCAACCTGATAAAATTACTGAGAAAGAATAAGCATGTTTTGCATGGTCATATGAAGATATTGAAGCTTATAGAGAGGATCTTTTCCAACATGAAATCCCACTCAAAATATTTGAAACCATTCAGACAAAAGCAAAGACCTATTAATCATTTTTTGGCTCCTAAGATGCAAAAGGAGTTGATGAAATTAAAGGATGTTGGAATAATTCAGCCTATAAGACATTCAACTTGGGTCTCAAACCTAGTACCAGTAAGAAAAAAGAATGGTGATATAAGATTGTGTGTAGATTTCAGAAATCTGAATATTGCTTCCTTAAAAGATAACTATTCTCTACCAAATATGGAAGCAATGTTGCATAAGGTAACTGGTTGTGAGCTGCTATCAGTGATGGATGGATTCTCAGGCTATAAACAGGTACTTGTAAAATAGTCAGAGCAGTTCAAGACTGCATTTACTACTCCATGGGGAACCTATGTCTATGTCAGAATGCCCTTTGGATTAATAAATGCAAGTGAAACTTTCCAAAGAGCTATGGATGTAGCATTTAAAGAATTTATTTATTTATTCATGGTTATTTACCAAGATGATTTGACTGCATTTTCCAAAAAAGTAGGGGATCACTGTGAACACTTAGAGAAAATTATCAACAAGGCTTTAGAATATGGTGTTTCACTAAACCCTAGAAAATTTCATTTTGCAATCACAAAAGGAAAGTTATTAGGACATATTGTGTCCAAGGATGGAGTTAGGATAGGCCCTGAGAGAATAGAAGCCATTCAGAAGGTCACTGCTCCAAGGAATATAAAAGGAGTTCAATCTTTCCTTGGAAAGATTAATTTTGTTAGAAGATTCATAGCAAATTTTGCTGAAATTGTCAACCCAATAATCAAGTTGTTAAAGAAAGAAGCAAAATTTTAGTGGAATGAAGAGGCTCAGATAGCATTTGAGAAAAAAAAAACAAGTAGTACAAGAGGCCCCTATTTTAAAATCTCCAAATTACAATAAGTCATTTTCTTTGTTCTCATTTGCATCTTTTCACACTATTGTTGTTGTTCTACTACAAAAGGATGAGGAGGGATTTGAACATCCAATAGCATTCTTTAGCGAATCTCTCCAAGCTACAGAACTGAACTATGAAATGATGGGAAAGTAGGCATATGCATTGGTAAAAGTTGTTAAATCACTCAGACCTTACTTATTTTATTCCAAAGTTCTTGCATATGTTCCTGATTCAGCAATGAAAGATATTCTTACCAATCCAAAAGTGACTCGTAAGAGATGTAAGTTGATTAACAGAACTCAAGAATTTAACCTATAAATCCATATTAAAAAATTGGTTAGAGGACAAGGTTTGGAAAAACTAATGACTAAAGAAAATCTAGACTTGGTACAAGTAAATAATGTAGTGATATATGATTCAACAATAACCAGTATTGAAAGACAACCATTCTATGTTGATATCATGTATTACCTAAAAATGCCAAATGTCCTAAAAACATGTCAGATAATCAAAATAGGAGTCTAAAGTTACAAGCTTAGAAGTACACCTTGATTCAAGGAGACCTGTACTGGAAAGACAAAAATGGTGTACTACTATTGTGTCTAGATAAAAATCAAGTTGAGAAAGTACTAATTGAAATGCATGGTGGAATATATGGTGGGAATTTTTCTGCCAAGACCACTGCTCATAATATTTTAATGGCTGGATACTATTGGCCTAGTATATTTAAAGATACTCATGCATTTGTCTAGAAATGTGAGCCTTGCCAAAGGTTTTCAAACAAATTGAAGTTTTCAGGTGCCCCAATGTTGAACCCTGTGAATGCTGAAGCACCTTTTACAATGTGGGGTATTGATTTTATTGGAGAGTTCTCAAAAAAATCTAGTGGGGGACACAGCTGGATACTTGTTGCCATTGACTATTTTACAAAGTGGATAGAAGCTATCCCTACAAAAAAAGCAACAAGCAAGATGGTTACTGAGTTTTTATTAAAAAATATTTTAACCAGATTTTGTGTCCCTGCTAACCTAGTTATGGATAATTCTATGTTTTAGATCTGATGAGATCAAATATTTCTGCAATGAATATCAGATCATAATGTCTTATTCAGCCCCATATCATCCCCAGGTTAATGGCCAGGCAGAATCTAGTAATAAGAGCATTTTGAAGATTTTAAAGAAGACTTTAGAAAAGAACAAAAGAGCTTGGCATACTAAGTTAAAATTAGCTCTATGGGCTGATAGGATTACAGTCAAGAAAGCCACTGGTAAGTTGCCATTTGAGCTTGTGTATGGTCTACAATCAAGGATGCCTATCAATAATCTATTACCTGTATACAAGTTCATGCAAGAAGAAGAGATGGAAATGTCTGATCCAATGAAAGATAGAATAATGCAACTAGCTGAATTGGATGAAATCAGAAGTGAAGGTCATAAAGAAAACATGAAGCTGCAACAACAAATGAAGTATCTATTTGATAAAATAACATGTTGCTAAAATTTTATACCTGGTGACCTTGTACTCCAATGGAATCTGAGAGCAGAGGATAAAGGTAAGCATAAAAATTTTGAATCTTTATGGCTTGGTCCTTTTATTATTTCTCAGAATTTTGGTAAAGACTCATATATCTTGAAGAACATGAATGATGAAGAATATGAATTGCCAGTGCATGGGCAGTTCTTGAAGCTATTTTTCAGTTGAAAATGAAATTTTTATGCACAAGTAAATATCTCTGTATTATATGTAAATAGGTGTGTTTCCTTTCATTCGCGTGTTTGTTTATGTAATAGGTTAGTCTGTGTCTTTTGAAAAGGTCTGCAACTAGAGAATCTATGGTTCTTTTTATAAAATTGTGTTTACATATCCTCAGATAGAGCCACTATTGGTTGTATTTCCAGTTTGTAGTATGCCCTGTAAAATTTTGAAATTCTCTGTCACTCCTATGCTTAAAAGAGTTGAAAGTCATATCTGAAATTTCTAAAATATCTCTGCAAATATTGTTTTCAGCCCTAAACCTAGTGAAAAATGCCCAAAACCCTAAGCCCTAGGGTTATCTCTGCTAAAAAATGTCAAGAAGCCCTAAATTCTCAGTTGAGTTTCTATTTTCAAGTTACTTTTTTCATAACTTAAGTCTGAGAATAAAGCATGTGCTTAATATGTTAGTCACTTAGTCTTGTATAGAAAAATGAATATTCCATCCTGTCTGGAGACTTAGCGAAAAACATTGGTCATGTTGTCTCTTGATAAAAAAATATGCTTCAAAGGATATGGAGAATTAAAGTAGATTGTTCATCTCAAATCAAATCAAATGGTGGTTGGGTTGTCTCATGATAAACCCTGCGGCTTAAAATTTATTAAGTGACACTGAGTTTATACAGTCGCTAAGTCTCTGAATAAACCTAAGTTAAATGCCAGTTTTAATAATAGTGTTGTTGCCTAGTCACAAAAGAGATCATGAGTTAAGTTAAGAATCAAGAGACTTGGCGACAACCACATGATGAAGGTCAGATCCAACGGTAGTCGCGTGGTCGTGGTAAGAAGTTGAAAAGTCAAAAGAGATCTGGCGATCAAGAGACAAAGAGAAAGATGAGACACGTGTTCATCAGTTGCATAGTCTCTAATGAAAAATCAAAGTAAATAATACACCTGGAAACTTGGAGATAGCTGTCGTGAAGTCTCGTGAAAGATTAGAGTTTGTTTTGAAGATCAAGAGGATTGGTGACAACCGTTCGATGCAGAAAAGGGGAAGATCAACGACAATCACATTATCTCCAGATAGAAATCATAAAGGTAAAATCATACAGCGAAAAGGAGAAAAAAGTTATTTGTCACATCGTCTCCTAATAAAGCGTGAGTTAAAGGTTTGGCTTAGCAATAAAGAGATATAACAGTCGCCAAGTCTCCAGAAGTAAGCCGAGGTTAAAGAATAGTTAGTAAAAGGCTTAGTCGTGGTGTCTCCAAAAGAACATGAGTTAAGTGAAAACATCAAGCGATAAGGAGATAATCGTTGATCAGAAGATTGATCCAACAATAGTCACCAAGTCTCTGTAACAAACCATAGTTAGAATGAACATTCAGCGACAAAGAGATTACACAGTTGCGAGGTTGCCAAAAGCAGAACCAGAGTTAAAAATAAGACTTTTCTTCGGCACCATGGTGTACAGTTGCTAGCAAATAGGATATCAGATATTTATGCTAGATGGAAAAGTGGTTGAGTTGTGATTAATGACAGCCAACCAGATTTGATTTTGATCTCTTTTCAAATTTTATAAGGTTTTAATAAGCAAAATGCACTCATTGATAATTGATTGCATGTTAGTTTGAAATGCCATGGCTAGAACCAGAATTTATGTCACAGTGTGTAAACTAATGGCGAAAGTGATTGAATTGTAAGTTTACTAGTCATGAAGAGATGGTAGCATTGATTTCATAGTTATAAGTAAGCGTATCTGTTGCCATTGTATTTTACCAACTTCCAAGTTTTCAGAGCTAAGAGTTTTATAAGAGTTCAACATTTTCCAAGAAGAGTAAAGTTTTCCAGCAGTGTGTTTTGAGAGAAGTAATTTACTGGTTCAGAATTCAGAAAGCTTTGTAATTGATGGTGTTTTCAGTGCCTAGAAGTTCAATTTATAGAGTAATTGACAGCTTGTGGTGAGGGTTTGTAGAAGATTTGTTTCAATATCGATAATATATATTGGAACAGAACAAGATGAGTCACGCAGTGAGTGTAGCATCTACCAGTGGGAGAAGTGATGATGCTAATGATGATATGAAAGGGAAATGCAACTATTCAGAAGAATTCATCTCCCTGTTGCCAGGATCAAGCCAAAATATAAAGGTAAGTGTTGATACCCTCATTGATGATTTGAGCTTCATTAGGGATGCTAAAACCCCAGGATCTTCTGGTTATTCCCTGTTTAATTACTTCTATAATAATAGTGATGAAGTTGTTCCTATCTCAAATCCATGGACCTGTGGATTGGCCAAATTAATTGTCCCAGATATCTTTGTAGATGTCAATTTCATCGTAGAAATGGCCAGTAGATATGATACCCTAACCAAAAAAATTAAAAGGGATGATGGGAAATCCCTAGTTACCCTAGACAGAAACTCATTCATGAGAGATTTCAATGTATACCACCCCATGTCCACTAAGATAAACCTAAAGAGTTTAGAAAATAGATATACGAGAGAATATGGCATAGCTTCTAAATTAATTTAGGAGCATCATGTGCCAAGGAGAATGAAGAACTATATAGCACCCATTCCAGGGACTACCCCATATTACTACAAAGACCTGAACTTCTATATGAAGTGTATATCATATGCACTATGCAGAGTGTTAGGAAAGGATGGAGGACCAGAGAGAATCACCTTGTACATACTTATGATGGTCCTTGATATGCAAATCCCTCACACTAGTACCAACTATGATTATATTAAATATATCATAGATCAAATGTATCAGGGATTCATTGATATACAAAACAAGAAGGACAATCCTAGATTCATGCATTACTCCATTCTTATGCATTTAATCTTATACTACAACTTCCCTATCATGAACTGCCAGTGTTTAAGGCCTCAAAGGTTTCACCAGAACCAGGCCAACCCCATTCAATTTTGGCTGAGTGTGGAATTACACCTCGAGGGAAAAGGAGTTTTGTGCCTTTGAAAATTGGATAGTATATCCAATTCTTAAGTGCCTAGGAGTTAATAAGACAAGGCTACCAGTCAAGGTGATACAATTTCTCAGGCCATGCCAATATCTTGATAAGTGGCTAGGAGATCACAACTTGGGTTATTTCTACTATGAAAATAATTTCTCATTAATCAAGGTGTATGGTTGCACTCACCCACCCCATTTTTTTCCATTACATGTACCACCAAGGATTGCAGCAATGGAATTCATTAGGAAACTAATTTTGACAGATAAGGAACACCTTGCTCCTCACAGGAAGGGTACATTTAACCCAAGGCAATTCAAGATTTATAATTTTACAATTGGAAAGAGGGCATTAGACCCAGTAAACATTTGGATGAGCCATTACAGAATGAATGTGGCCCTATATAGATACATTGATACAAAAGTCTTCATCCTGAGTGCAAAGAATTTACTAACACCCATCATTCCATATACAAAGGACCATGAGGAATGCATGGAGGAAGACCTAATAATAAATATATTGGAGGATGAAGAGGTTGATAAAAGAGTTGAGAAGTTCAATGAACTCATGGACCTAGAGAGACAGGTGAAGAGAATAGGCATCACTATTGGGGGTTTCTTCCCAGACTTTCCATATCTAAAGAGGCTTGATGCCATGATAGAATCACATACTCTCCTATGAAACCAAATGGAAGATCCATTAGTAGTGCCAGAGAAGGGCCACAAGGGGCACTCATCTTCAGAGTATGATGAAGATAGTTATGAAGAATACTCAGTACCTAGCTCCCCTCCAATTAACCAAGTATTTGTTGAAGAACAAGTAGCTAAGGGTGAGAATATAATTGACCTAACAGAGGTATCTAAAACTGAGGTTACCAATGAGCCCCCACCAAAAAGACAGAAAGTTGAAACAGGGGAACCTTCTTAGAAGAAAGAGAAAAAGAAAGACAAAATTGGTGCTCTCATTACTAGAAACAAATGTTATGACCATCAATTGAGGAAACAAATAATGACAGGAAAGAAACTGCAAAAGGATGAAGAAGAGGAAGTAGAGTTACCTCTTAGGAGATGCACAGATGAGAGATTGATATATCAGGATCAATTCCTAAAAGATGGCAATTTCATCAAGACCAAGGAATTCAAAGTCTTCCTCATCTGGAATAAGCAGCAATAGGTCAGTACACCATTGCAGTTAGTAGGTGGTGGCCTAGTGACCACAGAGGCTCTACAAACATTGTAGGATTATGATCCTAAATCAGAGTAAATTACACCTGAGGAGGCAAGACAACTGGTGAAGGGAAGTTGTATGTTATTAGTGGAAGGGTGGGATTTGGCCTCTACTTTTATTATTGATCATATTAGAAAGCAACCTGATGTAAATTTATCATCAAAGACACAGGTTGGATACATGATCATAGGGTTTGGATATAATCCAAATTCCCAAGCATCAGCAATGTGGAGCTTAGCTCCAAAAGATCAAAAGCCATCCCTAATAAATATTCAGGAGAAAATGGAAGGCAACAAGATTATCTGGTCTTTCCACAATACCGAAGACTTGGAGATTTCTGAAGTGCTCACACATTTTTCTCAACTGAATGAAGCTAAAGCAGTTTAAATGTCTGAGAAATTAAAAAAGCTCACTAGTGAAACTAGTGATATTATTAAAGACAGAGAGCTAGGTCTAATCAAAATCAAAGCATAAGAGAAGCTCATAGCAGATCTTACACAATAGCTGCTTGATATGCCAGAAGCTACCCCTGGAGAGCCAAAAGAGGTACAGGATGCTGAGATCCAAATAGAGGATACAAAAGATATTGCAGCAGAGACAGAGCAAGAGTTTAAAGAGCACAATGAAGTTATTTTGGGTGCATTAACAACCATTTTGTAGCATAGGTTAGATAGCATAAAGTATAAGATTTATTTACTATATGGATCCTATGGAAAATTTCTAGGCCTACAAGTAGAGGTAAACAATTTTATCTCAATTTTGAATCCCTATTATGCAACATGGTCTGGAAGAACAACACTTTTTGAAAGGTTGGCATCTTTGCAACCACTTAGGCTATACTTTCCAGAGATAGTGACCCAGGTTGGGACTGAGATTGAACAAATAGGAGCCACCTTTTCATTTTTTAAAGGAAAGGCTAATCAAATAGAGGAAAGGTTGAACATGTTTGGACTAAGCTACAAGATATTTGTGCCTCCTATCAAATCAAAGGACAATCAGATCAAGCCACTAGGGCTATGGGGCTCAGAGTTTGACAATGTACTTCCCAATAAAGAGGTTTATGTCTCTGATCAAGGAGATTTAGATATGGAGAGATTTAATAAGATTATGGATGAAGCAATTAATACAGAAACAAATTGCAATAAATTCATCATAGATGTCAAGAGCATAACCGATGCCAGGTGGGAAAGATAGAAGGCCCAATTGGAGAATATACAAAGCTTTGAATGGCCAAAGGAGGATGATGTTATAGAATGGGACATCTTAATGAATACCAAGAAGAAAAATCTTTTCACAGTTGGCCTGGACATCATGGATGAAGAATAGGAGGACACATGACACCTGTTCTTTGAGCACATGAAGGTTAGCAACCATAAAGACTAGTGTAAGTTAGCCTATATTGGCGGTCACTAGATCTCATTACAAATATCAGATGCTATCTTGAACATATATAGACAAAGGTGTCAAAGATTACAAGAAGACAAGGAGAAAATCAAATCTTATTCTTCAATTTTGTCCATCCACCGATTGGTGCTTTCCTATCTTTTGTCTTTTCTAGATTTTAGGGTTAGATCTTAAAACCATCTGAAGCTTGTAGAATCCTTACTTATTAAGGATTACAAGATGGTTTTAGCCTATAAATTGAACTCATTGTAACATTTTTAAGTCTGGGAAGATAATGGAATAGAATTAGAAGGCATACTACTAAAATTTGTCAGAGCCTCTATACTTTTTTGTCTATCTAAATGTATTTGAAGAATTAAGACATTAATATAATATATTGCAATCTCTATCTTTATCTTGGTAATAGTTTCCCCAGATTTTATCTAATACCCTCATCAATTAGGCATTTATCTTTCTTGAATCAGTTATTTCAATATTAGGAGTCATAGAGTTAAAACAAGAATTCAAGCATTTTGAGGTTCAGCAAGTAAAATCCCTTACAGGGCTGGAAACATAGATGATAGAAAGAGAGAAACATGAGGAGCATTCTTTATGGGTGATAGACTTGTCACATGGATAAGTAAAAAGCAAAGATGCATATCACAATCAACTGCAGAAGCAGAATATGTAGCTACTACTGAAAATTTCTCTAACATTGCATGGATCAATATTTGCTGAAAGGTATGAATGAAGAAATTATTAACCTAGTAATTATCTATTGCGATAATACAAGTACTATCAACATTTCAAAGAACCCTGTGATGCATGCTAAAACAAAGCACATATATATTAAGTATCACTACTTGAGGGAACGAGTACAAGAGAAAGAAGTGATACTGGAATATGTACAATCCAAAAAACAATTAGCAAACATATTCACAAAGCCATTGCCAAAAGATACATTTGAGTACCTGAGGAACAGACTAGGGGTTCAAACCTTGTCTACTCATCACTAAGCTAACTAGAAGGCTGCATCAGCCTACACGTTATTACAACATTATTCATATTGATGCAAGCTAAAATATGGACTGCAATGGCATATCAGTATAAGAAGGTACTTATCTGAACCACACACCACAAATATTGTTGGCTACTACAGAGATGTTTTGTTGATGGAAAGAAGCTTCATTCATATATTTTTGTTTGGAATTGCTGTCAAAGGGAGAGGAATATATCTATATGAAATATCTATCAAGGAAAAGAACATCGGTCAAAGGGAGAGAAAAGATCAGAGAACAAAGTTTCTACAAAGGGAGAGAAAGATCCAATGATGATGAACAGAAAGATTCAAAGAAACAACCATCCATCCAAGGGAGAGAATTGGAGAAAAGTTAAAATTGCATATCTATTCAAAAAAGGGAGAAGAGATTCTACAACAAAGGGAGAGACAAAAGCAGAAGACAGAATTGCTACACCTAACCATTGAAGAGAATAAAGAAAAGAAAAGCACTATGCAAGAATCAAATCTAAGCTAGAAGATCTTACCAAGAGTCAGATATTTTAATTGGTTATAGAACAATAAGTTTGGTATGATATGACATGTTTTACATTACATATTTCATAGTATGTTTCCATCATTTCCAAAGGGAGAGATTGATAAACTATAACTGATTGAATGCTTGAAGATGATAAGTTGATGATCACCAAGCTGCAGAAAGTAAATGCAAG
Source organism: Thuja plicata (assembly GCA_018584345.1). Classification (NCBI taxonomy): domain Eukaryota; kingdom Viridiplantae; phylum Streptophyta; class Pinopsida; order Cupressales; family Cupressaceae; genus Thuja; species Thuja plicata. The sequence goes on from MU225062.1 coordinate 772,843, forward strand.
ACATTAAATCAGTTAATGTATTGTATTGTCATTGATGTCAACTTAATATGTTATGATTACTCATACAGACATTGTCACAACACTTGAAGATCTAAAGAGACAATTTTTTTATCATCGGTAAAGGTATACACTGAGTGATAGGGTTACCCGAGAACAGTGAACCCTGAGCCATTCACAGTGTTTCCCGGCAGACAGTCAACATCAACGGACAGTGTTACTCGAGAGACACAGTGGTACCCGAGAAAAGTGTTACCTGATATCAATAGTACCCAAGCAAGTGTTACTGAGAAAACTAAGAGTTGGTGACCGAAATCAACTGGAGTTAGAAAATGAAAAAGCTACTTAGCTGACAGAGCTATATTTAGAGTTACCTGATTGATTGCTTAATTTTCATCAACCAGTAGAACTAAGGATAAGAATAAGATTTAAAGCTATTCTTATTCAAAGTTGTCAAGAAGAAATCTATAGAATAAAACTAAAGCAAAGTTTTAAAGATTAAAGCAATGCATGGCGGGATTTGTAGATCAAGAAGAAATCTACGTCAAGAACAAGAAAGACAAGGAGATTGAGAGGATAATCATGTCTATATAAAGAGACGAGGAATTAATTATAAAAAAAGAGGAATTCTTAATATAATTATGGTGAAGATAGAAGTCTTCATACAAATCTGATCATACAGGCTGAAGAATAGAGCCAAAGAATTCTATAGACACCGAGCAAAAGAGGACAGAGCATTCACTTAGAAGAAAGCAGAAAGAAGGGGATCAAAGGAATTGAAGATAAAATTGATCAGAGAGGTATTATTGAACTAACAATAGATCTAAAAATCTGCAAGTTAAAGTTTTAATATTGAACAGATCATTTATTGTTTCATTTTAACCATTGATTCAGAAAATATCTTAACCGAGTGGGATTTAACCATCCTTATTGTATTGAGATACTCAAGAGTATCAAAAGGTTTTCTTGTTGACAAAATAGTGAATTCTAGGTCAAAATACAAACTATTAGTTTTTAATCCTCTAACAAGTTCGCACTTAAGAGTGTGTTTGTAACCTTCAACAGGGTTGGCTCTTCACCGAGCTCACTTCAGAAGAGTGAAAATTTTGGGTTACCGATCCCAAGTGGTTTTTCCTTTAACAGGGTTTCCACGTTAAAAATTTTATGTGTCAAATGTGTATATATTTCATTGCATTTATAGTTTACTTTACACATTACTAAAAATGGATTGGTTGGCAAACACTAAGTTTAATTTTTTCTACTCGGTAAAGCTTGGAAAAGATAAATAGTATATCTAACCGAGCAGTTGATATTTGATAAAATTACATAAGGCATACATCTTGTAGGACTGAAAGATAACTAGAGGATATTATATTTGTGATATAAGTTTTGGTTTGAATTACTGGAATTATTTTAAGGGCACTGATTCCCCCCCCCTCTCTCAGTTATTCTAACAGAGAGTGTGTTATGGTCGAGAAGCAGGCTAGAAGCACTTTTAAAAGAAAAACTTATTCAGAAAAAGGGAAGTTGGATCTAGTGCATACATATTTGTGTGGTCCTACAAGAACAAGATCTTACTTTGGTGAAAGGTACTTTATACTTTTTTTGATGAATTTTCTAGAGTGATGTGGGTTACATATTTGAGAGAAAAATATGAAGAATTTGATAAATTCAAGTTATTCAAAGAACAAGTTAAGAATGAATCTAGTTTGAAGATAAAATGTTTGAGATCAAACAAAGGTGGTGAGTTTACATCAAATTTATTTAATTCATACTATGAAGAGCATGGAATATTTAGATAGACATCTGCACCTAGGACACCACAACAGAATGGGATAGCAGAGCAAAGAAACAGAATAATATTAGATGCTGCAAGAACTATGCTACTGGGAGGAAATGTATCACATGTTCATTGGAGAGAATTTTTTGGTACTTCTATGTACACCTTGAACATAATTCAAATCAGAGAAGGTACAAGTAAAACTCCTTATGAATTATTGTTTGATCATGCACCTACTGTAAAATATTTCAGAATATTTGGTAGTAAATGTTATATCAAGAGAGATGATGGGATAGGAAAGTTTGATGCTAGAAGTGATGAAGGTTATTTTCCTTGGTTATTCTACTAAGAGTAAAGCATATAAATATTTCAATCTAAGATTGAGTAAGTTGATTGAAAGCGTCAATGTGAGGATAGATGAAAAGTTTCAGATTCAAGAAAGAATATATGACTGTGGTCATCTTTCAGAGATAAAAGAGGTCACTGCTGAACCTAGAGAACCTTTTATGGTTGATAATGAGATTGAAGATGAACTAATTGAGGTTACTGAGACTCCTAAGACACCAAGCTATGTAAAGAAGAACCATACTAAAGATAAAATAATTGGTGATGTGAGTAAAGGTATGATGACTAGATCTAAAGTTAGAGATGAAATTTGTTTGATTTCTCAAGTTGAACCAAAAAATTGAACAAATAAAGAAAAACAATACTTGGGAATTGGTTCCAAGACCTAAGAAAAAAATGTGATAGGTACTAAATGGGTTTTCAGAAATAAGATGAATGAAGAAGGAACAATGGTAAGAAACAAGGCTAGACTAGTTTGTAAAGGCTATTTGCAACAAGAAGGCATAGATTTTGAAGAAACATTTTCTTTTGTTGCTAGATTAGAAGCTGTGAGATTATTTATTGCTTATGATGCACATAAATACTTTAAAGTATATCAGATGGATGTGAAGTCAAAATTCTTGAATGGAGATTTGGAAGAAGAAGTATATGAAGACATTATATTTTTCTATTAGTATATGCAAGGAAAAATATGATAACCACCATCAATTTATACTACATCGACAGACAGGGCACATCACTACCTGATGAAAAGGTTACTAATACTGCCAAGTACAAAGCATCCTGATGCAACACTATTCAGTGTTACCCGATGTCAAAAAAGACAAAGGAACCCGACGAGTAACCAACAGTGCAACCTAAAACAATAGTCAAGAGTAGAACCAAATAGATGAAGGGAACCTGACAATCAATTCAAAGAAGGAACGCTGACAGACTTTCAGTTCACACTGATGATCAAGAACCGACAATCAGTTACATCCCGTAAAAAGTGGATCTAAAATTTTTATATTTAGCTTCTTGATTTGTTTTAAATCCATTACGTGAGGTAAAAGGAATGTAATTATTATTGTTTTTATCAGTTTAACTAATTTAAAACATGCAAACTAAAGGATCAAGGTCAATTTGTATACCTTGGATCTAGAGTTAGCATTATAATGCGTGATTCTAAAATAGGTCAAATAACTTGTATAAATAGATGCTCAATCAATTGTGAACATGGTGTTCGATAATTATTGTAGCCACTGAGAGAATCTAAGGATCAGACAAGAGAATACATGCAGCAACACAGATAAAGATCAAATCAGTTTTCAAGAACAAAACAAAGGCTACCGACAAGCAAGAAAAGGTATTAATCAATCACTATAGGTGATATTGATATAATGTAAGCTTTAATGGATCTTTAATCAGAAATTATAGATTGTCTATAGTCAGGTCAAACATATTGTACACATTATAACAAGTGGGGTACACTTAAGAAATCCTTTCAAGGAAGGTGGATTTAACAATCCTATTGTAAATCTCTTAACCGAGTGCACACTTAACAGTGTTGCTAAATCTCTTAATAGAGTAGATCCTAACAGGTCTCCACATTAATACTCCTAATAGGGTAGATCATCAGAAGTGATCAAATTATAAGCTTTAACTATCTCCCTTCCATTCTACAGATAGTGAAGTTTTGTGGGTGCCATCCCCACCGCAATTTTTACTTCCTAACAGGAGTTTTCTATGATATAATATATTGTTTTATGTGTATATTAATTTCATGAATGTTTATATGAATTTTTCATACAATTAAGTTTATGAATTAATACTACATGCATAAGAAATAACATTAGATTTGGTTGGTAATACAATAAAGATTGATTGCTAATGAAGAAAGGTGAAAAGTGTTAAAAGTTTTAGAGGTACTGATTCATCTCTCCCCTCTCAGTACTTCCCATTAATCCTAAAAATTGGTATTAGATCTGAGTCTCTTTTGGGAAATATTAAAGGCTTAAGAGAAAATATCATACGATGGAGAAGTACAAACTTGATTAAAATATTGAGAATAAAAAGCTTAAAATTTAGATGTTCTATGAACAGTATAAAGAAGCTAGAATCATTATGAGATAGCTACTAGATGAAAGAAAGAATATGGCTTCTCGTTATAATGAGACAGATTATCATGAGGAATATATTCTAGATTTCTTTGAGTCTTCAGGATCAAATACAAGAAAGGCATCAGATACATCAGAAGAAAGCATCAACAGCCTAACTGAAATCAATCTACATCTGGCTATACAAGTCAAATCTCTGCAAATTGGTCAAGAGACACAGATGGTAAGGATGATTGATGTCATGAAAAATGCAAGGCAAGTTGAACAAGAAAGAACACTAGCTATTGATGATAGAAGAAAGATCACATAAAAGCTACAAGAAAAGGAGTCTGAGATACAAAGACTTATAGAGCATCACATGAGGTTACAAATCAGATTATTATTATGAGTCAAGAAGAAAAGTGAATGAATATGGAACTCATTGAAAGAATACAGATTATCAGTGAACTAAGAGAGGAGAATAAAAACTAAAGCATGAAGTTAGAATTCAACAATAGCATAATGACATGATTGAGAGATCTGAAGAGAGTACAAAAAGGATGGATGAATTCTTGAATGCACAAAGAAGACCCAACACCAACACTGGACTAGGGTACACTGAGCATGGTGAGTCATCAAATGAAGCTGATCCAAAAGATGCCTACACCAATCCTAGACCAAGGAAGCTGACATGCAATCACTATGGAAAGCAAGGCCACACCTCAAATGTCTATAGGAGAAAAGAAAAAGGTATTCCTAAATCCAAATTTACATTCATATGACAATGTTATAATTGCAGCAAGAAAGGACATAAAGCATATGAATGTAAATCAAAGGTGAAAGAACCAAAGAAGGAAACCTATATGGACAAGTATCTTCCCACCTACAAAATGCATGGGAACACATCTCTTGAATGTAGGAAGAAGAAAATTGAAGCATGGAAACCCAAAAATGAAGAAAATGCATATAAACCGAGAAGAGTCGGTAATTCATATGTTTGAGACTACAATACATGGATAAACTGCACAACATATGGTAGATATGGTCACATTGCTGCAAAATGCATGAGAACATGGACCAAAAGGTTGAGAGGCTGGACCAACCCTAGAATGACATGTTTACACTGTCATAAGGTTGGACATCTAAAGAAGGACTGCAGAGACTAAATAACATAAACCACCACTTTTGCCAATGGTAACACCATTGAAGACATCAAGAAAATGAGAAAGAAAATGTGGAGGAGAGCTTCAACCATTGAGGAATATGGAACAAGCAATGCAGTAGGTGACACCTCATCCCTTGGATCTAGTGACATCACCACCCCCACCTAAAGATGAACAAGTATGGAACTGCACTACACCAAGTCATATTTTGCATCAGTTCCATTATACAAATTGATAGATAATCAAAATTTGCATGAATAAAGATGCATATTATGTTACTTGTTTCAATTATGATAAAACAACCCCACTGGTAAACACATACCAAAAATCATCGATGAACATAAAATGATGAGTTGTTTACACTTGCCGAGAATTGTCGATCAACACATAAAAAGGCTAAGTCGCTAATGTAACTTGACACCCGTCGGTAAGGAAGAAAAGTTACAAAGTTATCTTGACTCTACACCGAGATCCATCGGTGAAAGCAACAATCTTAATAGCCATCCCAAGCATCCTATCAACACTGAGAATGTTATTTTTGAGTCTTCCCGATGAACTCCATCTTCATGACCCAATGATTTGTTGAGAATTTATGATAGACTTAGGGCAAAAGTCTATAAATACTCGACGGAAGCACTTCATTTTTCACACGTAATTTCAGCAAACAGAGCAGAGAAAAAATAGAGAAAAAAGAGAGCAGTTAGTAGAGCGTCCTCAACTCAATCCAATGCACTCCAAATAGATCATTCACAAGTTACACAGATTGAAGTAAGTACTAAGCGTATCGAAGAACTCTGTTATTATTTTTGAAAAATCCCTAAATTTGAAACACAATGGCAACCACTTCAAGAACAGTAAAATTGAAGATTGATAAGAAGAATGTTGTTAAGTTGATCAAGAATAGCACTTGTGTGGAACCTAAATACAAGATATGCCCAGAGATTGCATCGCAACCCAATGATTCTGGCACATTTTCAAAAATTCCACCTAGGGTTTTGTTGATAGAAGACGTAAGATCATATATCCACTGCAAGATCACTGAGATTGGTGATCTAGAGATAGATATATCTTACAAGAAGCTATGTGATGAAAAAGGGAACCTAAAGGAAGAACACAAGCATATGCAAGTAAAAGGGATAAAAAATGCCCTATATTTCCTAAGGGTTTTCAAAACTGACTGGATTAGGTTAGTTCTAAGAAAAATGCATGATCAGAAGTTATGGTTGGATCAACCCAAGCAAATTACAAAGGATGTGTTACATGTTGTAATAGGTTACCCCATAACTGACAAACCAAAAGCACACAAGCATCCCTCTCGACCAGAAGTTAAAAAACTCACCAATGTTGTATGGGATAACAGAGGACTTAGGTGAAAACCATCACCGACGAGGAACTGAGGATTGGTGCATGTGTGATAGGTTACAAAATATTTCAGGATAGTAGGCTAAACAACATATCATCAACAACAGTAATCACAACTTACAAGATTGTCACAAAATGGATACAGATGGATCTATGTGAGATCCCACTAAAGCAACTTGATGAGAATATGACAACAATCAGGTCTGCCAAGAGAAACACATGTAAGTTCAGCTCATTTATAATGTGTATATTCTTTTATTTTCAAGAATACTTTCCTTCAGTTGGAAAAGTGAAGTGGGACACTACCAAGCTAGTCACATTGTAGATAAGTGACCTTATCAAGTCACTAGGTGACAACTTTGATTCAGTGATGACTGAATACTTCCTTGACTTCAAGGAAAAGATGATGGAGAGAGTGAGGATCCATGAACAGTTGATTGAAAAATATAGGGATGAAATATGTTTTATGGTGGATTCAGATTTCACTCACATTAAACTAGTTGTACCAAGGATAGCCTAGTTACCACCTCTTGAATATGAGATAAACAAAGATCAAGAAAAAATGCAATTGTTGCATTGATGAATGAACCACTTGACAGTAAACAACCAAGGTTTGGAACATATGAAGAGGCAAAGTCAAAAATAAAAATAGGCCTAGTCACAAAGAAGATTGTCAACAAGAAAAACAAGATGGTAAAGAATCTTGAGAAGATGTTGTCAGTTAATAAGGAGGAGAAAGAAAAAATAGAGGAAATCAAGGAACAAGGTACCATCGGTGAAGAGCAAGATGAGAAAGAATCAAATTCTTAGGCCACTAAGTATGATGTGCCTCCACCTCCAACCAAGAAACCAAGGACCATAGTAGCTCAAAGGACAAGGAGCCAAACTACAAAGAAAGATTCAACACCCCTCAAGAGAGGTCAAATGAGGACCTATAAGAGGAAGTAGCAAACAGAGAATCAAACACCTACCAAAAGGAGGAGGAAACTGGTCACGACCAAGGCTAATATTGAATATTTAAAATAGGATGATCTTGAGGTAGAAAAGAAAAGCTTAACCCTGAGAACAATTGATGAGACTGTTGACTCAATTGCTACAATAGGTACAATGACCGATAGGAAAATTAGATAATGGGTAAAGAAGGAGCCCGAGGACAAAAATAAAATAGAAGATGCAATAATCAGGGCTATGGTCAACTTCAAATATGTACTAGTTGAGTTTGGCAACAAATTACCCAAACCACTGAGTGAAAGAATATCAGCACAATGGTCTTATGCTTTGAACTTTGAAAAGGAAGCAAGGGAGAGGATACTTGTAAGACTCATGCCTCCTGAATCCAAAATGGAAGAGATCAAAGAAATGATGAAAAATCTCTCAAGTATATTTGTTGCTAAGATAAGATCCTACAAGGTGCTACAAGGAAAATTCTTAGATCTGGACAGCATGACAGATACTAAATGGAGACAAATTCTAGATCTACCCGTAGAATCAATAAGTTGTGAGAATCAATTACTTCTCATCGACACACCTCATATAGAGGAACAAAAAGATAAAGCAAGTCCAGAGCACATTTCTTTGGATAATGTGGATAATACTGAGCCCATTGACTTAGATAAAGTCACGGATGATATTGACATTCAAGACATCACTCACTATGATTCTGATAAGGATCCAAAGAAGGATGATGATGTTATATTCATATCTCTTAAGGATCAAGAAAAGAAACAAACATTAAAGACACTAGGGAATAATGACATGGATGTTGCTGATGAGATATGGCTAGACACTTCCATCATTGGCATAACAAGGCTGGACCCTGTAGATCAAATCCAAAAGGATGAAGATGTCACTTCTCAACAAGATCAAACCGACGAGTAGGACACAACTCTAGATGTAGCACAGGCTAGCACACAGAATAATATGCCAATATTGATGAAGGCCATCAATCTGCTAGAAGGAAATGAAGAATCTGCAGCAAATACAAGCATACCCAAAGAAAAGGGTGATGCTAAAACAAAGGATACCACAGATGAATCAAAAGATACAACTGCGGATCAAGCTGCAACCGATGATTAGCAAGATAAGTCTACTGATTAAAATAAAGAAGGAGAAAAACAAATAGAGTAGGAAAAGTAGAAGGAGAAGAGTGAAGAAGAAAATAAAGATGATTCTCAAAAGAAAACAGAAGAGAAATCTATTGAAACACCCAATTTTGGTGAAGAGATGTCTTCACCTAACCAACAGGTGAACCCCGAGTAGAAGGTACAACAGGTTTCATCTACAAAGCCTTCACTAAGCACATCAGAGAAAACAAATGAACTAGCAATGGTAGTTCATACATCTGCCTCTACACAAATCTCAAGGAACAAGAAGAGCAAGAACAAGAATCCAGTTACTCTGGATGAAATAATTGAGATTCCAATATGTGATCCAAGAACATTGGATCCTACTGAGTTGAAAAAGTATGCAAGACTTTGTGATAGTAAATCCATGCATGACAAACTGAGAAAAGCCAAAAAAGAAGCAAAGGTACTTGAAGTTGCAAAAGGAATACTCCAAAAAATTGTACCTGATATAGATGTTGATCAAATAGCCCCCATGTTTGATCAATTATTGGTTCTCACCGACACTATCACATCTAAAAATATATATATGTTGAGAAGGCTATGGAAGCTAGACTTGAAAATAAATATGAATTCAAGTTAGCAGAGAAGATAAGCCAACAAGTGGCACTACAAAAGGTGAAGCTATCTAAACTGGTAAGCACAATAGACCCCATAATTTTAGAATCTATAGCCTTGATACAAACATCATGCACATTAGATCAACTCACAAAGGAGTATACCGATAAGATAGCACAAATTGATGTTGATCTTCAAGCTAGTGCACAAGTCTAACAAACAATGAAGATGCAATCAAATTGCACAAAGACCAGCTCAAGCAAGCTCAGAAGCTGAGACAAGATATACAGATTGCAGAAATAAAGTTCAGAGATGAGGTGAATGAACTTCAATCCCAACTATTACCAACTCTCACATTACTGCAATAGCATATGATAGAGGCAAGAACACTCATTGCCACCCCAGAAATGTCTATCCTAGACAAAATTTATGATATGCATGCCAGGATTGAGCTAGAGCACATGGCATTAGAACTCCTCAAAGAGAAATGGGAGAAAATGATTGAAGATATCATGAATAGTCACTCCCACATTCTTGACACTCTGTAAGTTACACATTTTTGATAACTTATAAGTTGTACATTTTTGTCATGATTATCAAAAAAGGGGGAAATTATATGTACAGTAAGTTAGAAAAAGGGGGAAATGAAAGGAGGAAATGATATGTACATTCAGTCATTAGAAAGAGGAAAGAATAAACAAAAAGGGGAATGTATAGTAAAAAGGCAAGTATACATGTACATATACTTATACTATACCGATGCATATAGTTAGTGGGAGTCATATAATGACAAGGATATATACACGGTGTACATACTAAACAATTTAGTATTATGCACATATCAGTTTTTTATACTAATGTCAAAGGGGGAGATTGAAGACATTATATTTTTCCATTAGTATATGCAAGGAAAAACATGATAAACACCATTATTTTATACTACACCAACAGACAGGGCACATCACTACCTGATGACAAGGTTACCAATATTGCCAAGTATAAAGCATCCCGACGCAACAGAATTCAGTATTACCCGATCACATAAAATACAAAGGAACTTGACAATTAACCAATAGTGGAACCCGATAGGTGAAGGGAACCTGACAATTAGTTCAAAGAAGGAACACTGATAGACTTTCAGTTCACACCGACGATCAAGAACTGATAGTGAGTTACATCCTGCAAAAAGTGGATTTGACTTTCCACGTCAGATAAATCATTGAAGTTTTATATTTAGCTTTTTGATTTGTTTTAAATCTATTACGTGAGGGAAAATCAATGTAATTATTATTGTTTTAATCAGTTTAACTGATTTAAAACATGCAAACTAAAGGATCAAGGTCAAGTTGTATACCTTGGATCTAGAGTTAACATTGTAATGCATGATTCTAAAATAGGTTAAATAAGTTGTATAAAAAGATGCTCAATCAATTATGAACATGTTGTTTAATGATGATTGTAGCCACTGAAAGCATCTAAGGATCAGACAAGAGAATACATGTAGCAACACAGACAAAGATTAAATCAGTTTTCAACAACAGAACAAAGGCTACTGACAAGCAGGAAAAGGTATTAATCAATCACTATAGGTGATATTCATATACTATAAGCTTTAATGGATCTGTAATCAGCAATTATAGATTGCATACATTTAGGTCAAACATATTGTACACATTCTAACAAGTGGGGTACACTTAAGAAATTCTTTCAAGGAAGGTGGATTTAACAATCCTATTGTAAATCTCTTAACTGAGTGCACACTTAACAGTGTTGCTAAAGCTCTTAACAGAGTAGATCCTAACAGGTCTCCACATTAATACTCCTAACAGGGTAGATCATCAAAAGTGATCAAATTGTAAGCCTTAACCAACTCCCTTCCATTCTGCAGATAGTGAAGTTTTGTGGGTGCCATGCTCACCGCAGTTTGTTCTTCCTAACAAGAGTTTTTTGGGATATCATATCTTGTGTTATGTGTCTAGTACTTTCATGAATGTTTCTATGAGTGTTGCATACAATTAAGTTTATGAATTAATACTACATGCATAAGAAAGAACATCAGATTTGGTCGGTATTACAACAAATATTGATTGCTAATGAAGAAAGGTGAAAAATGTTAAAAATTTTAGAGGTACTAATTCACCCCTCCCCTCTCAATACCACTTCACATTAATCCCAACATTATACATAGAGAAACTTGATGGATTTCCTCTGACAGATAATGAAGACCTGGTTTGCAAGTTGAAGAAAGCACTATATGGACTGAAACAAGCACCGAGAGCATGGTATGCAAGAGTGGACAAGTACTTACTTCATCTTGGTTTTAGGAAAGGTAATGCAGACAGTAATTTATATTTGAGAACTGATGAAGATGCAATCTTAATCATAGAATTTTTTGTTGATGATATCATTTTTGGAGGAAATGATAAGATGAGTAAGAAATTCTCTAAAGAAATGGAAAATGAATTTGAGATGTCAATGATTGGTGAGATGAATTTTTTTCTTGGTTTGAAAATTAATTAGAATAAGAATGGTATTTTTATATGTCAGATCAAGTATCTTAAGGAAATGTTGAAATTTTTTGGAATGGAAGATTGTAAACCTGTTGAGACACCCATGGTGACTGGATATAAACTGACTAGTAATGATGAGACTCAAAGTGTTTCTTAGACAAAGTACAGATCGATAGTTGGTGGTTTACAATATCTAATTCACACTAGACCAGATATTACCAATGCAATTGGAATTGTGACAAGATATTAAGAAGATCCTCAAGAGACACACCTTGCTGCTGTGAAATTTTTTTTTTAGATATTTGAAAGGAATAATAGAATATGGATTGTGGTATGAAAAATCAAATGACTGTATTTTACAGGCTTATACTGATGCTGATTGGGCAGGTAATGTGGATGAAAAAAAGAGTACAAGTGGTGGAGTGTTTTTCCTTGGGAAAAGGCTGGTTTCTTGGTTGAGCAAGAAGCAAGACTGTATTGTTCAGTCTACTGCTGAATGAGAGTATGTTGTTGCTGCAATAAATTGTAAACAATTTGTTTGGATGAAAAAAATGCTAATGGACATTGGAATAATTTTTGAAGAGCTAGTGGTTATCCATTGTGATAACACTAGCATAGTGAATATGTCAAAGAACCCTGTTATGCATTCAAAGACTAAGCATATTTCTATTAAGTATCATGTTTTGAGGGAGAAGGTAGCAAAGAAAGAGATTAGACTGGAGTATATTAGCACAAAGGAACAGATAGAAGATACATTTACAAAACCTTTGCCAAAAGATGTTTTTGAATACCTCAGAAGCATGCTTGGGGTGATAGCCCCTCCCAGTGGTAATTAATTGATGCATTCATGCATCAGTCCAATGGCTTTCAGAGCTATATAATTTCCTGGACTTGATGTATGGATCTACTCCTTAGGGGGAATGATCACAGGAACAGTATGGAGCATATTTAGGTGGTTTTGCACCTGGCTGTTAGACATGAATATTTTAAAAAATCTACACCTTACAGAAGATTATAGATGATATATGGCACCCTTTTCCATTGCTGACAAAGGGGGAAAGATTTTATGTGAAAATCCCTATTGTTTGGGGAGATTTGTGTTGAGGATATTGGGAATATTATATTGAGAGAAAGTACTTTTTGGGTTGATGGATTTTCCCATATGTTTCCATCAATGCCAAAGGGGGAGATTGTTGGATGATATCAGATTTGGGTACTGCTTATGTTGTTGATATTCATGTTTTGTCACTGATGTCAACATATGTTTTTGTGGAGAGAACAAAATGGTTATTTGACTGACAGAAGTGTACGGACAATGTACGAATGTTTCAAAACAATTGAAGTTGGTGATATGAAGAAGGATGTGTGTTGACCTTATTCCTAAGGTTGCTTGGGTTTATATGTCATATTGAGGTTGTTATAGCTGTTTTAGTGAAGACTGGTTTCTTGACTATAACTATGATGCTTGACAGAGTAGGTCTATATATTTTGGGTATATCTTACAGGAAAAGATATTTCAGGTGATATGAGCTTATTGAATGATAGAGGACATATTGAGGAATATTGGGTAGTGATCAATTTTCATAATAATGTTGGTGACGTTAGTTGTGGCGTGTATTCTAGAGGAGGCCTATTTGGTGACCAACATTAGAGATGTAGCGTGTATTATGAACTGTGAGCATGGATTCTTGGAATATACTTGATGTATTATAATTGATGTTTACTTGTTTTAGGTACCTTGAGTATCTTAGCAAGGGGTTAAATAATTATTTGTATATTGGAAAGCCTTAATTGGCCGACCTAATTAATTGTTTGTATATTGGGAAAGCTTAATTGGACGACCTAATGAATTATTGTAAAAGGGTATATATGAGAGAGCTTTTCTTTTAGAAATATGTGGTAGAGATTGAAAAGGCAGAGAAGTGTGGAAGCTACGAGGCTTGTTTAGCTGCTAGATGTAGAGCAGAGTTTGTGATTGTTATACTTCATTGAAACTGGCCAAGCAAAGATAGTTGCTATTAGACAGTTCACTAGATTGTATATTCTCTATATACACTTGTTCAGATTGTTAATCCTTGAGGGTGGATTTAACCTTCTTTGGGCAGTGTGCCTAGGAAGTGAGCCCACTATTACCCTTGACTCCTAACAGGGTCTCTCCTTTAACAAACACTATGTACTGTAATGTTGTAACAATCTCCTAACAGGGATACTATACTCTCAGTACATCATTTGTGGGTACTAATTCCCACTGGGGTTTTACCTTTAATAGGGTTTCCTCGAAAACAAGTATTGTGTTATATTGTTGGCATTTACTATGTTATCATTTTTGTTTTGGTTTTGGTTTATAAATTTTAAAGTTTAATAATCTATATCACAACGGTTTCGCCCTCCCTCTTAGTTGTCTTGTGGACTGTTATTCCTAACATTAACAGTGTGTATTGTAACCTTTAATCGGGTTGGCTTTTCACATAGCTCACTTCAGAAGAGTGAAAAATTGGTAGCATGTTACTGGTGGTTTTTCCCATATTGGTTTTCCACGTTAAATCCTGGTTTCATATTTGTGTAAATTTTATTTGACGTGCTCTACTATTAAGATTTTTACATTTTGCAAATTGATTACAGTAGGACAGTAAACTGCAAGTTTATATTGTTGATTATGTGCTATAGAGACCGAGTGGATTATTGAGTGGATCTGAGTTGCTCTACAATTTTATATTATTTATTATGTGCTATAGAGACCAAGTGGATCTAAGTTTCTCTGCAAGTTTATATATTTTTTATTATGTGCTATAGAGACCGAGTGGATTATTGAGTGGATCTGAGTTGGTTGAAGTGTTTGAAAGTTCAATTGGTACATATGGACCTTGGATAACTGATTCACCCCCCTCTCAATTATTCAAAATAATTATAACAATTGGTATTAGAGCTATTGTGGTGCTTGTAGAGAAAATTTTGAAGGTACTTGAAGTTAAAGATCAAGATGTATAAAAAGGAGGTACCAAGGCTGAATAAGGAGAACTTCCCTGCATGACAAATTTTGATGAAGCTACACCTAGCTGGTATTGGAGATTCAAAAAAATACTTTGTAGAACATGATTACATAACAGTTCCTACACCTATGACAGCCCATTAGATGAAAGAAAAACAAGAACACAACCAAGCGATGTTGGAGATTGGATCAGCCCTAAGCTATCTTGAATTTGAAGATATAAAAGATTTCAAAATTGCAAAATAAATGTAAGATACACTGACAACTATCTATGGAGGTGATACAAATGTATTGAGAATCAAATCTAAAACCTTGAGAGGTAAGTTTGATGAAATGAGAATGCAAGATGGTGAAACTATTGTTCAGTATTGTAGCCGAGTTAAGGAGGTTGTAAATTCTATTAGAGGAGCCAATAGAACTATTGATGATGATATTTTTAATAGAAAGGTACTGAGAACCTTACTTCCTATATATGTTATTAAAGTATCTGCTATACAAGAACTGAGATGTACTCCTGGTAACAACTTAACTCTGGAAGGTCTAGTTTGTAGACTTACTTCTTTTGAAATGTCAAATTTTGATAACTTCATTCCTAACCATGTTGATTCTGCATTCAAATCACAATTGACTCTTCATAAATCAAGAAAAGGAAAAGAAAGACATGTGAATAGTGACAATAACACTTCTGTTGAAGATCTTGATGAACTTGAAGCACTTATGGATAGAAGAATATTGAGAGGAAGAGGAAAATTCAAAGGTAAACTTCCTATAATATGTTTTTCACGTAAAAAAGTTGGTCATATTGTTGCAAGATGCCCTGATAGGAGTGAAAAGGATAAGAGAAGAGAAATAAAGTATAAAGAAAAAAGGGATGACAGAGATTTCAAAAAGTATAAGGACTATAAAGACCAAGGTAAGAAATCCTGCTATATTGTTGAAGAAGAAATTGATAGTGAATCTGATAAATCTGATGACACCAATATAGAGTTGTTTATGTACCTATGAAAGATGATTCTGATGAAGATGAGAAAACTACACTTATTTCTTATATGAGTAAAGGTGATAGATGGATAATTGATAGTGGTTGTTCACATCACATGACTGGTGATAAAAGTAAATTTAAAACCTTAAACTATTGCAAAGGTGGTAGTGTTAAGTTTGGTAATGACAAACCATGTCATGTGAAAGGAAAAGGATCAATAAAATTGACTTATAAGATCATATGTGACAATGCCTATTGGGTTGAAGGACTAAACTATAACTTGTTGAATGTTTCTCAGTTGAATACTTCTAGATACCAAGTTGAGTTTCATCATAGAAAAGCTAAGATTTTTGATGCTACTGGTGAACTAATTGGAAGTGGAGAACATACAAGAGGTAATTTGTTCTATCTAGACTTATCTGATGAGACATGTTTGTTTGCACAATTTGATGATATATGGTTATGGCATAAGAGGTTATGTCATGTAAACTTTGACAATTTGGTAAACATTAGTAAGATGAAAAGAGTAAGAGGGTTACCAATATTAAAGAAACCTTATAATGTTATGTGTAAGCAATGTCAATTGGGAAAAATGAAAAATTCTAGTTTCAAGAGAAAAACCTATACTTCATATGATATTTTGGAATTGTTTCATACTGACCTTTGTGGACATATTGGTGTATAAAGCAACCGAGGTGATAAATATTTCATATTGTTTGTTGATGACTACTCTAGAATGATGAGTGTAATATTTCTTATGGAAAAATATGTCGCCTTTCAGTTGTTTAAGTGGTATTTGGGAAAAGTTGAAAAAGAGATAGGTAAGAACTTGAGATGACCGAGATCTAACAGAGGAGGAGAGTTTATATCTAGTGAGTTCAACTTATTTTGTAATTATAGAGGAATTAAAAGACATATGTCTGATCCAAGGACTCCCCCATAGAATGACATAGTCGAGAGAAGGAATAGATCAATAATGGATTGTGCTAGAACACTAATGATAGAAAATAATGTTGCACAAAAGTATTGGAGAGAAGTTGTAAGTACATCAGTCTATACCTTGACCCAAGTACAAGTCAAGAAAGGTACTAATATTACACCTTATGAGTTATGGTATTGTTATGCACCTAATGTCAAATATTTTTAAAGTTTTGGGAGAAAATGTTATATACTGAAGGACAATAGAAATGGAAAACTTGATGCTAAAAGTGATGAAGGTATATTCCTAGGTTATTCCACTAAGAGAAAAGCATATAAGTGTTTGAATTATAACACTAACAAAGTTGTGGAAAGTGCAAATGTTAGAATTGATGAATATGCAGAAAAGAATGAAGTGGAATGCAAGCAAGAACTTGAAGATTACAGATCTTTCATTTACTTCAATGAAGGAGAGCCCAACAGTGTGCCTGAACCTGAAAAAGAAGTTGTCGAACAACTGAATGATGCTACCGAGAAACAGAAAGAAAATGCTAAGATACAGAAAGATGTTGTCAAGCATCAGGAGGAGACTGTCGAGGAAGAAGCAAAGACACAAAATGAACCTAAAATTAACTTTGATGGTGAATCTAAGGATGAAAAACAAGAGGAATGAAGACCAGAGCCTACACTAACAAAATATGTAAGAAGACATCATAAACCAGATCAAATTATTAGAGATAAAGATTCAGAGGTCATGACAAGAAGAAAATTGAAAAATTAGACATGCTTGTTATATGAATTTGAGCAGAAAAAAGTGAAAGATTCTTTTGGAAATGAAGATTGGATACATGCCATGAATGAAGAAATTGAAAAAATTGAGAAGAACAAAACCTGGACACTAGTACCTAGACCAAAGGACAAGAATGTTTTTGGAACAAAGTGGGTATTTAGAAATAAGTTGAATGAACATGGAAAAGTTATAAGAAACAAAGCCATAATGGTATGCAAAGGTTATGCACAAGAAGAAGGTGTTGACTATGGTGAGATGCTTTCCCCAGTTGCAAGATTGGAAGGAGTTAGAACTCTACTGGCTTATGCAGCTTATAAAGGATTCAAAGTATATAAAATGCATGTCAAATCAGCATTTGTGAATGGAATACTCGAAGAAGAGGTATACATTGAACAAGATGAAGGATTTGTTGATTCAAGAAAGAATAATATGGTTTGCAAGTTACACAAAGCATTGTATGGATTGAAGCAAGCCCCCATAGCATGGTATGATAGATTTCATAATTACTTAGTCAAGATTGGATTTACAAGGACAAATGATAACAATTATCTATACTTAACGTTTGAGAAAGGTAAAGGGATATTGTTAGCTGAAATATTTGTTGATAATATCATATTTGGAGGACAATATATTTTATGACAATTATTTGCAAAAGAGATACAAACTAAATTTGAGATGTCTATGTTTGGAGAGATCAAATTCTTTGTTGGTTAACAAGTATATTCGATGACGAAAGGTATCTACATTACACAATCTAAGTACATCAAGGAGATACTGAATAATTTTGGCATGGAGGACTCCAGAGCTGTAAGTACCCCTATGGCTACTAGATAGGAACTATTAAAGACTGATGAGATAGTTGAAGTGAATCAAACCCTGTATAGACCAATGATTGGAAAACTACAATATGTTGTCCAAAGTAGACTAGATATTGCATTAGCAGTTGGAATTGTTACAATATATTTTGCAAATCCTAAAGATAGTCACTTAATGGTAGTAAAAAGGATTCAAAGATATTTGAAGGGAATAGAAGAATATGGATTATATTACAAGAAGAATGAGAAATTTGAACTGAAAGTTTACACAGATGCAGATTATGAAGGAAATGTTGATGACAGAAAGAGCACAAGTGGAGGTGCATTCTTTTTAGGAAAGAGATTAGTCTCTTGGACAAGAAAGAAATAGAATTGTATTTCTCAATCTACAGCAAAGGCTAAATATGTAGTAGCAGCAGTGAATTGTTCAAACATAGTGTGGATCAAGCAATTGTTGAAAGGTATGAAGGAGGAGTTCATAGACCCAGTTGTTATTTTTTGTGATAACACTAGTGCTATTAAAATTTCAAAGAACCCTGTGATGCATACAAAGACCAATCATATTGCTATCAAGTATCATTACTTGAGAGAGATTATACAAGACAAATTAGTGAGACTTGAATATGTTAATACAAAGTAACACCTGGCAGATATATTTACTAAAGCTTTACCTAAGGATTCTCATGAGTATCTAAGAGGAAAATTAGGGGTAATTCCCCTATCTGAGGCTAATTGAGATCATAATGGAAGTGGTTTCATCAAATATATTACATAGAATATCTGACAGATTGATGCAAAAGGTGGTCACACTTTAGGAATTGTCTAAATCTATGAAGCGTTAAGAAAAATATGTTGATCAGTTATAAGAAAGATGACAAAGGGAGCATTGAATTCAGAAACCTAAAAAAGAGATATCTACATGTTGAAGATGCATGTCTTTGGCATTGTTATCAAAGAGGGAGATATACATAAGGGAGAATAAGAAATGAAAACATTGAGGGAGATATACATAAGAGAAAACAATTAAGGGAAATAAGTTACAAAGAGAAATCTATCCAAGAGGGAGACACTATTTGTATTGGAGAGAATCAGAATGAAGCTAAGGACATTAATGAAACTCTATTTACATAGCATACTTTTTGGATTGTTTGGGAACCTTGCATATGATTTTTGTTTTCATCTGTTTTCCATCAATGTCAAAGAGGGAGATTGGTGGAAACTACAATTGAAGCAATTGTTATATTTCCATTGATGTCAAACCTTAACTGGTAAGACAGTTGCTATCTTTTAAAGTGCCATATCAATTGATTAATGAAGAATATTTGAAAAGGAGAGATAACAAGAAGACTTGGTGAATGGTTGAGTTATGTGAAAATACAATGGGTACTTGAAAAGATCGCACCTTGACAAGGTAATATATTGTTTATCTTAAGCCTAAGTGAAGTTTGGATGACTACAAGGTTAGTCTTGACCAAGTTACAAAGCGGAAGATTAAGGAACTTAAGTATGTGTTGAGTAATGCCGAGTGATGCAAGTGTCGACCAAGAGCCAATATATGCTAAGAAATTTTTAGTGTTGACCAAACATCAGCATGTGTCGAGTGTCAGAGAATTACCGAGTTACATAGCGATGACTGAGTGACAAAACACAGTATTGATCGAGTGTCAATATTATGACAGTTTGAGAAAGATTTGAGATACCATCCGACATAGTTGATATTCTTGGGATATGTGAAGTGTATTTAAGACAAGAATTATTGTTGTGGAGAATTAAATGATCATTTAATATATGTTTAACTATTTTATGTATGGATTCAAGAAGGAGTTTTAGGATGTATTTTACAATGTAGATGGAAACAAAATGATGGAAGGATTCATTGGATCTGACCTACCCTAAGATCTATGGTGATGATTAAGAGGTAATAGATCATGCTACCTGATCATAGAGGTATAAGTTTAACCTAATTTTAGGTTACATGTGTGGTGGTGGTATGTGGTTAATTCAGCTGATTGGAAAATTCTAAGTAGAAGGAAAAGAAGGCTGAAGAGAGTAGTACAAGGCTACACAATGGTGATTGCTTGAAGGATTTCTGAGTAGATCAAGATGGTAGAGATGACAATGAATGAAACTCAGTGAATTAGCATCTGAGCTATAATTGGATCTGTATTTGCAAAGTGAGTTGTATGTTTCAGCTCACAATTTGTTGTTACTTCCTAACCATTGTATCAGTTGCAAATCCTTTTAAACAAGGTTGACCTAACAGTCATATTATTAAATCTTTTGATCAAGGTGACATTATAATGGAATGGTCTAATCCCTCTAACAAGGCTCACTTATAACAGAGTGATTAAATCCTTTAACCAGGTCACATTTAATAGTGTGTATTGTAACCTTTAACCGGGTTGGATTTTCACAGAGCTCACTTCAGAAGAGTGAAAATTTGGTAGCATGTTATTGTTGGTTTTTACCATATTGGTTTTCCATGTTAAATCTTGGTGTCATATTTGTGTGAATTTTATTTTATGTGTTTTACTATTAAGATTTTTACATTCTGCAAATTGATAATAGTAGGACAGTAAACTGCAAGTTTATATTGTTGATTATGTATTATAGAGACCAAGTGGATTACTGAGTGGATCTGAGTTGGTTGAAATGTTTGAAAGTTTAATTGGTACATATGGAGCTTGGATAACTAATTCACCCCCTCTCAATTATTCTAAATCATTATAATAGGTGGTGCATTCTTTTTAGGAAAGAGATTAGTCTCTTGGACAAGCAAGAAACAAAATTGCATTTCTCAATCAACAACAGAAGCTGAATATGTTGCAGCAATAGTGAATTGTTCAAATATATTGTGGATCAAGAAATTATTAAAAGGAATGAAAGAAAAAATCACTGAACAATTTTTTATTTTCTATGATAACACAAGTGCTATTAATATTTCAAATAACCCTGTGATGCATACAAATACCAAGCATATTGCTATCAAGTATCATTACTTGAGAGAGTTGGTACAAGACAAACAAGTAAGACTTGAATATGTAAATACAAAGAAAGAGTTAGCAGATATATTTACTAAATAATTACCTAAGGATGATCATGAGTATTTGAGAGGTAAATTAGGGGTGAGTCCCATATCTGAGGCTAACTAGGATCACATGGAGTGATTGCATCAAATGTATTATACAGAATATCTAACAAATTGATGCAAAGATGGTCACACTTTAGGAATTCCCTAAAGTTGTGGAGTAATGCACAAGATGTTGATCAATCATAAGTAAGATGATAGAGGGAGCATAGAATTCAGAAAGTTGACACAAAGATATCTACATGATGAAGATGTATGTATTTTTCATTGTTGTCAAAGAGGGAGAATAAGACATGAGAACATTGAGGGAGAAATACTATGAGTGAAATGTACAGAGGGAGATATGAAGCTTGGACAGTAAGGGAGATATGACAAAGAGGGAGAATTACACACAGAGAGATAGGCTACAGAGAGAAATCGATCCAAGAGGGAGCTAATATTTGTTTTGGAGAGAATCAGAATGAAGCTAAGGACATTAATGAAAATTTGTTTACAAAACATACTATTTGGATTGTTTGGTAACCTTTCATGTGTTTGTTGTCAATGCCAAAGAGGGAGATTATTGGAAGTTACAATTGAAACAATTGTTATATTTCCATTAATGTCAAACCTTAACTGGTAAGATAGTTGCTATCTTGTAAAGTTCCATATTAATTGATTGATTGATTAAGAAGATTTGAAAAGATGAGATAACAAGAAGACGTGGTGAAATGGTTGAGTTATGTGAAACTACAATGGGTAATTGATGAGATTGCATGTTGCTAAGGTAATATTTTGTTTATATTTAACACCAAGTGAAGTTTGGATAACTACAAGTTTAGTCTTGACCGAGTAACAAAGCATAAGATTAAGGAACTTATGTTTGTCCCAAGTGATGTGAGTGTCAACCGAGCGCTAGTATATGCTGAGAAAATTTAGTGTCGACCAAGCATCAGTATTTATCGAGTGTCAATAAATTACCAATATATCTAATGATGACCGAGTAGAAGAACATAGTGATGACCGAGTGTCAGTATTTTAACAGTTTGATTAAGATTTGAGATCCTAGCCCACATAGTTGATTTCTTGGGATATGTGAAGTATATTTAAGATAAGGATGATCATTGTGGAGAATTAAATGATTATTTAATATCTATTTAACCCTTTTTATGTATGGATTTAAGGATTTTTAGGATGTATTCTACCTTGTAGATGGAAAATCAAATGTTGGAAGGATTTGTTGGATCTGACCAAACCCTAAGATCTACAGTGATGATTAAGCGGCAAAAGATCTAGCTACCTAATTAGAGAGATATAAGATTAACCTAATTGTAGGTTATGTGTGGTAGAGGTTAATTCAATTGATTGGAAAATCTAAGAAGAAGGTAGAGAAGGCTGGGAAGAGCAATACATGATTGCATAGTGGTTATAGCTTGACAGATTTCCAAGAAGATCTGAGTTTGAAATGACAATGGAGGCCACTCGGTGAATTAGCATTTGAGCGAAAGTGGATCTATATTTGTAAAGTGAGTTGTATGTTTTAGATCACATTACTGTTACTTTCTAACCATTGTATCAGTGCAAAATCCTTTTAAACAAGGTTGACCTAACAGTCATATTGTAAATACTTTAATCAAGGTGACATTCTAATCGAATGGTCTAAGCCCTCTAAAAGGCTCACTTTTAACAGGGTGACTAAATCCTTTAATAGGGTCACATTTAACAGTGTGTATCATAACCTTTAATAGGGTTGGCTCCTCACAGAGCTCACTTCAGAAGAGTGAAAAATTGGTAGTATGTTACTGGTGGTTTTTCCCATATTGGGTTTCCACATTAAATCCTGGTGTCAAACTTGTGTGAATGTTATTTGATGTGTTGTAGTGTTAATATTTTTATATTCTCCAAGTTGATTACATTAGGACAGTGAACTACAAGTTTATGTTGTTGATTATATGCTATAGAGACCGAGTGGATTACTGAGTGGATCTGATTCGGTTAAAGTGTTTGAAAGGTCAATTGGTACATCTGGACCTAGGATAACCGATTCAACCCCCCTCTCAATTATTTTGATTTATATATAGATATGAATATATATATCTAAATATAAATGAATAAAGGTTGCCTCTATATATGTGAGTATCTACGAATTCAGAGATATATATCCATGTATGAATGTATGAAGGAGAAATCTACTAGATTGCATAGGCATAATCATCCAAAAACATAACCAAAGATAAGAACATCATCTAGATATAGTAGAACATTACATGATTAGAACAAAAATATATAACCATTAAAGTGCCTCCTAGACTAGAAACCTTCCAAATAAGTCTTTAACACTGACCTTAAAAAATTAAACATGGTAATTGTCAACATCATACAATCAGTTCCCTTCGATCATTGCTAAATCAATATGTATATTCCAAACATAGGTTAAATTCTAGTTTCAAGCCTAAATCAAGTAACAACAAATGGATAGGAAGGGCATCAGAATATTTAGAAATTTAATCAGTCCATTTGTGCATACATTATATGTAAGGATATATTAATAGTTCAAATCATAGTAATAATAAATAGAGAAAGAAACCCCCCAAAACCCTCTCTCTTTATTGTGTGTGTGTGTGTGTGTGTGTGTGTGTGTGTGTGTGCGCGTGCGCACGCCAAGAAATCCCTGCTAGATCACCTTGGCATAATCTATCATAACATTCTAAACCAAGATACATTTATCAGCCTGATATATAATAATATGAGAAATAGTGAAAATTATAACCATTATCAAAAAAACCTAGATTAATGGAAAAACCTGCCAATTAATAACACAATAACCATCATAGCATAATAATACTGGAAACTATCATATCTATATTAAAAGGTATATGTCCATAGAAAGTGATAGTCCCTATCATCAGTAGCTATTAAAATTTACATATCATGTATGCTAGTTCTATTTCAGTTTCCAAAGGTAGTATACTTGATTCACATATAGAAGACAAAAGAGACAAGTCGGTAATAGTTCAAGTTTATCATAATTGCTAAACAATTTCTACACTGTCGTCAGCCTTAGGTTAACCATGAAACAAAATTGCCATGCCCTTACTGGGCTCAGTCCAAAATGAAATTTATTTTACCTTTCTACCTTTTCTAAATTGACCCTTTCTTAGCCCTATACCGACCACTTCTCTTGCCTTCCTCTTGTAGCCTCCCTTTCCTCCCTGCTTGACACTGCTAGGTCAGACTCCTCAGCAACATCCATCTTATCTATATCATCATTGAGGAAAGAGGCATTGGGTATTTCCAAGACCTCTTCATGTCTAATAATCCCTTCCTCTACGGGGTATTGAGAAAACCATTGGTGGGTATTGGGCCTCTTGATGTGGAAAGGCCACAGAAAAAAATTCAGATTATGGGTATTCTTAGGCACTCTCCTTTCAAACTAGTCTCGTTCCTCAATTACCAAGATGGGATATTTTGGGACAGTTTTATCCCTCCACATAATCCTTCCATAGTGCCTAGGTTTAGGAATTTTAAGGTCATCGTAGATGTTAAGAAGAACTTTATCAAGGTCAACTAAAATGAAACTTTTGAATATGCTTTTATAGATGCCCTTAACCACAACTCTATCTCTTTCAACATACATTATTAATACTAAAAACATGGATGCAATATCATAATTAGCCCTAGTCCTATCTTTAGTAAGGACATATTCATCCCCAAAAAATTTCATAATGACCCCAATTACAAGTTCATGAGGGAATTTGATAATACCTCCCAGACATTCTTGTGTTACCATATTTCTGATTTCCATTTGTCTCTTTCTGCAAGACAATTTTACCAGAGTGTCCATCCTAGATTGAAGTTTTAGAAAGCCAGGGGAATAAGAAGATTTAGAGTTGTATTGTAATAAAAATGACTCACCTCACAAGTCTTTTATAAGCTTTTGTGTAAAAGTAATTTTCTTTCTCATTATGTTCTGACGTCACAAATTAGTACTGCATTAATGGAAACATAACTCATAACCTTTAAAGTAATAAATGCTTACCCTTTTATCATAAAATTTTTGGTTAGTGTATCGAGGTCAAAATTATGCCTGATGATAGGGACATATTAATCTGAAGTCTCCTGTCTTATTCCATATATGACAATCTATCCATGTTCGAAGGCAATCATAAAGAAGAGTGATAGTTTTAGGTGCAGGTTTTTCTTATTCCTCCCATCAAAAGGTGACACTTCTTAATTATGATTAGACATCTTTTTTTAAGTTTTTTGCTGAAGATTAATTCCAAGTAGGTAATAATATTAAAGCCCAAATTCTAAGCCAAACTATTTTACAAATTTGAAAATGTTAATGAATGAGTACTAGCAACAGAAAGTATATATATATATATATATATATATATATATATATATATATTTATTTATTTATTTATTTATTTATTTATTTATTTATTTATTTATTTATATGCATATATATATATATATATATATATATATCTATATAGATATCAATAGTGAGATGTAGCTCGGTTAGCAGATCTATCAGGATGTCTGATAATAAATAGGTTATTTTTGATATATGGTTCTATTAGTGAATAGGAAATATTATACTTATAAATTCTACTAAAATGCTAGTTGCATCAATGTTGGAATTAATGGGAAGTGTGTACTGGGAGGGGAGGGGTGAATCAGTACCTCTAAAACTTTTGTATCCTTAATCAATTAACCTTTGTGTAATCAATTGTATATCCATTCAATCTGATCTATACTATCTTGATGTGATTTATATCAATTCATAACATTAACATACATGTGAACATTCATAGAAACATTCATGAAAG
>MU225062.1:800722-816145 GCA_018584345.1 Thuja plicata
TATATATATATATATATCTCATTTTCCCCATATGATTATATATATACATATACATATTTTCCATTTGCCCATCTGTATGAATGAATACACATATCATTTTCCCCCTTTTTTATATTAAGGGCAAAGGTCTATACCTTAGAGCTTATAAAAAATGTGGGAGTGTGAAGACTTCATGTCTTCCATCATTTTCTCCCATTGTTCTTTTAAGTTCTCTAGAGCCATGTGCTCGAGTGTGATCTTGGAGTGCATGTCATAGATGTTGTCTTCTACAGACATCTCAGGAGTTTCTATCAGTTGTCGTGCTGAACTGATGTGATGTTGGAGCAGTGTTAGGTTTGGTAGAAGTTGAGCTTGGAGATCGGTGACTTCTTCCCTGAAGTGCGTCTCTGCTTCCCATAGTTCCTTCCTTAACCATTTGATCTCAATGATCTTTTCATAATGCAACTTAATTGTATTGTCTCCATCGGTGGTTAAGCTACTAGAATTGTTAGCTAGATCTATATCTAGCTTTGCTATATTGTCACTATTCTCTTTAGTGAACTTGTCTAATGTGCTCAGTTTTTGAATTAAGGTTATAGATTCATTTATAATTGCATCTAATTCAGTAATGAATTCTGATAGCTTTACCTTATTGACTACCACTTCTTGGCTGATGTTCTCAATGAGCTTCTGCTGGTACTGCTGCTCTGCTCTCTCCTCAATTGCCTTCTCAACATCAATATTTTGATTTATTATTTCTTCAGTGAGAGTGGATAATTGATCAATAATTGGCTTGTTCTGGTCAATATCAACATCGGGTACAATCTTGTGCAAGATGTCCCTAGTTGTTTTCAGTACCATGGAGTCTCGGTGTTGTTTCTTCAGCTTCTCCTGTAATGCCTTCCTTTGGCATATTTCACCGTATTCTTGTAATGCTTCAAAATCAAGTGTAGTTGGGTCACATTTTATTATTTCAATAATTTCATCCAAGGTGACTTCCAACTTATTCTTCTTTTATTTCTTCTTCTTCTTTTGTGAATCACTTGAATGTAGCACCATTCCCAATTTCTCAGCTTTCTTAGTTGTGCTTGATGAAGTTGTTGAAGACAATTATTCAATTGTGTATTTTCATTGATGTTACACATGTATTTACACACATATAGTGATGTTACACAAATTTCTACATTCAGACCGAGCACAATTGGTGAACAGAATGAGTTATTTAGTGTTGACCGAGTTCAATCAGGCATTGAAGGAAGTTCAATGTTGACCGAGTCACTCGAGCATTTCAGTCTTGGTTGGGCATTCAGTGGTAGCCGACTAACAGTAATTTATTGGTTAAATGAGGCCCACTGAATTGTGATTTATTATTTAGAAGTATATTCAAGCCGACTTGACAGGGATTACCATATAAATGAAATGTCAAGTTTGGATTGAATGTGTGAAGAGTTAGGTTAAAGAAAGAAAAGAAAGCAGAAGTGTGGAATTCTATGATATGAAGAGTGAAGGCAAAATCAGACAGGATTCTGATTGAGTACTAATCACTCGGAGCTGCAATAGAACATATGATCAACAAGGATCCAGTTATAATCAGAATAGAGATCTGAATAAGCAAAGGCAGTTGCTTACTCATACAGGTCAATTCATTGTTACTTTCTAACAATTATAGCAGTGATCTAAAATATCTTAATAGAGTAGACTTAACAGTCTTTTTGTAAATCCTCTCACAAGGTAGCATTTCTATGTTGAAGTGTTGAAGACCAATAACAAGGCCACTCCTCACAGGGTGATTAAATCCTTTAACAAGGTCACACCTAACAGTGTGTTATTGTAACCTTTAATAGGGTTGGCTCCTAACAGGGCTCACTTCAGAAGAGTGAAAACACAGTAACTAGTTACATTGGTGGTTTTTCTCATATTGGGTTTCCACGTTAAATCTTGGTGTCACCTGCATATATGTTATTTGTTTCATGCTTTATGTTTCTGCACTTAATTCTCTAAAGTATAATTGCATTGGATATTATAAAGATTACTTTGACACCCGAGTTACAAAAGAATGTCTTAATTAACCGAGTAACAGTGTTAAAGTATTTAAGACATCTAAGGGACAAAAGATTTGTTTTGGAGTAACTAATTCACCCCTCCACTCTTAGTTACTTATCTCATTTCCAATAATTGGTATCAAAGATGCAAGTGCTTTTAGAGAATTTTTCAAGTCCTAAGCTAAAGATAAAAGATGTCTTACAGAAGGGAGATCCCTAACCTAAACAAAGACAATTTCCTAGCATGGCAAGAGCTGATGAAGCTACATCTATCTACTATCGGTGATGCTGGTCTGCAATTTTTGGAGAGAAAATATGTGGAACCAACAAGGACTATGACTATGGAACAGATGATGGAAAAAAAGCATCACAATATAATGATGATTGACATAGCTTCTTCACTCAAATACTTAGAATTTGATGAAGTCAAGGACTGCCCTATAGCCTATGATATGTGGAAGAAATTATAGGACATTCATGGAGGAGATGCAAATGTAAGAAGAGCCAAAGCAAAAATTCTAAGAGGAAAATTTGACCAGATGAAAATGAAAGAAGGAGAAGACATTACAGGATATAGTGACAGAATCAAGAAGATTGTAAGTGCCATCAGAGCTACAGGAGGATTAATTAAAGATACAAAAGTGGTCAGCAAGGTACTAAGAACTTTACTTCCTATCTATGCTATTAGAGTTTCAGCTATTCAAGAGATGAGGTGCAATAAAGATATAACTCTAGATACATTAGTAGGAAGGCTTACAACTTTTGAGCTGGACAAATTTGACAATTACTCTCCTAGCTCTTGCAATCTTGAGTCTGCATTCAAAGCAAAACTAAACCTTGGTAAGAAGGATAGATACTAAAAATGGAAGCATATTGAAAGTGACAGTGATGATGAATCTGATGATGAAGATATTGACATCATTGAAGCACTACTTGCAAGAAGATCTGCAAAAGGAAAATATAGAGGAAAGATACCATTGATTTGTTTCTCATGCAATGAGGTTGGTCACATTGCTGCAAAGTGTCTAAACAAAGAAGACAAAGATGAGAAAAAGTTCAACAAATTCAAGGGTGAGAAATATTT
This sequence comes from Thuja plicata, assembly GCA_018584345.1. Taxonomy (NCBI): domain Eukaryota; kingdom Viridiplantae; phylum Streptophyta; class Pinopsida; order Cupressales; family Cupressaceae; genus Thuja; species Thuja plicata. The sequence continues at coordinate 803,828 of MU225062.1, forward strand.
CAAGAATGAAAAAATCTACAAGGATAAAGGTAAGAAGTCTTGTTATATTGCTAAAGATTCTGGTAGTGATGAAGAAGAAGAAATGGTTTATATTGCTATTAAGGATGAGTCAGACGAAGAAGATGAAAAGATAGCACTTTTCTAACACATCAATAAAAATGACACATGGATAATTGATAGTGGGTGTGCTCATCACATGATTGGTGATAAGACAAAGTTTGAACATCTTGAACACTATGCTAGTGGGAGTGTCAGTTTTGGGAATGATGAACCTTGTCCTGTAAGAGGAAAAGGTTGCATTGTTCTGACAGAAGGAATAAAATGTGATAATGCTTATTGGGTTGAAGGATTGAGGAGAAATATACTCAGTGTAGCATAGCTGAACAACATTTGCTTCAAGGTGGAATTCATGAATGGTAAGGCCAAGCTCATGGATGGTAAAGGGAACCTAGTCAGAACTAGCAGACAAACTAAAGGTAATCTATTCTATCTTGATCTTAATGAAGGTTCATGCTTTACTGCACAAGTAGAAGAAATTTAGTTATGGCATAAAAGGTTGTGTCATGTAAACTTTGATAATATGGTAAACATAAGCAAGAACAAGAGAGTCAGAGGTAATCCTATTTTGAAGAAACCCAAGTTAGCAATATGCAAACAATGTCAAATCGAAAAGATGAGCAAGACTAGTTTCAAAAGAAAGAATTACAATACTGATGAAGTCTTAGAATTGGTACATACTGGCATATGTGGACCAATTGGAAAAACAAGATATAATGGAGAGAATTTTTTTATTCTATTTGTTGATGATCATTCCAGAATGATGACTGTCATGTTTCTCAGAGAAAAATCAGAAGCTTTTCAGAAATTCAAGTGGTATCTTGCAAGAGTAGAAAAGGAAAAAGGAAAGAAACTGAAATTCCTAAGATCTGATAGAGGAAGAGAATTCATTCTAATGAGTTCAATGAATTATGTAATGAGAGAGGAATCAAAAGATAGGTATCTACCCCTGGTACACCACAACAAAATGGAATAGCAGAAAGAAGAAATAGATCCATCATGGATTGTGACAGAACTATATTGATTGAAAAGAATGTTGCTGCCAAATACTGGAAGGAGGCCATCAGCACTACAGTGTTCACCTTGAACCGAGTTCAACTGAAGAAAGGTAGTAGATGGACACCTTTTGAACTATGGTATGGCTATAAACCTAATGTTTGTTATTTAAAAGTATTTGGAAGTAGATGCTACATCTTGAAGGAAGCTAGAAATGGAAAACTAGATGCAAAAAGTGATGAAGGAATATTCCTAGGTTACTCATGTAAAAGCAAAGCATACAAATGTCTGAATCTTACTACTCATAAAGTCATAGAAAGTGTACATGTCAAGATTGATGAGTTTGTAGAAAAATGTGAACAGAAGAGCAGTAAAGAGCCTGGAGACTACAAGAACTTTATGTATTATGAACCTGATACTATACCTATGACTCGAGCAATGGTGATGGGACAACAGAAATGTCGACCCCTAAATATACTAGCACAAACTGTGCAACCCGATTTGCAAACTGTGCAACCCAAGCTGCTGGTAGAAGAGACCGAGTTGTAGATAGAGGAAACTGAGTCACAAGCAGAGGGAACCAAGTCACAGACAGAGGAACCTGAGTCACAGATGGTGGAACCTGAGCATCAGAAAGAGGAACAAGAAAGAATGTTTGAGAATGATAGACCCAGTGGATCAAATCCATAACCTAGAACAAAAGATCCATTAGTTTCAAGATATGTTAAAAGGCATCATGCACCTGAGAAAATAATTGGAGATCAGACAAAAGGTGTAATGACAAGGAAGAAAATCAAAGGTTCATGTTTACTAAGTGAATTTGAACCTAGAATTGGTAAAGATGCATTGAATGATGAAAGTTTGATATAAGAAATGAATGAAGAAATTGAGCAGATTGAGAAGAACAAGACTTGGACTCTTGTGCCTAGGCCAAAAGGACAAGAATGTGATTGGAACCAAGTGGGTTTTTAGAAATAAGATGAATGAAAATGGTAAAGTTTCTAGAAACAAGGCTAGACTAGTTTTTAAAGGATATGCTTAAGAAGAGGGTATTGACTATGGAGAAACTTTTTCTCATGTTGCAAGACTTGAAGGAGCCAGAACTCTTATGGCATATGTTGCACATAAAGGATACAAAGTATATCAAATGGATGTCAAGTCTGCATTTCTGAATGGAATCCTAGAAGAAGAAGTCTACATTGAACAACCTGAAGGATTTATTGATCCTAGCAGAAGGGATATGGTTTGCAAGCTGCACAAAGCATTGTTTGGACTAAAGTAAGCACCCAGAGCCTAGTTTGAAAGACTGCATAGCTATCTAATAAGCATTGGATTTTAGAGAACCAATAATAATAGTATCATGTACATCAAAGAATGACCATAGAAAAAAATACTGTTAGCAGAGATATTTGTTGATGATGTATTATTCACTAGTTATGATGATCTATGCAAAGCATTCTCTACAGCTATGAGTAAAGAATTTGAGATGTCTATGTTTGGTGAGATCAAATTCTTTGTTGGATTACAAGTACATCAAATGAAGGATGGTATCTACATTACTCAATCAAAATAAATCAAGGAGATACTTAAGAAATTTGGTATGGAAGATTCCAAACCTGTTGGAACACCCATGTGTACCGGACAGAAATTATCTAAAGTTGATGATTCACAGGAGGTAGATCAAACCAACTACAGATCCATGATTGGAAAATTGCAATATGTTATTCACGCCTGACCTGATATTGCATTGGCAGTTGGTATTGTTGCAATATTTTAAGCTATTCCTAGATATAATCACCTAATGGAAATCAAAAGAATTATGAGATATATGAAGGGTACTAAAGATTATGGTTTATGGTATAAGAAAGGTGGAAACTTTGATTTAAAGGAATCCACTGATGCTGGTTGGGCTGGAAGTGTAGATGATAGGAAAAGCACCAGTGGTGGAGCTTTCTTTCTTAGAAAGAGGTTAGTATCATGGACTAGCAAGAAATAGAATTGTATCTCTCAGTCTACAGCAGAGGCAGAATATGTTGTTGCAACAGTGAATTGCTCAAACATCATATGGATCAAGCAGTTGTTATTAGGAATGAAGGAAGAAGTAAGTGAGTCATTTATTATCTACTGTGACAACACCAGTTCCATTAACATTTCAAATAATCCTGTGATGCACACCAAAACCAAGCATATAGCAATAAAATATCATTTTTTTAGGGAATTGGTACAGAGTAAAGAAGTAAGTTTGGAATATGTGAATACCAAAGAACAAGTTGCAGAAATATTCACCAAACGTTTACCTAAGGATTCATTCTTGTATCTTAGAGGAAATCTAGGGGTGCTTCCCCTAACTAAAGCTCACAAAAATATAGTTTATTGATGCATCAACCCGAGCGATAATGAAGATCTATTAGTTGATGCAGGTACATCAGAGCACATTGCAAATGAATTTATACATTCAGGTACATTACAATTACAAAGTGAAATAGTACTGATTATTGATATTTGTGAAGATGGTGTCTTTGGCATATGTTGTCAAAGAGGGAGAGTTTTCTATAATACATAAGAATAAGATAAAAAAGGGAGAGTTTGCTATAATACAGTAAGAGGAGATTTTGATGTCAGAGGGAGTTTTTGGATGAGAATCACAATGAAGCTAAAGACATTAATAAAATTTTATGTTACTCTACAATTCTTTGTATTATGACATGTTGTGTTGCCATCAATTCCAACGAGGGATATTGTTGAAGACAATTATTCAATTGTGTATTGTCATTGATGTTACACATGTATTTACACTCATATAGTGAAGTTACACAAATGTCTACATTCAGACCGAGCACAGTTGGTGAACAGAATGAGTTATTTATTGTTGATCAAGTTTAGTTGGGCATTGAAGGAAGTTCAGTGTTGACTGATTCACTCAGGCATTTCATTCTTGGTTGAGCATTCAGTGGCAGTCGACTAACATTGATTTATATTCTTTAATTAATTTGTTAGACGAGGCTGACTGAATTGTGATTTATTATTTAGAAGTATATTCAAGCCAACTTGGCAGGGCTTACCATATAAATGAAAGGTCAAATTGGATTGAATGTGTGAAGAGTAAGGTGAAAGAAAGAAGAGAAACAAGAAGTGTGGAATTATGTGATATGAAGAGTGAAGGCAAAATCAGACAGGATTTTGACTGAGTAATGATCACTCAGACCTGCAATAGAACATCTAATCAGCAAGGATCTAGTTATAATCAGAACAAAGATCTAAATCAGCAAAGACAGTTGCTTACTCATACAGGTCAATTCATTGTTACTTTCTAACAATTGTAGCAGTGATCTAAAATCTCTTAACAGAGTAGACTTAATAGTCTTTTTGTAAATCCTCTCACAAGGTAGTATTTCTATGTTGAAGACCTCTAACAAGGCCACTCCTCACAGGGTGATTAAATCCTTTAACAAGGTCACACCTAATAGTGTGTTATTGTAACCTTTAACAGGGTTGGATCCTAATAGGGCTCGCTTCAGAAGAGTGAAAAATAGTAACTAGTTACATTGGTGGTTTTTACCATATTGGGTTTCCATGTTAAATCTTGGTGTCACCTGTGTATATGTTATTTGTTTCATGCTTTATGTTTATGCACTTAATTCTCTAAAGTATAATTGCATTGGATATTATAAAGATTACTTTGACACCCGAGTTACAGAAGAATATCTTAATTAAACGAGTAACACTGTTAAAGTATTTAAGACATCTAAGGGACAAAGGATTTGTTTTGGAGTAATTGATTCACCCCTCCCATCTCATTTACTTATCTCATTTCCAACAGAAGTGACCTGTTGTGCTTCTTTTTGTTACTGAGTGTCAGTTTCAGCTTGTCGGGTGTCTGTAGATGTCTCCAAATTCACCTTCACATTGTCGGTAGCACCTTTTTTGGTTTCCTCAGGAGTGCCATCTTTAGGTTTACCTCCCTCATCAGTGTCCTTAGCTTCATCATTATTTTTGTATGCATTCTTCTCTGTTGTGTTTGCATCTTGTTGTTGTGAATCTCCTACAGTAACCTTATCAGTATTGGTTACTATTTGAGTGACTCCAATGTATTTCTAATCATCGGTGTTGTCTTTCTTTTCCTCTTCCCCTCCATCCTTAGGAGTATCCTTTTCAGGTGACTTGTTTGATTCTTGCAAAATATTGATAGCTTGTATCAATATTGGCATGTTGCCTAGTATGTTCACCTGTGCAGTATCAACTATTGTGTCCTTCTCATCGTTTGTGTCCTTTGTAATATTGACATCTTCATCTTTATTAACTTCCTGTGTTGGGTCATCAGTAATGTTAATGATGTTGTTATCCATAATGTTGTCATTTTTAGTGTCTGGCCATGATTAATCTACAACATCTATATTTATTTTGCTAGTTGTGTTATCTTCTTCCTTGTCTAACTCAACAGATGTGTCATCTTTTATATCTTTTATCAAGACCTGTTATTGAGTTTCCTTATCAACATCTTGCTATTGTAGGTATTTTTTGGGGCTTTCTTCCTCAGTGGGTATGTTTAGAATTTTACACCATTTCTTATGGCTATCATGTTCAAGCTCTATAAGCTTTCTTTCAAGAAATTTATAGGCTCTCAACTTCGGTGAGAACTCCTTTTTGTATTTATCCATCATCTCATATATTTCTACCTTCTTGGATTTAGGAGGCATGAGAGTAACATGTACTCTTTCTTTTATTTCCTTTTCATTCTTCAAATAAAATGTCCATATGGAGTATAGTATGTCTAAGAGTTCCCACGGTACATTATTGCTTTCAAACTGAATTGGTACATATTTATACTTGTACATTTTTTCTATGATGGCATCTTCAACTTTGTTCTGATCTTCTGGATCTAATTTCAGCTATCTTCTTATCTTAGAACCTGTAATAGCTCCTGAATTTGCAATAGATTTACAAATGTCATCAATAGATTCTCTAGCTTTTACCTTGACATTTTTTGCCTCTATAGCTTCATCTTGCTCGGTGTCTTCAATATATTCTCGGGTTTTGATGAGCTTCCTTCCTCTTTTTTTTTTCCCTCTCTTCATTGTGGCATCTTTCCTCTTTTATGTTCTGACCTTTCCTTTCTTCAAAGGTGAAGGAGTTGAATCCTTATATGTTTGGCTTCTTGTTCTAGAAGCAGTTGTTGTCCTTGGCTTTTTACACTAATATATTTGGTACCAAATTGCAATGCAGTGCCGTTGCAGTTTTTCCGTCACAACCTTGTCATCGTTGCAATTGCGACGGTCTATCGTCGCAATTGTGACAACGACAAGGTTGTGACGGAAAAACTGCAACGGCACTACTGTTGCAATTTGGTACCAAATGTATTAGTGTTAGTTGGTGGAGGAGGTGGTGAATCTGACTTTGTAGCCTTAGAGTCATCATTTTCTTCAGCTTCATCGATAGGTAGTTGTTCTTCAGTTTCTTCCTCCTTTTCATTTTCCTCTTCTTTCTCAGTTTCTTCCTTAGTTGTCGATAGTATTTTCTTGAGGTTCTTTACCATCTTGTCCTTCTTTCTGACAATTTTCTTAACAACTAGGCCAGATTTTATTCTTGTCTTGGCCTCTTCATATGTTCCAAACTTGGGTTGTTTCTTATTTAGTGGTTCATTTATCAAGGCATCAATTGCTTTAGATGCAAGATCAATGTTTATCTCATATTATAATGGTTGAAGCCATGTTGTCCTCGGTACAGCAGGATTAATATATGTATGATCTGTATCAACCATGAAACATATTTCATCTTTATATTTCTTAATGATTTGTTTGGGGATCCTTACCCTCTTATGCATTCATTCTTTGAATACATTAAAGTATTCATCCATGACTGTCTCAAAATTTTATCTTAGTGAGGCTATATGTTCACTGATCTGCATGGTGACCAGTTTTGTGCTATCCCATTTCACATATCCTATCGATGGGAATGTTTCTTGAAAGTAGAAGAATATAAAAATTATGAGTGATCCAAGCTTACATGTGTTTGACTTCGCATTTGTGATAGTGTTTAAATTGTCTTTTAACTGATTTAGAAGTATTTTGGATAAATCCAACTATGTTCCTTTCTTCACAATCTTATACATTGTCTCCATTGCATGGGATGCAATATTGTTCAATCTACTGGCTTGGAAGAATTTGTAGCCTAGAACACATGCACCAAATTTCATTTCATCATCAGTTATGGTGGAAAATTTTAGTCCTCTACCATCCCATTTGGGTCCTTTCATCTTCTCGAACTCAGCCTTAGGTGGATGCTTCAGTGCTTTTACTTTCTCAGTTACAGGGTAATCGGTGACCGCATGGATAACATTTTAGGTTATCATCTTCGATTCATCCAACCAAAGCTTATGATTGTGTATTTGGCTTAGTACTAACTGAATCCACTCGGTTTTGAAGACTTTCGGGAACACTAGGGAATTGGTGAGCCCTTTTACTTCTATATGATTATGTTCATCTTTCAGTGTTCCATCTTCATTGAATAGCTTCTTATAAGCTTCTTCAACCTCTGAATCTCCTATCTCTGCAATCTTGTAGTGTATAAAAGATCTAACGTCTTCCATAGGAAAAACCCTGGCTGGTATTCATGAGAATGCTCCAGCATCTTCGGGTTGAGAGGCAACCTCAGGATGAATTTTGTAGTTTGGTTCCTCACATGCCAAATCCTTGATGAGCTTTAACTCATCCTTCTTTATTATCTTTGATTTCACATTTCTTGATGTTGAGGCCATTTTTTCAATTTTAGGGCTTTCTGTGAAATGTGTGAAACAGAGTTGTCAGTTCTGTAGAACTTACTATTTATACTTGTAATGATTTTTGATCTATATGGAGTGTTGGTGGTTGAGTTTTGGATTCTCTGTGATCCTTTTGCTCTGTGCTCAAAAAATTTCTCTCGTCACTCTTCTCTAGTCGTGGTGAATAATGAGACCGACCAGTCACCTTTTTATAGTTGCTTGACCTAAATGCATGTCATTAATACTTACCAACTCCTTGGTGTGTGAAGATGGATTTCATCTATTATGACTTCAAATTTCCTTCAATGATGACCTAACGTATTAGTTGGTTTTATTCCTCTTGCCTTTATCGACATGTTTTGGTATTGTGAACCACTTGTTTACTTTGCTCGATTTCCGACGAGGCTTGGTTTATACTAGCAACTTTGCTTTTAACAGATGCTTCTCAGTAAGTGTAGGCAGTCTCAGCTTGAGTGTGTGCCAATGGATTTCAATATATATGCCCGAAAGCATAGTTATCACAGATTTTAACAAGTAATACCATGATGCATCTTTCTTATGCTAATTTGGCATTTAATCAATATATTATGGAACTGATGTAAAATAGTAACTTTGGGTAATGTAGTTCCATACTTACTTATTTTTCTTAGGTGGGGGTGGTGATGTCACTGGATCCATTGGATGGGGTTTCACTAGTTGCATTTCTCGGTCCAGTTTCATCATTGTTTGAAGATTTTCTTCACATCTTGTCTCTTTCCCTCTGGATGTCTTCAATGGTGTTTTCGTTGGGATATGTGTTGGTCTCTGTCATTCAATCTTTGTATTCTTTCTTAAGATGACCAACTTTGTGATAGTGTAAGCATGCCATTATAGGGTTAGTCCAACCTTTAGACTTTCTAGTCTACTATCTCATATAGTTTGCAACAATGTGGCCATATCTTCCACATGCTGTACAATTTGTCCAAGTGTTGTAATCCCATACATACTGGTTATCGACTCTCTTCGATTGATATGGAGTTTATTGACCTTTAGGCTTCCATGTTTACCTTTTCTTTTTCCAGCATTTGAGAGTTGTGTGCCCATTCATTTTGCAAATAGGATAGTATTTGTCAATGTAGGTTTCCTTCTTTGGTTGTTTCATCTCAGACTTACATTCATATGCTTTATGTCCTTTCTTGTTACATGAGCGAAATCACTCACCGAGTGATAGCATTCACCAAGCGCAGTGATCACCAAAATGTTTTGTACACTGAGCGATAGCATAATCACCGAGCAGTATATCAACCGAAGACATCATCGAGCACCAATCTACAAAGACATCATTAAGAACCATTCTACATCGAGAGACAACATTTCACCAAAAAAAATGGATCTCAACTACATGTCAGCTAAAGCACTTTAATCTTTAAAATATCTTTTTGCTTACCTGAAAAACCTATTTTGTGGATCAAGAAAAGCATTAATTGTGGATGTAATTAGTTAACTAATTGTATTCATGCAAACTAGGAGGTCAAGGTCAAGTTGTAAACCTTTGATGTTAGAGTTTTTCAAGAAAAGCATGAAACCTAATTAGGTAAAATATTTTATATATAGATTTAATAATCAATCAAGAATGATATGATTGTATCCGCGAAGGATATCTATGGATCAAACAGAGAGTTTCATGCACAAGGAAAGATAAAGGAGAATTCATTTTATAAAGAACTACATACAAGGCTACTAAGCAGAACAGAGGTATTATCCATCACAATAAGGTAATATATATTTTGTGTACTTAATGGATATGTAATCAATAATTTAATATTACAGCAATCAGGTCATATATTTTGTTACTCTCTAACAATTGTAGAAAACAACAAAATCCTTTCACAAGGTGGACTTAGCAGTCTTTTTGTAAATCTCTTAACCGAGTGCACACATACATTGTGTTGCTAAAATCTCTTTCCAGGATAGACTTAACAAGTCTGACATGTTACTCCTAACAGGGTAAGATCATCAAAAGTGATCACAACTTGTAGCCCTAACAGGGACCTTCCATTCTGCAGATAGTGAAGCTTTGTGGCTTTCATCCCAACCATAGTTTTTATCTTCTAACAAGGTTTTCTGCGTTATCAAATACTTGTGTCATGTGTAAATTAGTTTCATGAATATTTCAATGTTTGTTTACATACATTTACATTTATGCTATGATATTTCATGCATGAAAGAGAAAAGCTACAATGGTCAGTTATGCAAGTAATGAGTACATAGGTTTAAATTGTAAAAATTTTGAAGGGTACTGATTCACCCCTCCCCTCTTAGTACACACCCTTCCATTATTCCAACAATTAGTATTAGAGTTAGTTCTCTTATTAGGAAAAAGTTTAATCACTTAAGAGAAAATATCTTACAATAGAAAGGTATAAGCTTGATAAAAATATTGAGAATCAGAAGTTGCAAATCCAAATTTTCTTTGAGCAATAAAAAGATGCAAGAAACAAACTAAAAGAGTTATTGGCTTAAAGAAAAGTCATGGCATCTTGCTACAATGAAACTAACTATCATGAAGAAGACATGCCTAACCTATTTGATTCATCTGGATCTGGATCTAGTTTTATATCTGACACATCTGAAGGAACCATTGCAGATCTAAATGAAATCAATCAACATCTGGCTGAACAAGTGAAAGTACTGCAGATCAGTCAAGAGACACAAATAGTAAGAATGATTGATGTTATGAATAATGCAAGACAAGATGAACAAGAAAGAACTTTGGCTATTGATGACAGGAGAAAGATTACTGAAAAGTTGCAAGAAAAAGAATCTAAAATACAGAGACTTACTGAACATCACCTTGAGATCACCAATAAAATAGTTCTTATGAGTCATGAGGCCAACCGAGTGAACATGGAACTTTCTAGAAAATTGGAAGTTATTGGTGAGCTAAGAGAAGAAAATGAGAAATTGAAGCATGAAGTGAAAATTCAACAACAACATAATGATATGATCAAGAAAGCTAAAGACAGTACAAAAAGAATGGATGAATTTCAGATTGGACAAATAAGACTCAACAATAATACTGGTTTAGGGTATACCGAGCATGGATAATCATCAAACCGAGTTGATCAAAGGAATGTCTACACAAATCCAAGACCAAAGAAGCATTCATGTAATCACTGTGGAAAACCAGGCCACACATCAGATTTTTGCAAGAGAAAAGCAAAAGGTATTCCTAAAACTACTTCTACATTCATAGGTAATTTTTATAATTGTAACAAGCATGGACACAAAGAACATGAATTCAGATCTAGGCGTAACAAACCAAAGAATAAATCTTACATGGAAAAACATTGTCCTACTTGCAACATGCATGGACACACATTTCATGAATGCAGGAAAAAGATAAAGCAAGTTTGGAAACCTAAAGAACAAGAAAATGCATATCAACCGAGATGAGTCGGTAATACATATGTTTGGGATTACAACACTTGGGTAAATTGCACAACATGTGGTAGATATGGACATATAGCTGCTAACTGTATGAGGCACTAGTAAATTTGAGCTCAAATTTCGACGAAAATTGGTCGAAATTTTGACAGTAATTAGTCGAATGCACGACCAAACTTTGACCAAACCGTTCGTCGGTCTTTTTTTGTCAAAATTTCGACTTTTTTTTTAGTAGTCGCAATTTTGACTATTACTCTCGCTCTATATAGTGGAGACTTCCGACCAATATATGGTCGAAATTTCGACCAATATATGGTGGAAACTTCCGTCCAATATATGGTCGAAATTTTGACTAATCATTGGTGGAAAAATCCGACCAATATATTGTCGAACTTGCGACCAGTAAATGGTGGAAACTTCCGACCAATATATTGTCGAACTTGCGACCAATAAATGGTGGAAACTTTCGACCAATATATTGTCGAAATTTTGACTAATAATTGGTGGAAAATTCTGACCAGAATATTGTCGAACTTGCGACCAATATACGGTGGAAACTTTCGACCAATATATTCTGGTACTTGCGACCAATATATGGTGGAAAATTCTGACCAATAAGTGGTCGAAATGTCGACCACCGGTTCCGGAGATTTCGACATGGATGCTTTGCTTTCCACCAAGGCATTGGTCGCAATTCTGACTAATACTTCATGGAAACGAACCTCTGATTCAGTCGAAATTGCGACCAACACTTTGGTGGAAAGTAAAATGAGATTGGTCGAAATTTCAACCATTTCTCTATTTTTTTTTAAAAAAAATTTTACCGATATATATTTTTTTAATTCTACTTGGATTCAACTGTGTAGTTTTTTGAGTCTCATTGGCTCTGGGTGATGCTCAAAGAGGTGAAGGACGGGGATCGACTTCCCGGGAGGTCACCCATCCCTGTACCACGCCAGCTGGAGCGCACTTAACTACAGAGTTTCCTCCATGGTTAAACCCACTCTGCTTGCATCCTCATTTGCAAAACCTTCACCAAGTGTTGTGCCTTATGAACCATCCATTAGAAAGCCCCTTAAGCT
>MU225062.1:816245-841836 GCA_018584345.1 Thuja plicata
CTAGCAAAAAAAATGATAGGGAAAATTTATGAGGTTATTTACATTATTTGAAAGATAAGGGTAAACAAGTAAACTGGTCGGACATCCTGTTTTATGAATCTGACTGCGCCAATGTGCTTAGTTCTGGCCACATTCTACAATGGGTTATGAGAAATGGGTGATGGAGAGATTGTACTCTAGATAAACAACCTCTTCAATCACAGCTAGAAGCAAAAATATTAGGGCTAACTTCCCATCTGTTGAACTTGCGCCGCGGTAATTGAAGTGTAAAATGAAGTTACATTTTCTTTTTCTTTTTTTACCTTTATGCACGTGTTGGTCGAAATTTCGACCAACACGGGCATAAAAGAAAAAAAAAAGAAAAGTTAACTTTTATATTGCGACCAAACAAAACAATTTTCAAGTTGGTCGCAAAGTTTGGTCACAATTTAGGGTCAAATGTATTAGTGAGGAAATGGATAAGAAGATGTAGAAACTAGACTAACCCTGGAATGGCATGCTTACACTGTCATAAGGTCGATCACTTAAGTAAGGACTGCACATACCGAGTGATAGAGTCAAGCACTTTTTCAAATGGAAATACAATTGAAGACATCATGAGAATGAGAAATCAAATGTGGAGAAGAGCTTCAAACAATGATAATGCTGGACCAAGCACTACAGTTGGTGACACCTCATCCAATGGATCAGGTGATTCCACCACCCCCACCTAAGCAATACAAGTAAGTATGGAACTGCACTCTACAAAGCTATATTTTACATCAGTTCCTATATTCATTGAGAAAATGCCAAATTAGCATAAATGAAGATGCACTATGGTATTGCATGTTATTTTTTGTGAATCTAGTCTGGTCGGTCAATATGAACTGAGCATAAACTGCATGTCGGTGAACATGTGAAAGATAACTAAGTTAACACTATGTAAGAAGCTATTTATAGTCACTGAGCTTAAGACTTTGGTGTGTTGACCGAGCATCTATGTTTTGTCAACCGAGTAGTAGTTGAAGCATTTAATGCATCACGTAGGGTATTTTTCTATAAAAAGGGCAACGTGAAATCATTAGTTCACCCAGCGTTAAAAATAAAATTGCAGAGTGAAGAAGAGAAATTTAGAGGGACTACATTGCAGAGTGATTCACAACACTTTCAAAGCTACTCCAACAGATTTCAAGTATTCAATAAAAACATCCAGTGAGTATCTAGACTCACCGAGTTAATAGGTTATTTGCAAAGAAGCCCTAAATTAATGAACAATGGCATCCACTTCACGAACCTCAAAGATCAAGATGGAAAAGGACAATAGGGTCATTTTAACAAAGAAATTGACCTATGAGGAACCTAACTACAAGTTTTTCCCCGAGGTTGCTTCTCAACCCAATGAAAAAGGAGCATTTTTGAGTATCCCACCTAGGGTTTTACTAGTTGAAGACATCCATGCATACATCCACTACAAAGTTGCAGATATTGGAGACTTTGAGATTAAGGAAGCTTATCAAAAGCTATGCAAGGGTGGTAACCTGAGGGACGAACACAAGCACATTGAAGTGAAAGGGTTAACCAATGCCCTACTATTCCCAAAATATTTCAAAACATAATGGATTTGCATTGTGCTCAGCCAAGTGCATGATGGAAAGATGCAGTTAGATGAACCCAAGCCAATCACAAAGGATGTGATTCATGCAGTGACTGGATACCCTATAACTGAGAAAGAAAAATCTCTAAGACACCATAGACGCCCTAAGATTTAAAAGTTAATTGGAGCCATTTTTGATGACAGAGATCTGAAAATCAATTCAATCACTGACCCTGAAATTAAATTTGGTGCGTATGTGATTGGATATAAAATCTTTCAAAAAAGTAGAATGAACATTCTTTCTTGTGGAGAAATCAAAACTGCATACAAAATAGTAAAGAAGGGACTGTAACTTGATCTAGTTGAGCTGCTACTGAAGCAACTTGAAGAGAACATGAGAATAATTAGATCAACCTATTCTAATACATGTAAGTTTGGTTCCCTACTAATGTGCACATTCTTTTACTTACAAAATTTATTTCCTTCCGTCGGTAATGTCACTTGGGACACCAACCGACCTATCACACCTATATTGGATGCTTACTTTACATCATTCAAGAATAGGATGCAGAAGAGGATGAGAATCCCTACCCAATTAGTTGAACAATACAAGGATGAGATATGTTTTGTGGTTGAGACCAACACAACACTCATCAAACCTTCCAACCCAAGAACAACATTGTTACCACCATTAGACTATGGAATTGACATAGATCTAGCTACAAGAGCTATTGAAGCCATACTAAATGAACCAGATGATAAATCTTTAAGTAGATTTGGCACATATGAGGAAGCCAAGTCAAGAATTAAGACTCGTTTAGTAGTCAAGAAAATAGGAAAGAAGAAAATATGAATGGTGAGTACACTTCAAAAGAAACTGTTGTTAACTGATGAAGAGTTGGAACAATCAGTAGACATTACCAAGGAACAGACACCTGCCAGTGAAATTAAAGATTTAAGTGATTCAGAGTCTATAAAATCAGATGTAGAGCCACCACAGGCCAAGAAAACAAAATTTACTGAAATAACAACTGCATCTAGAATAAGGAGAAAAATAACAAAGGTAGACTTGCCACCATTAAAGACAGGCACTATAAGAACATATCAGAAAATAAAGGTAGACTCAACCGAGAAACCAACACTAAGACAACAAAAGAAATATGTAAGAGGAAAAGAAGACAAGGATGATACTGAAGTAGATGAAAGAAAACAAAGAATCCTAGTAGAAAAGGAAAAAATACCAAAGACAATTGATGAAATTTCAGAGCCAATCATCAACACAGGCAGTATACAACATCATAAGATTAGACAATGGGAAAATATGTCTACCGAGGATCAGAACAAAATAGAAGAGGCCATCATTAAGATGATGGTAGCTTACAAATCTGTACCTATACAATTTGGTAATCATATTCCATAGGAGCTACATGACAAGATATTAGCTAGATGGACATATGCATTGCACATGGAGAAAGAGTTGAATAAATTGAACTCAACCATGAAGGAGTACGCAAAGAAATTTTTTGCAAAATCCAAATGATACAAAGTATTGCAGATCAAATTAGAAGATATTGACATAGAGAGCAATAAGATTTGGACTCAAATCTTTAATCCATGTAAGAAGGTACTGGCTCTAACCAAGACTTCTCACACTAAGGAGAAGGAGGCCACACCAAGCCCTAGGCACATATTCATCAATGACACTGAGGATGTCAATCCTATTGACTTAACCACAAAAGCAAGTAAAGTCATGGATGATATTCCTGATATATTGAAATCATTAGGGGAAACACCAGTTATAACTATACAATATATCACTCAAGGGGATCTTGATGATGATTCCAAGGTTGATGAAGATGTCACTAAAGCCACCAAACCAATAAATGAACAAGACACTACTGATGTTGCACATGCACTTATACCAGGTAATATGCCTTACTTGATGCAAGAAATCAATATAATGACTAAATCACAGCATAAACCACATGAGAATGAAGAAATTATACCAATGGACAAAGGTGATGAGAAAGGAGAGAAACAAATACAAAAGGAGAGCACAAATCAAGTGATGCACCCACCGAGAAGACTGGAGAGGTAGACAAGGCTATAGGTCAAGAAAAAGTTGAAGTAGAGACGTCTACAACTGACCAATAGGTCCAGACCATGCCACCCTAACCAAGGCACCACACCTCCCAAGAAATCAATGATAGAAACCGAGCAACAAAAGGTTCTTGCTATTGTACCTCATTCCCCTGCTTCAAGCAACATTTAGAAGAAGACGAAGAACAAGAAAGGAAGAAAAGCCCCCGTTACACTCGATGAGGTCATAGACATACCCGACTATGATCCAAAAACACTTGATCCCGAGTCCCTAACAAGATATGGGGAACTATGAAAAAGAAAATCACTATGTGACAAGCTCAGAATGGAACACAGAAATTTACAAGTCCTAGAAACAATAAAGGAAATTCTATTGTAAGTAGTGCCTGACACCAAGATTGATCAAACTGCACCCATTATTGATCAACTTGCAGTTCTGATTGAGGAAATCACAACACAGAATGTAGATGCCAAGAAGGTCATTAAGGAATGAGCAGAAGAGAAGTGTCAATACAAACTCACCAAGAAAATAAGCCAAAAAGTGGCAGAGAATAAGGTGAAACTTTATGAACTCATAGCTACATTAGAACCTATTATTTTTGAAGTAGTTACCTTAGTTCAAAATTTGTGCACTCTAGAGCACTTCACTACCAAGCATAGTAAATAGATAGATAAGATAGATGAAGATCCAAAAGCTAGTGCACTAAGTCTATCAACCGAGCCAAATGCATTCCAACTACATTATGAAAAGATTGTTGAATCTAAATGGTTAATACTTGAAATAAAAAATGCAAAAAGAAAAATTAGAGATGAAGTAACTAAGCTATAGGCCATGTTGCTACCGAATATCACATTGCTTTTAACACACATGATTACGAGAAAGAATCTAATTGCCACCCCAGAGATGTCAGTAATAGAAAGCATATATGACATGCACGCTCAAATCACTTTGGAGCAAATGAACCTAGAGAACGTGAAGGAGAAATGGGAAAATTTGATGGTAGCCATTCAACAATATCATTCACACATTTTTGACAAGTTGTATGTTCTACATCTTTGTCATTACTTTCAAAAAAGGGGGAAACATGTACATACATTGTATCTACATACCGAGGCATGCACATAGGGGGAGTCATTGAAAAGTTAAAATACTCGGTGTATATACTGTACATATAATTTTTTGATACTAATGCCAAAGAGGGAGATTGATAATCCATAAAGGATCAAAAGTTGTCATTAGTAAATAAGAAGATAGTTTTGGTCGGTCGATCATGATCACCGAGCGACATCACTCACCAAACGACAGTATTCACTGAGCGCAGTGATCACTGAAATGTTTTGTAAACCGAGCAATAGCACAATCACCGAGCAGTATATCAACCGAAGACATCATCGAGCACCAGTCTACACCGAGAGACAACATTTCACTGAAAAAAGAAGATCTCAACTACACGTCAGCTAAAGCACTTTAATATTTAAAATAGCTTTTTGCTTAGCTAGACAACCATTTTTTGTGGATCAAGAAAAATGTTAATTGTGGATGTAATTAGCTAACTGATTGTATTCATGCAAACTAGGAGATCAAGGTCAAGTTGTAAACATTTGATCTTAGATTTTTTAAAGAAAAGTGTGAAACCTAATTAGGTCAAATATTTTATATATAGATGTAATAATCAATCAAGAATGATATGTTTTTATCCGCCAAGGATATCTATGGATCAGACAGAGAGTTTCATGCACAAGGACAGATAAAGGAGAATTTAGTTTATAAAGAATTACATACAAGGCTACCGAGCAGAACAGAGGTATTATCCATCACAATAAAGTGATATATATTTTGTGTACTTAATGGATCTATAATCAGCAATTTAACATTGCAGCAATCAGGTCATATATTTTGTTACTCTCTAACAATTATAGCAAACAACAAAATCCTTTCACAAGGTGGACTCAACAGTCCTTTGGTAAATCTCTTAACTAAGTGCACACATACATTGTGTTGCTAAAATCTCTTTACTGAGTAGACTTAACAAGTCTGACATGTTACTCCTACTAGGTTAAGATCATTAGAAGTGATCACAACTTGTAGCCCTAATAAGAACCTTCCATTCTGTAGATAGTGAAGTTTTGTGGGTTTCATCCCCATCGAAGTTTTTACCTTCTAACAAGGGTTTCTATGTTATCAAATACTTGTGTCATGTGCAAATGAGTTTTATGAATGTTTCAATGTTTGTTTACATGCATTTACATTTATGCTATGATATTGCATGCATGAAAGAGAAAATCTTCAATGGTCGGTTATGCAAGTAATGAGTACTAAGGTTTAAATTGTAAAAAATTTTAAGGGTACTGATTCACCCCTCCCCTCTCAGTACACACCCTTCCATTATTCCAACATTATTTATTTAGTTAATATGTAATTTTTCCAATTAAGTAAATATGTTAGTTAGTTAATTAATTTAGTCTTATTACATATATTTTAAAGCATTAGAAAATATTAGGAAATGTTACAAAAAACACCTATAAAATCTAACAAACAAGATCATTAGAAACATTAGAAAAATATTAAGAAAACGTCACATAAAAACATAAATAACCATATATTAGGAAACATACATAAAATGTTACATTGTAGACATTAGATAAATATTAGTAAAATGTTACATTAAAACCATACATTAAGAAACATACATAAAACTATACATAACCACACATTAGGAAAAATACATGTAAAAATATAACGTTGTAAACATTGGGAAAATATTACGAAAACATTACATTAAAACCATACATATAAAAGAATACATAACCATACATTTAAAAGCACACATAACATGATCTACATAAAAGTATATAACTGTAACAGCATACATTTAACTACATCAAAGCCTCCTAATTGTAACCTTAAGTCTAGACCATACTTCAAATCTAGTTAACTTGTCTAAGTTCATAAATTAAGTTAGTTAACCTAGTTAACCATACTTCAAACCTAGTTAACTTCCAACCCTAGGCTTAATTAAGTAAAATTGAATTAGAACACTAAAGATAACCTGGTAGTTAAAGTTAAGCTGTAATATTAAAATAAATTAGATAACCTTTTAGGTATCTTCTTTTTCATTAGGACCTACCCATATGATTAAATCATTTTTGTATCGACATATTGATAAATATGAACTGAACAAGCTATTTTATTTTATTTATTTATACGTGTAAATAAGCTTAAATTAGAAATGTCACATTTCTTAAATTTGTACATATATATATATATATATATATATCTATATATATATATATATCATAAACTAGATGATTGTAATGTACATGTTCTTTAGATTGCTTTTTAAAATATTGTACATATATGTATGCAAGTGTAGATATCTATATATACCTATTTATACTTTCACATATATATTTTATCTATCACATGGCATCGGGTAGAGGGGTGTCATCTACGGATTCTAGAGAGGCTAGTGTACAGGGGGTACTAGTGACTGCTCTTCACATAGATCTATGAGTTCTAGAGAGGATATGGAGCAACTATTTGCTGGTACCATTGCTTGATTGAGATGAGCTATAGAGGTTCTCAATCAGACCATTCAGACATCCATCACCCTTCCTAATAGGGATATGGTGAACATTATTAGAGAGGACCCAGTTCGTATGATTCAGATAGTTGAATCATATAACCCTTATGATAGCATTAGTATTGATACATTCTATGCTTCTCTCTCCCGCAACATTATTGCCATTGTGAACTATAGACAGGTTAACTCAAAGGTTTCCACCACTATGGTGAAGACCATGTTTCCTCATTATCGGGACATAGCTCGGGTGAGAGCATATATGACTACTAGGTACCAGGATGACCTTGTTGCACCATTTATATATCCTTGATGGGTTTCTTCTCATCATAGGTGGCCCCAGAAGGATGAGCGTCCACTATATTTCTAAACACAATTATTTGCAGAATTTCATTTGCATTACGATGTTGATTATACAAATTTTTCAGGTCATGTTGGGCAGGGGAGGGGAGTTTATCTTATAGATTCAAAGGACCTAATGCCCTAGTTCCTGCTAATAAGTGGGAAAAGGTGGATCCAAACCTTTTGGTCATACCAAAAGGTTTTTTAATGGTAGTTGCAGGAAAGAGTGTACCAGATGACATGGTCAGGAGGTATGTATGTATTGTGAGTATTGGGACATAGGTTTATGAGATGTCATCTAATTGGTTGGGGAGATACATGCTGCATTCCAATTATATCATTCCTCTACCTGATGACATGTAACTGATTGAATGTTTGAAGATATTAAGTTGATGATCATGCAAGGCATTAAATCAGTTAATGTATTGTATTGTCATTGATGTAAACTTGATATAATATGTATGGTCATGGAAATACTACCAAAGACTTCAAAGAACCAATGAATCAAGGCTATTCTATCAGTAATGTATACAATTCAAGTATTCACTAAGTGACTGCATACACTAATAGAGTGCACACCGATAGTCAGAGTAAAAGAGTAGAGTCACAGTTTTACCCGACGAGCTAATGCACAACATTACCGACGAGCAGAGTTATAGTGTTTCCCGATGAGAAAAACACAGAGTAACCTAACAAAAAGAATTTCAGTGTTGCCCGACAGAGAAGACAAGGACAGAGATCCTGATGACAACTGAAGTCACACCGACAGAACAGCCAGTTATCACCGATGACTAATTGAAGTGTTGACTGATAGAATAGAGAGTTCAGAAAATGACAAAATGCTTAGCTTTCAAGAAGCTAAAGATAGAATTAATGATTACTTATCATTGTTTTAATCATCCTGATAAATCTGGAGATAATTAATTGATTTAAATTTGATTTGTCCAGTTGGCAAGAAGATCTCTTTGAGATAAATCAGGAGTTTGCTTTAAATCCATTGGCAAGAATTGTGGAACACACCAAGAATCAAGAAAGCCAAGAAAAGGGGAAATCATGTCTATATAGAGACAAACTCAATTCATTAAGAATGGAGAAATTAGGTGAGGAGAAAAAGAGAAGAGGGAAGATGCTAAATAAAATCTAAATGAGAAGAAATTCTTCATTCAATCCTGATCAACAAGCTGAGGAAAGAGCTAGATTTTGTAGACACCAATGAACAGTGAGACAAGCATCACAGAGAAAAACAATGTGGAGCAAAGGTATAAGTGATTATATTGTTTAGAGAGGTAATGGACTTACAATAGATCTAAAAATCTGCAATTGAGTTGTATGTTTGAACAGATCATTAGTGTTTTAGTTTAACCATTGAAGCATAAATCCTCTTAACCGAGCAAGACTTAAAAGTATTTTATAATTGAGATACATCCCAAGGAGTATCAAAAAGTTTGATCACAAAAGTACCATTGGATATGCCCGATACCTATTGACAGGCCAAGAGAGTTTGATCAAGGATGGTAGCATTAGATGCAGGATACTAGTTGACAAACTATTTCTAAATCCTCTAACAAGGTCACACCTAACAGTGTGTTGGTAACCTTTAACAGGGTTGGCTCCTAATAGAGCTCACTTTAGAAGAGTGAAAATTTGGGGTACCCGTCCCAGTGGTTTTTCCCTTAACAGGGTTTCCATGTTAAAATCCTTGTGTTATGTGTTTATGGTTTATTACTTTACTGTTTTACATTTCACATATGCATTTTTGGATTGATCGATATACTCTGCATATTTACTGTGTTTTGGTAAATAGTTAACTACTTATCGGTAATCATACAGAAGAGAGATTAACAAAGAAATTTGACAAGTAGAAAATTGGTTAAAGCATTTCAAGACATACATCTTGTAGGATAGAAGATAAGTTGAGACATAATTAGTGGTTATAAGTTTTAAGGGTTGATTTAAGGATTAATTTTTTAAGCCACTAATTCACCCCCCCCCNTTCCCCCCCCCCCCCCCCCTCTCAATTATTACTAACACTACCTGCATAGAATGCATCCTTTAGTGATGATCTATACTAGATAGTAGACATACCATTTCTCCTAGAGGTTGCAGCTTTATCATATTTGGACCATTTTCATTGTATGGGTGCATGTTTATCCAGTGATCTTCTTTGCGTATATCAGGCTTTACAGATAGTCGGAGGGGTTCCTCTTAGGGAGGTCCCATCATTTTTCACCACCATTCTTATTAGATCTACTAGACTAGGTTCTCAAGGTGCACAGAGATAGGAGGATATTCTTGCACCACCTACAACTCCTCAACATACTACAGTTGATGAGGATGCACCTTCCCAAGATACTTAGGCCACGTCATCACACCCATCTCGTCAACTTTTTACCACCTTGCTTACAGATGACCAGATTGATCCCACAAATGTATCCTTACATGATTTAGATTTGAGCGATATCGGGAGAGCATTACACACTGCTACGTTATATATTTATTTAAATTTTGATTTTATTTAAAATACTTATACATGTATCTATTCGAGTATAAATAATTTAAATTTGAATTTTTATTTATATATATGTATATGTATATGTATATGTATATGTATATGTATATTTACATATATATATGTATATGTATATATATATGTATATACATATACATATACATATACATGTATGTATGTATGCATATATATATGTACTCCAGGGTATTATCGACAATATCACACCATATGGAGATTTACAGACACCTAGCGGACACACATGTAAATTTAGACATTTTTACATGTTTAATTTTTCTTAAATAGTATTTAATTTATTGTACATGTATGCATGACACAAATATATTTATTTTATTGCACATAGAGATCAGGAGGAGGTGGACCAAAATCAGGTCACGGATTAGGATAGGGCCCTAGTTGACCACACATGTTATTTTAGATATTTCATCTGTTACATGTTATTCTAGATATTTCATATACATTACATATACGTGTTATTTTAGACAAATTTTATGTCTATTATTTCAAATGCATGTTATTTCATACATTTCATACACATGTTATTCTAGACAGTTCATGAACTATGTTCATTTTAGACATTACATATACATGTTATTTTAGATATTTCATATACACGTGAACTATGTTCATTTTAACCATTTCATATATGTATGTTATATGTTCATGTTATTTCATATTTTAGACTTATTTTTATATATTTTATGTATTTTATGTTATGTCATGTACATGTTCGTGTTATGAATGTTAATGTGTTCATTAAATAGACTTATTTTATGCATGCTATGTATGTTCATGTCATATTTTTTCATACATGGTAACTTTAAAATGCATTTAATGTAACTAATTTGTCATGTGTATATTTTTCATACATGTAAGTTAAAATGTATTTAATCCAACTAATATCATCTGTACATATATTTTTTATACATGTAATATAAAATCAATTCATGTAACTAATGGACCATATGTATTTAATCTAACTAATGTCTTAAGGGGAGATCATGTAAGTAATCTAACTATTATATTAAGGGGAGGTCATAAGTAATCTAACTAATGTCTTAAGGGGAGTTCATGCAAGTAACTAACTAATGTCTTGAGGGTGGGTCATGTAAGTAATCTAACTAATATCTTAAGGGGATGTTAAAAGGGGATATATTAAGAGGATGTCTTAAGGGGAGGTCATAAGTAATCTAACTAATGTCTTAAGGGAAGTTCATGTAATTAATCTAACTAATGTCTTAAAGGGAGTTCATGTAAGTAATCTAGCTATTACCTTAATGAGATGTTAAAAGGGGATGTCTTAAGAGGATGTCTTAAGGGGAGGTCATAATTAATCTAACTAATGTCTTAAGGGGAGGTCACGTAAGTAATATAACTAGTGTCTTAAGTGGATGTTAAAAGGTATTTCTTAAGAGGGTCTCTTAAGGGGAGGTCATAAGTAATCTAACTAATGTCTTAAGGGGAGGTCATGTAAGTAATCTAACTAATGTCTTAAGGGGACATACATAAAAGTATTTATAACTATATATTAAAACCATTGAGCCATCAAAGCATACATAAATATATATTAAAATCATTGAGCCATCAAATCATACATAACAACATACATAAAAGTATGCATCAAAGTATACATAGCTATATAAAAAAAAAACATTGAACCATCAAAGCGTATATAACTATATATTAAAACCATTGAACCATCAAAGTAAGAGAGCTACCAAAAAAAAGTTTAGCCTAAAGCTCCTGATACATATAGTCTGAATCCTCTCTATCTTTTATTATCTCCAAAAAAAATTCATGTTCTTCAATAGGAAACCTCCACTTTTGGTTTCCACATCCTCTTTTTTGCAATGTCTCAAATTAAAACTTTGTTGCTATAACCAAGTGACTGTAATGCAGAACTTTTTGACCATGCATGTATTCAATAAATTGAACACCATTTTTGTCTATCTTGATTTGCTGATAATAGGTTCCTTCAATAACAACTGAACCAGTTGGCTATGACTGTCAATCACCATCTACAATTTCTTCCAACAAATTTTTTTTTTCTTTCATGCATCTTAGTAGATAATAATCTACACTTTCCGCATTGTCAGGATCCACAACCACAAAAAAATATCACCTGTACAAATGGATTCAATTTAAATTAAAATCAAAAGTTTAAGAAACAATTTGAACATCACTTGTGATAAATTAAAATTAAATAAAATAATATGCATGTGCATGCACCTATAACAACTAAATCAGAAACACATTTATAATCAATTAAATATATAAGATCATGAAAGTTTATATCAATTTCATCATATTCATAAGGTGACATTTTGATTAAGTCCTTCATATCCCATCGTGAAACATATCCATTTATAATATTGTCACATTGACTCATTGGATTTTCCTCAACACAGTAATCACAAAATCATGATTTTTCTCTTACTTGAATCAATGGAGGATTGTGTTGTCCTGTAGTCATCACTTGATGTAAACTTCTAATACTAGAAATTCTTTGACAACTGTAAGGATTATATCGGTCTATATCTGTTACAAATATGAAATGAAATTTGCACATTTTTAGATCAATAATTATGATAAAAGTGATTCACAAAATGAAATTTTAAAAGAAATTTCCAACAAAATATTTTACCTTTCACTTCCCAAAAATAGCATTTTTTTGTATTTGGTGTCCCAAATAGCAAAATGACTTTGACACCATTCACCAATTTTCTTTGAATTCTCTATCATGTTACCTGTGTATTTTCGAACTACGAATTTAAAGAAAATGGATCTAAGCTGAAATTATATTATTTAAAATATCTATATATTTAAATACTGAAAACTATTTGTACTTGCAAGTTCATGTTGGCGAAGTGCATGCTTCACACATGCTTCTACTCCATCGTGCTCTCCTTTTCCATGTCCACTTTCAAAGAAGTTCCACAAAAACTTAACATTGCATCTAGCATGTGTCATGGCTAGCCAATTAAAGGCTTTTGCAGATTAAAATTGTCCTGCAAGATAAAGTTGTACATGCATACATACATGTAATCATTTAATAAAATTTAAATCATTTAATATATATACATTTAAAAGTACAAATAATAACTTAATTAAATGAGAATGAAAAATGAATTGAAGTACATGTACTTACCTGCACAACCATTAGACAAAATCTAGTGTTGTGAAACATTTATCCACGATTCGCAATATCTTCAAAATACATTGACAAACAATGAGCCACATAGCTCCTATAATGAACCTTATCATCGTAGATATATAAATGAACCTCCTTGATGATAATGCATTCATTTGGATCAGTACTTTCTACCTCGTCCAAATAAAATTGTGTGTGTCTATAGGTCATTTGCACAAATATTACAACTTGATCATAATGATAATATTGAGCTTGAAGCTTTGATTAAGGGAGAAAATGTATAGTTCTTAGAGAAATCTATAACTGAAAGAATACAATTAGGTGGAAAACAATCTTTGGAATCATGAAACTATTTAGCATTCCATCATGCACCATGACAATGTTGGATATGTGGATAAATTATAGTACAAAATCTGGTTATAAACTCAAGGTAGGGAAATTAACTCTCCTTCAATACAATTTTTTTGGTTTCATCTCTTGTCTTAGTTCGGTATGTCTCATATTCAAATATCTTCCGCAAAACTAGCGTTGAAACATTAAAATTCTCGATTTGAAATGGAAATTTATGCAAATCTCTACAATCATTGCAGGCACTTTTTATACATTGTACTTTGAGCTCATTTGAATCTTCTGATTTATCACATAAAATAGACTTCACAAATTGTGTCGTACTTCCAGGGATGACCATATTTGGATTAAGTATTGGAATAACTAATTTCATATGATAGAAAGTATAGATGAAACTCAACATGATTTTGACAAAAACAAGTTTCACGTACCTTATTTATGCGTACAAAGAAAGGGGCAACCTCTCAAACATTATTTGACATATTTTCACATCTGAAAATTCTTGCTTGAATGTTTCAAACAATTCACTTTATGTTATATCTATAAAATGTTTTGGATGTACAGTTTTCATACCGGTCTCTTCATCTTTCATTTGTATAGTATCCTTTCTATTAGAAGAAACACAAGAGTGAGCAATCCAATATTCAATAACCCATCTTTTTACATCTTCATAAATTTTGTCTTTCAAGGAAGTCTACAAATATTTACCCAATTATTTTCAATGTTTTCATATAACATATTTCTCTTCCTGATATATCTTTGAATTGTTCTTCTAGATACATTCAGTAAATCTAAAATTGCTTGTACTTTTTTTCTCTATGTTAACCTCCTACTAGATAAAGTAGCCATCGACACTCTACGTGCAACACTTAAATCAGCTCCTCGACTTGAGTTGTTAATGTCATTCAATGCACCTTGAAAATTTTCAACTATTGTTTGATTTACACTATCTATTGAGTTTTTCTTGTTATCAACACCAAACAAATCCAAAATAGAAGTGATTTCTCTTATCCTGAATAGCCTAGCAAATAATTGTGCTCGTCCAACCATACTTTTATTTTAAAAATATTCATGCCAATTTTTTTTGCAATGCAATTTAATTGTGCTTTCAGATACCATGTGTTCAGATGAAATTTGACTAAAAAGTGAATCGTCATTCATCTCCATCAAATTTCCCATGTCGGAAGACATATTTCCACCTTCAGAACTAACAATTTGTTCCACTACTTTAATTGCATCTTCTTGCATATCAACAGGTTCTTCCTAAACTTCAACAGGTTGATCTTGATTATATTTTGTACGAAATTTCATTTTGTCATCGCTTATTTGATCATATTTTCTTGTTCTATTCATTTTATTTCCCATTGCACAAACTGTTCAAATTGAGAGCTTCAATTCACCTGCATACATAAAACAATATACCCAATAAAAAAAATATTTATAAGTTCATAATTCAAGTACTAATTGAACAATGCTTTAATTAAAACAACCCAAAAAAGGAAAAAAATTAAAGTATACAATTAACTTGCAAGAAAAAAATAAACCTCCTTGGTAATATTTATTCGTGGTTGCCCTTGAACACAAAAATATGCCTTGAAAACTTTTAAAAAATCATTTTATTTAAAAAATCATTTATTAATTTGTATTAAATCACTTTATTTAATTTTTTAACTCAAAAAATTCCTCTAATAGACGAGGCTTAAGAGGTGCGGTCATCCACACAACCGTGTTTGGTCAGCCTTAGTTTCGGCCGAACCAAGTCTAACCGAAAGTACTTATGTGGCAACCAAATAAGAAAAATTTGTCTCATGGATCTGATAATCATCCTCAAATGAATGGGCAGATTGAAGTGATCAATAGAGTTCTTGGGAACTTGCTTAGATTTTTGACAAAGGAATATGGACAAGGATGGGAGCAAGTTATTCTACGGGCAGAATTTGCATATAATGATAGCACAAATAGGACTATAGGAAAAAAACCCATTTGAAATTGTGTATGGGGCACATCCAAGGGGTGTGATGGAGCTCAGAGACCTCAAAGGATATGAGGGAGTTAGTGGGAATGTTGATGACTTTGCCCAATCAATGAGGGAAGTCTGTGAACAGGTAAAGAGGACCTTAATGGAGGCCAATCAAAAGTTGAAGGCAAAAAAAGATGAGGGAAGAAGAGCCTTGCAATTTGAAGTGGGAGATTTAGTAATGGTGATCCTGAATAAGGAAAGACTACAAAAGGGGATACCTAGTAAGCTACAGATGAAAAGAATTGGACCTTGCAAGATATTGGCTAAGTATGGGCCTAATGCTTATAAGGTGGAGTTGCCCAAGGAGATGTCAATTTCTCCAATCTTAAATGTGAAATATTTGATCAAGTATAAAGGTCCAAAGATGGATGAGTTGCAGTACAGTACAGAGGTGCATAAGGACATGGGAGAGTTCAAGACTCTAGAACAAGTCAAGCCACAAGTGGAGAAGATACTGGATTCAAGGGTGAAGAAGAAGACAAGACACAAAGTCTATATGGAGCATCTAGTGAAGTGGAGATAGAAACCAGAGTCAGAAGCCACTTGGATAGCTGAGAGAGACTTCAATAAACATGGAATCAATGAGGAGTTCCTGACACCACAGGTACCTTGACTTTCTTATTGCAGGGGGAGGATGGTGCAGGAGTACCCTAAGGTCTTTAGTGAGATCTTAAGACATTTTGGCTTATAGGTTGGTTTGGCCAACCATCCAAGAATAAGGACTAATATATAAAGTCCCTAGTGTGTTTTGAAGTGTGGTTAGGGTTAGGAAAGGTTAGGATTTGATTTTGTTAAGTCTAGTTGATTCTAGGGGTTTAGAACCTAGAAGTAAACTCAAAATTCAAAGGGTTGACCAAAGTCCCAAAGTGGGAATATTTTTAAGGTTTTATTGCTTTCTAGTCATTTGAGGTCAATTGGTAAGGTTTGTAACCAATTAGGACACTCAAAATTTGAAAATTGACATTTTGACAAAAAGTTGTTAAAGTTGTCATGACAACATTTCCTAGTTTTTAGGAATCGACACTAAATGTGCCCAAATCCCAACTAGAGGGTCTAAACATGTGGGATAGAGGTATATAAGGTTTTTCCAACCCTAATATGATAGTTAGTTATGATTGTGTACAGACTGGTGTTTGAGAAGAAGCAATTTACAGTGTAATTAAGTTACAGAGCCATCATCCACCACTTGTTTGGATTGAATGGATTGAAGTAATGAATGGATAGTGTCTAAAATGTAGTTTCTAAGATCTTTGTGGTGTTAGATTGATTATTTTTTCTTTTTGGTTAAGTTTTATTTAATTTCTTGCATTATGTGAGTTCACTGGCTAGTTTTGGTCCAGTCATGTAAAGAAAGGGGTTTCTTTGGTGTTCCCATGGTGCAAAATCCATGACCACTTGGAATCCATTAGAGCCTTTTATATAATTTTTACATATGGATTGTGGAGTGTATGTTTGCAGGGGAAGCTTGAAAACAATCAGGCCCTAGGCGAGTACTAGCTATTCTAGCTAGGGTTACTGAGTAGTGCAGCAACAATGAAGGTTGCAAGATGATTGGTATGTGCCAATCAATGTTAGGAGAGTGTGGGGGCATGAGGTGTAGACCTTTTGATGGAAGGAGGAGTTTTTATTTATCACATAAAATAGACTTCACAAATTGTGTCATACTTCCAGGGATGAGCATATTTCAATTAAGTACTGGAATAACTAATTTCATATGATAGCAAGTATAGATGAAACTCAACTTGATTTTGACAAAAGCAAGTTTCACGTACCTTATTTATGTGTACAAATAAAGGGGAAACCTCTCAAACATTATTTGACATATTTTCACATCTAAAAATTATTTCTTGAATGTTTCAAACAATTCACTTTGTGTTGTATCTATAAAATGTTTTGGATGTACAGTTTTCATATCGGTCTCTTCATCTTTCATTTGTATAGTATCCTTTCTATTAGAAGAAACACAAGAGTGAGTGGTCCAATATTCAATAACCTATCTTTTTACATCTTCATAAGTTTTTCCTTTCGAGGAAGTCTACAAATATTTAACCAATTATTTTCAATGTTTTCATATAACATATTTCTCTTCCTGATATATCTTTGAACAGTTCTTCTAGATACATTCAGTAAATCTGAAATTGCTTGTACTTTTTTTATCTATGTTAACCTCCTACTAGATAAAGTATTCATCGACACTCTACGTACAACACTTAAATTAGCTCCTCAACCTGAGTTGTTAATGTTGTTCAATGCATCTTGAAAATTTTGAACTATTGCTTGATTTACACTATCTGTTGAGTTTTTCTTGTTATCAACTCCAAAATAGAAGTGATTTCTCTTTTCCTGAATAGCCTAGCAAATAATTGTGCTCATCCAACCATACTTTTATTTTAAAAATATCCATGCCAATTCTTTTTGCAATGCAATTTAATTGTGCTTTCAGATACCATGTATTCAGATGAAATTTTATTGAAAAGTGAATCCTCATTCATCTCCATCAAATTTCCCATGTCGGAAGACATATTTCCACCTTGAGAACTACCAATTTGTTCCACTACTTGAATTGCATCTTCTTGAATATCAACAGGTTCTTCCTAAACTTCAACGGGTTGATCTTGATTACATTTTGTACGACCTTTCATTTTGTCATCCCTTATTTGATCATATTTTCTTGTTCTATTCATTTTATTCCCCATTGCACAAACTGTTCAAATTGAGAGCTTCAATTCACCTGCATACATAAAACAATATACCCAATAAATATATATATATTTATAAGTTCATAATTCAAGTACTAATTGAACAATGCTTTAATTAAAACAACCCAGAAAAGGAAAAAAATTAAAGTATAAAATTAACTTGCAAGAAAAAAACAAATCTCCTTGGTAATATTTATTCGTGGTTGCCCTGAACACAAAATAAGCCTTTAAAACTTTCAAAAAATGATTTTATTTAAAAAATCATTTATTAATTCGTATTAAATCATTTTATTTTATTTTTTAATTCAAAAAATTCCTCTAATATACAAGGCTTAAGGGGTGCGGTCATCCACGCAATCGTGTTTGGTCGGCCTTAGTTTCGGCCGAACCAAGTCCGACCGAAAGTACTTATGTGGCATCCTATGTGGCAGCCAAATAAGAAAAATTTATAGAATTGTAGAACTTCTCACTTCTGTAGCTGATTTCCCCATCAAAACTCAACTTTCTTTAAAAACTATAAATACTATTTTTAAAGCTCAGAGTGAAGATTGTGTTCATATAATTTTTATAGTTTTTTTATTACATCTAATATATTATAATTTCAAAATACTGCAAGTGGGTATTTTAACATTCAAGAACACGCTGGCTTGAAAAAAGAAAAAAGAAATAGTAAATCATGTAAGAAAAATTTAAAACTTATATTTAACACTAGAGGAGAGAGTCTTCTTCAAGAATATATAATTTTTTTTCTTAATGGTGTAGATTTGATAGGGGAAATTAGGCGGGACACAAAAATTGTTGATTTTCGGTAACTCTGACTTTGAATAGTTGCAACAGAGAAAATATACATCAGAAACCAATCTTTCTTTTTTCTACACTGGCTATACATTTCATCTAAAACATATTTTAAAATCAGAGGAAAAAAATTATATTCATATATTTTTTTAGCAGGAACTAGACCCCTTGATTTTAAACATTTTTCAGCAATTGAAAAACGGACTTTAAAAATTAAAAAACTACATCAATTTTTGTTCAATTTTTTTTAAAAAACTAATAGGCATAAATTTCATCCATTTTTACACATTTCATCAATTTACATCATCTTTAAATTCCAATTACAAATGCCACTTTTATATCGTTGAAGTTGAAGAGTTTTGATGCTATTAACATTTTCCTTTATAAAAGTGTGATACAGGTTTGTACTTTTACCCATAAGTCTTGTTGAGCGTCATTTTTACACAATTCAACAACTAGGATCGCGAGATTCGATTTTCTCTCTTGAAAGAATAATGAAGTTATTCCCAAGGTCCTCTGGGGTTGGGTCACAACCTGCTTGGTTACTCAGTTGAAGATAAATGTGAATGTTCACAAGGAGTCCTTTGATGGTACGTTCAAGACATCAAACTGCAAAACAACTTTAGTACTTTTTTTGGTATCTTCTTATTTATCAAATATTTGTGTTTTAACTAAAGATGCAATTTTGTATTTTTCAAGATGATTCTTCTTAGATTTATCACAGAATTTAAATGAGTAAGGTAACAAGAAATAAAATAACTTGCTGAAAATGAAATCCTAACAGACATAAATCATTGTCAATCTTCTCTTGCGAATTGACTGATGGAGAGATTTGGAACAAACTCATGAAGTATAAATCAGACAATGTCACAATTCTATACTCGATGGATGCAATCGTTTGGAGAGAAAATATATTCACTCGTGCAAGATTTTCAAAACATATCAAATTGTGAAGCCACCAAGACATGCGCACACACGAGACATATTTATCATAAATCCCAATAGATGATCTCTTCCACGCATTTGTCACAATAAGGTAAATAGATAACAACAAACTCCAATTAATACAAACACAGATTTGAAATACAATAAACAATTGGCTCTTTGAAAATAATGAACAAGCATGCACAAATTCATCACTTTCGCATAGATAGAAAAAATATTACACCACGAATGAACAACCAAATTGTAGATTTTATTGCATTGGAAATCTGACCCTATTACATTTCTTTTGAATACAATATATAGGGTTTTGATCTACAAACTTTGAATGCCAAAATTAGGGCATCAAAGAGTCTAAATTAATGAAAATAAACTAAAACTAAAAATTTGCTAAAAGAAAACTATTGCTAACTAATACTAAATAACTTGCATGGATTCTTAATCCATTTACAATTAGTTTGTCCATGCAAGAAGGATCAAACTCACCAATAAAGGAGAGAGAAAGAAGATAGGGTTTCTATGTATGCAACTGAAGTGTTCTTCTTGATCTTGGAGTTCTCCCTTGGAATCTTCATCTAGGGTTCTCTCTACGATGGGAACTAATAGGGGACCCTTAGTCCTTCAAAAATGAACTCCAGTTGGGAACCCATCTGATCTGGAGTTCAAACTACATGCAAAAAGTGGTCTTTCTGAAAACCCTAGAATTTTCGACCTCGACCTCTCCTCCAAAGTTTATTTAAGTGCCCAAAAATGCTAAGTGTCGACACCCAATTCTGGAGGCCTAAAATTTTAGGCCCTTTCGGAGGCCGAAAGGCCAAAATATGTGGAGTTCCACAAAGGCCGAAAGTTCGAAGTGTTGGGAGGGTTGAAAGGCCAAACTTAACCTTTGGATAAAATTGATAAGTGTGAAAACTATCCTTCTCAAAATTGTTGAAGGGATCTAAGGAGTCAGTTTGGAAAGACTTCTGGATATGCACCCTGAAGCCTTTGTATTATCTCCTGAACTTCTTCATAATTTATCTCTTTCTTTTTTACTTTATTGGCCCTTCATTCTTTCTTTTCTCTGAATATGGTCAATTTAGAAGCAAATAAATTTATCTCCTCTTCATGTTTTTACATTACTTGCATGTCTTCCCTAGAGTAGAACAAATGGTGTAAGGCCTCTTTGGTGCTGACACCTGCCAAAATATCTCTAAATTGTTGAACCACCTCTTTTGATAGATGCAGGATCTATTTATCCTAGTCTCAATATAATTCAAGGCCAATCCCTGTGAAGAAACCATCTATCTCTTTCACCCATTCCATGACCTCCTCCTATTTTTCCAATATGTAGGCTCGACACTCTTTGCAAACCTTAATTTTTTTGGCTATGCGTTTGATCCAGGTTTCAAATTTGTCTAACTCTTCGCCCTCATATATCTTCACTAAGATCTGGAGGCATTGCTTCTTGATTATCTTTAGGTCCTTGAGGGCATCTTTCCATTTGGTCATATCAGAATCTAAGCCACCTTCATTCTTCATCAGGTCTATCAACTTTGTTGCTTCAATCAAGATGACTTGGAAAGGCTTAAACACCAGTTTGACGGCCCCTTCTCCATAGTGTTCAAAGCCATTTTTCTAGTCCTCACTTGCTTGGATGAAGGAAGGGGTCAAACCTGCCGATAAGTCTAGGGTGTCCCTCTTTTCTAATACGGCCTATAATGAGGCCTCTAGGAAAATTGGATCAATGGGACCCACCATTTTATGAATGAACTTCTTCAAATCCTCATTCTTCTTTGTTAAGGACTTTGAGGTTTTCTTTTCTTTTCTCATGAATCCTAGAGCATGCTTAATTCTTAAAGCTTCTAATGTCTTTCTCCCTTCCCTAGTAGGCTCACTCAAGTCTACCTCTTCAAGTGTGTAATCTTTGATGGTTTCTTGTATTTGAGAAGTGATAACATAAGGAATCGCTACTTGTACCTTCTAGTGACCCCTAGTGTCCTTGGTGACATAGGATATTGTCCTAGCTGGTATCATGACCATCTCCCTCATTCACTTCTTCTCCATGACCTTCTCATTCTCCCCTTCCTTCTCCTCCCATCTCTTCCTCTTCTACCCTATCTTGTCCATCCTTACCTTGGCCCTCATCCCTCAAAGAACTGATCAACACTTCTACATTGAGGCCAGTCATGGCCTCCAATGCAATTTTAAAAGGTGACACAACTTCTATGTTTATTGGCCCCTAAGGATTTGGGATGAATCACAGTAGGGGGATGGATGGTGGTGGAGTAGGTGTTGAAAATATGATTGGAAAAATAGGAATAGGCACTATGAGTGGCGGAGTAGGAATAGGAAAGGTTAGAATGGGAGGTGGGAGAGTAAAGGTTGAAGGAGGTGGAGTTGGCGTTGGATTTGGGAAAGAAGGTGGTGGAGTGGTAATTGGAGGTGGGAGAGAGGTTGGTGGAATGGGCATGTGAGGTGGTGGAGTGGAAGTGGAACTTTATCCTCTGTCTGTATCCCCTGTTATGTCCTGAGCTGCATGGTATCTTGAGTTTCAGGCCCTTGGCCTGTGTTGGATCTTATCCCTATGATTGGCATGTTTAGTGCCAGATTGGTGAACTGGGTCAGAGGTGGAGTGAGGACCACATGCAGTTGGATAAGTGTAGGAGCTCCCATGTCAAACCCTATTGCCAAATTAGGTGTGTCCTTTTCCTAGTTAGCAAAGCCTTCTAGGCCTTCAAAATCAGATATTTGGAACTCATTTGAGCCTAAGGCATCTAGAGGATTGTCCTGCTCTTTAGGATATTCTATATGTTTTATATAAGTCTCCTTTTCTTTCCTCTTTTGAGATATTTTCCTTTTAACCATAGGTATGCCTTCTTCTTCGCCTTCTAGCTCCTCTTTTAACATTTCCAGTTGTGGAGACGCAGAAGCTCTCCTCCTTTTATACATTTTCTTCCCCTTTTTAGTGGTAGGAGGAGATTGGATAGAAGTGGAAGGGCCTTCATCTTATGGGGCATGTGATGATCCCACTGGAGGATCTATCTGTCTAGTCATCCTGGTTTTAGGAGCCTTGTGCCTTGGATTAGGACCATACTCAACCGCACGTTCATGACCATAAACTATACTGGGTTTCTGAGGTGAGGGCTTCGTAGATTGGGGCACTGTAGACTTCTCCCCATGTTGATTATACACCTTCTTGAGTGGCTCCATCAATGTCTTCATAGGGATTAGATCCATCTTATAAGGCCTCTTAATCCCTGTTTCGATTATTCTGATCACATTCCTAGCTCAAAATTTGATATCATCTTTCTCATTCTTATCAATTTTTGCATTCATGATGGGCCTATTATATATTTTGTCCTCAGTGTAAATTGACTCTAGTACCCGATCTGAATCATTTTCCCAAACCTTTGGGGGAAATGGGGTCTTCAAGGTCTCCTATGAAAGGGTAAGGGACATCCTGCAATAGTCCCTGATTCTAACCTCGTGATCATCTACATAATTTACCCAATGATCTTCAAGGTGTGGTTCATGAATATAGAATTTGCCAATAATGTGGTTGTATGTACCTATTGGGTCAAATCTGGGCCAAAAAAATTTGTACAGTTGAAGTGGGCACTCATCCCACTTGAATTCCAAGGATTTACAAAATTTCATATCTTGGAGAGTGTACGGGCCCATCAGAATAGGGAATTTCCAGCAATGCTTCTTCTTACGCTTTATATGCTCATAGGCATCTGCGAGATGCCTAGCCATTTCTAGAGTGATTAGCAAGTCAGATGGGTACCTGGGAAACTTCTTTAGGTTCAAATTAGACCCTTCTACTCAGATATATGTTAATGTCCTAAATTGTACGTAGTGGGCCCTAATGGTCCTCACCTTGGCAACTGCTTCCTCTGACATCCTCTTCACAAAATCACCTTCAATAGATCTGTATAGTCATAAAATGGAAGCACTTCCATGGTAGACTATTTTATCATTTCGAGTAAGTGGTTTGGGTTCATTTCAAGCACCTTGAAAGGGTTCTTGATCTTGACCTGGCTTTCCCCCTGTTCTGTCCCTCTTTCCCCTTCTTTCCAACCTGATTTCTGCATTCTGGACTGCAGACCTGAGATTCTGGACTTCAAGGTCAGGGTCAACCTTTTGGGTCTATGTCGACCTTGACCTTGACCTAGGTCAAGGTCGATGTCAACCTTGACCCAGGGTTCAAACTTCAGGGTCTTGCAGTTTCTGGATGTCCGTCTTTGCAAAAGTTATTTCTCACTTCCGGGTTGGCTGTTTCGAGTTCCAAAGCGTTGATTCCTAAATTATATTTAATATAGGTCCTCTCCTAGGGGTAAAGGCTTTAATGGGAATTTAATTATCCTATGTCAGCCTCCTTAGAAGATTGTGCTCTAGTTTCATATAAAAGGGAGCCTTCTCCTCTCATTTTCTCTAAGGTCTTCTAAGTATCATTAAGAAATTGAAGAGAATTATCAAGTGAAGTCCAAGCAAGCTAAGGAGAAATATTTCAAGCAAGAATTCATCCATTATCAATCATTCAAGCATCCATTTTCATGAAGGAGATCCATTGGAGTCCATTGAAGGATTCAAGCTACATAGTGCCCTTTTGGTGATCTCTCCATCCACCTTCCTCCAAGCCTCTTCCAAATAAAAAACCTATTCAAGACTTGGTGTTGGAGATCTACAATCAATTGATTGAATACATCCTACATCCTACATTCTAGATCCATTGGTGCATACATACTTGTGGATTGAAGGATTCGAATCCTCCACAAGGACTTTTACAAGCAAGGTGAATTTATGCATTTACTTTGTTTACTTCTGCAATTTCAATTACATATATTTGAGGTTAATTCCAAAACTGGGGTTTGACCAAGGAAAACCCCTCCCCCCCAACAAACAATCCTCTTTTTCTTACCGGTACAGATTTGGGACTGTGGATTTGAACCCAAATCTGGATACCCTTTTTGGCAAACTTTCCTGATCCGTGAACAGATTTTTTGTCAGACCTGTGTAGGTCAAGGTTTACATTATTGGGTCAAGGTTGACCTCACCCCTAACCTAGGTCAAGGTTGACCTCACCCCTAACCTAGGTCAAGGTCGACCTCACCCCTAACCTAGGTTAGGGTCGACATTTTTGGGTCAGGGTTGACATTTGTGGGTCAAGGTCGACCTTTTTCATAAGACAACATTGAAACGGAAAACAATTTCTGGGTTTTGTTCGTCTCTGCGTTTCCTTTCCGGATCATACTTCATTTTTTCCAAAAACTGAGCACAGGCCTCAGAAAACAACATTCTTTGATCTGAAATATTTCAAGGTTAGTGCATTTCTCCTATCCATTTCAATTCAAATCCTTAAGCATTCCAAATCTATCACGCATTCATTCCTTTCCATAAAACGGGGAATTTAAGACTTTCCTCTTTGCTCTCATTTCCAAATGATTGATTCATTTGTGTATTGATCCTTTTTGGGTTGATCAATTTGGATCTTTCCTTTGTGCATCTTGGGATTGAAGAGGAATATCTTA
>MU225062.1:842402-887424 GCA_018584345.1 Thuja plicata
TATGTAGACATTTTAGAGAAAGAAGAAAACATTATAGATACTTTACCTCCATTTGGGATTCCTTCTAGTGATGAGGCATTAGCGGAGAATGATATGAATTCCATTAATGTTCTCCCTCTTAGTGATGACCTTATGGAGAATCAAGATCCTCCCTCATCTCCTCATAGGATTTATTCTTTTCTTCCTTCTTGTGAATCTATTTGTAGTTCTGAGATAACTAACATGGTTTATCCAAAACCCTTGATGTCTATTAAAGGTTGTCCTTGCATTACTATCAAAGGTAAACCTATAGAATCTTTAGAATCTTTTAATGATCAATATTTGATAGCTCACACCTATTGTACAAGGAATAACCTTCAACCTAATCTGGTGGTTCCTACTTCTTTACCACCTTCTCAACCCATTCTTCCTCCTCCACCTTGTCTTCCTAGCATGGAGTATGATTTGATAAACCAATTGTGCAATACCCCCACCAATATTTCTTTATGTGAGCTTCTTCAAACTTCACCTACCTACCATGAAGCCTTGCAAAAATCTCTAGCGACTCTTCCCACTCCACCTCCTAACCAAGAGAATATCAATGCCTTCTTACAATGCATGCATGTTACCCCGGGTCCTCCTGACATTGTATTTAATCAAAAGGATTTACCTTCTAAAGAAGTTTGGAAGCAATATGATGCCCTTATGGTTGATTTTTCTATCAATAAGAGTATCATTCATAGGACCTTGATTTATAATGGATCTGGGCTTAATATTTGTAGCATGGACATGCTCAAATCAATTAAAGACGATCTTTCAACTATTCAACCTAATAATAATCCTATACGTGGGTTTGATAACATTGATAAGAACACTTTGGGAATCATTACCTTACCTATTAAAGTAGGTCTGGTCATCCTAAATACTCCTTTTCATGTTATGCCTAGACCTCTTAATTATAACCTTCTTTTGGGTAGTCCTTGGCTGCATGAGATGCATGTTGTTCCTTCCACCCTTCACCGTAAATTCAAGTTTATCCACAACACCATGGTGTATACACTTCATGTAGATGATGTGCCAAATCCTTGTTTGAATATTCAAACCCACAATATTCCTATTCCTAATAGTAATCCTTTTTCCTCTAATGCTCTTCCTGGAGATGATTAGGGAACCCTCGATTTTAATTCTACCTTTATTAGAGAATATAAGGTTTCTGATCTTGATTTTATGAAGCCACAAAGAGAGTTTGAACAACAAGTCTTTGCTTCTACTTCTAATACCCTTCATAATAAATTTGTCACTACTTCTACCCACTATGAATTTGTTAAACCTAATAATGATGACATAGTGACTACTAAAGTTCCATTGAATCCTTCTGATATGGCTTCTCATTATGGTCCTGGTTATCGTTTACTAGTTAAACAAGGATTCCATGGTCAAGGATGTGGTAAGCATAAATAGGGAATTCAAATGCCCTTATAGAATGGGGGGCATGAGAATTCTTATGGATTGGGATTTAATCCTCAATGAAACATCAATAAAAACATCTCAAATAACACTTCAAAAAATGATGACCCTATGAAGGACTTTGATAAAGAATTTCTTTTGCCTAAACTCCTTCGTGCTAAGATGATTACTAGACCTAAACACAAAAATAAATGTAGTCCACACCTGAAGACTCTTCCTTTTTGTGTGTATCATAGATTTCATGATCACTCTACTAATGAATGTAATTCTTTACATTATAAGATTAGGCAGCTCATTGATAGTAAAGTTATTTATATATCATCTGGAAATGAGTTGTATTTCAATCCTATTTTCTCTAAATAACATTTATGTTCCTATTATGGAACTCCATATTATGTAAACAATGTTAGCCTAATATTTGGGGGCTCATTTTCTTTCATAGTATTGTGAGTGATATAATAGGTCCCCTTTCATCCTTGCTCCCATGCTTGGGGGGCAAGGATGAACTCTCCTTCTTTTCTGTCTTTCTGGGATTCGCTTTTCCTTAGTTAAGCAGTATCTATGTATTATGTGATATTCAATCATACATGAACATTTTGGTTTGCATTGAGGATCTATGTCCTTCATCACAACCTATTTCATTATTTGACATTGGGTTTCCATGGTTGATAAATCTCTCACCTTGGAAACTGAATACTGTGCTATCCCTCACAGGGGTTACTTTTTCACTTCTTGCATGATATCTCTTTGCATTCATCCCTTCCATGGCCTCATAGGAGCTGTGAACTTCTTGGCTTGGACTGGGTGTTATCTATGGATATTGTCTAGTTTTTGAAGAAGGCTTTATCTTTGATCTTTTCTTTCCTTAACATGTCAAAATAGTATGTACTTTTCCATATTAAGGAGGGGGGCATATACATGGCCTCCCTCATTTTATATTATGCATTTTTGTTCTAACATTTTGTTTTGCAGCATGCTAAATCCTCTGAGGGTAATGCACATAAGGTGCTAAATCTTGAAGAGATCCGCATTCAATTACAATTCAATATGCTAAATCCTTGAAAGGTAACGAACATAAGTTGCTAAATCCTGAAGAGATATGCATTTTACAAATGTATTCCATGATGATATAAGAATATGGATCCATGGGTACTTCATAAAAGCCGTCAGAAGATGCACTACATACATGCACAAAGCTTCCAAAAGGTGCACAACTTTATGGGGTGACTATCAAGTTCTTACTTCGTGGGCCATCCTATCCTTTTTGTGGTTCACAATGAGATACACACATCTTACTGGGCGAGCTAACCACTCCTCTCTCTCTCTTTCTCTTTGACTAGTGATATCTCTCTTATCATGATATTAGGGTTGATAAAGACTTAAGTCCCTTGGGGGCTTGAGGATTTTTTTGTCCCTTTTTTTTTATTCTAATAAGATTTTCATTTCTCTATGTTCTCCTTTACCAAGAGTTTGCGTTAAGTCCATACTCCTTCTAAAGTGGGGGCTAAATGTATAGTCAGAAAATGGAAGCACTTCCATGGTAGACTAGTTTATCCTTCCGAGTAAGTGGTTTTGGGTCATGTCAAGCACCTTGAATGGGTTCCTGATCTTTACCTCGCTTTCCCCCTATTCTGTCCCTCTTTCCCCTTCTTTCCAGCCTGATTCCTGCATTTTGGACCGCAGACCTGAGAATCTGGACTTCAAGGTCAGGGTCGACCTTTTGGGTCTATGTCAACCTTGACCCTAACCTAGGTCAAGGTCAACCTCGACCTTGAAATAGGTCAAGGTTGACCTTTACCCTGACCTAGGTCAAGGTCAACCTCAACCTTGACCCAGGGTTCAAAGGGTCTTGCAGTTTCTGGATGTCAGTCTTTGCAAAAGTTATTTCCCGCTTTCGGGTTGGCTGTTTCGGGTTCCAAAGTGTCGATTCCTAAATTATATTTAATATAGGTCCTCTCCTAGGGGTAAAGGATTTAATGGGAATTTAACTATCCTATGTCGGCCTCCTTAGAAGATTGTTCCCTAGTTTCATATAAAAGGGAGCCTTCTCCTCTCATTTTCTCTAAGGTCTTCTAAGCATCATTAAGCAATTGAAGAGCATTATCAAGTGAAGTCCAAGCAAGCTAAGGAGAAATATTTTAAGAAATAATTCATCCATTCTCAAGCATTCAAGTATCCATTTTCATGAAGGAGATCCATTGGAGGCCATTGAAGGATTCAAGCTACATAGTGCCCTTTTGGTGATCTCTACATCCACCTTCCTCCAAGCCTCTTCCAAACCAAGAACCTATTCAAGACTTGGTGTTGGAGATCTACAAGAAATTGATTTAAGACATCCTACATTCTACATTCTAGATCCATTGGTGTATACATACTTGTGGATTGAAGGATTCAAATCCTTCACAAGGACTTTTACAAGCAAGGTGAATTTATGCATTTACTTTGTTTACTTCTGCAATTTTAATTACATATATTTGAGGTTAATTCCAAAACTAGGGTTTGACCAAGGAAAACCCCTCCCCCCCCAACAAACAATCCTCTTTTTCTTGCAGGTACAAGTTTGGTACTATGGATTTGAACCCAGATCTGGATACCCTTTTTAGAAAACTTTCAGGATCCACGAACAGATTTTTTGTCAGACCTATGCAGGTCAAGGTCAACATTATTGGGTCAGGGTCGACCTCACCGCTAACCTAGGTCAAGGTTGACCTAACCCCTGACCTAGGTCAAGGTTGAAATTTTTGGGTCAGGGTTGACATTTATGGGTCAAGGTCAACCTTTTTCACAAGATGACATTGAAACAGAAAATAATTTCTGGGTTTTGTTTGTCTCTGTGTTTCCTTTCCGGATCATACTTTAGTTTTTCCAGAAACTATGTATAGACCTCAAAAAAAAAATTCTTTGATCTAGAATATTTCAAGGTTAGTGAATTTCTCCTATTCATTTCAATTCAAATCCTTAAGCATTCTAAATCTATCACACATTCATTCCTTTCCATAAAATAGGGAATTTAAGACTTTCCTCTTTGCTCTCATTTCCAAATGATTGATTCATTTGTGTATTGATCCTTTTTGGGTTGATCAATTTGTATCTTTCCTTTGTGCATCTTGGGATTGAAGAGGAATATCTTATCTTTCCCCCACTTATTTCAAATGTTACACATTGTTATATGTCACATTTTTATATGTTACAAGATCAGATGATCGTGAAGATGAAAGTGTCATTTATTATCCTGTAGTCTGGGCTATCTTTTGGCATATTTTCCCTTTTCACCAGCTATGGATATACAACATGAGGCCATGCATTTTGATCATTTATGTTGCCTCTTTTGGTAAGTCCTAGATAGTCTGCCCATGCAACTAGCAAGTACACTATGTATGTACTCATGTAGAATTTTGGGATATGTCTCACCGCAGTTAGTTGTTCATCCAATCTATCACTGATAATGGTTCCCCAATTGAACATGGACTTGCGGCCTCTAATTTTCTCTATCAGGAGGATCATCTAGTCCTCATGGACTGAGGTAGTCCATACACGCGGTTTAGTAATGTCACTGCTGCTTGGATGTCATCTTTTAGATACCCCCTCCTAAGGTCTATCTTATCTAGTTTGTTTTTTGCAAGAGGTTTCTTGATGTATTTTTCATTTACGATCTCATATGCCTCTTCACCTTTGTTTGTGAACCACCTGAGGCCCTTTCCAATGAAGAAGTCATAGAACTTTTCTATGCCCTTATGGAGGTGGAAGACCTCTTCTATGACATCTGGCCTTATGTTGAGCACTACCTGTCCGTATGTTTTTTTGGCCACTCTTTCATCTGAAATGTAATGGTTTGAAAGGGTCATGATCAGCTTAGATGAGGAGATAGCCACTGGGTGGGTTGCTGCATTAACCAGGCTTGATACGACTAGTGAGGTGCAGTCCTCAGATCTTCCTATTGGTTGGGAGCATCTTACCAGGAACTCATCCCAATCCACGTTCCTGATGTCAGTGTCTATAATCTCTATGTGTTTGTTCCCAATCTTTGAAGGGGGGTTTTCCCTTGTATAGGTACTTCATCGGAGACATTGTTTTTTTCTCGGGCATTCCTACAACAAAAGTGTAAGTATCAGTATTTTATTGAAAAGGAAACTACAAAAAAAGAAAAGATTGATTAATCTAGAAAAATAGAAATAGAAAGCTCTTCAAGTAGCTAGAAATGCAGATTTTGTACTTTTGGCCTTTTTGGAATTATGGACGTCAAAAAATGGGTCGGGGTCTAAAAGGGCCAAAAGTGCAAAGAGAGAAAGTGAGGATGAACCAAACTTCTTAGGCTTTCAAGGTATGAAAGTCTGACAGAATCTCTGACTCAGAAAGTTCAAAACCTTTGGAGGAGAGACTATGTTTCAGCGACCGAGACTTGTCACTGTTTTGGAGGTCTGAAACACTAAAAAGGATGAAGCATGAGAAACACTTGGGTGAAAAAGAAAACAACCCAACCTATTTTTCGGCCTTTTAGAGGCCAAAAACTTGCGACAAAGGTCACGACCATAAACCCTAATGATGCCAAAATAAAAAGAAAAAATTCTAAACAAGGGAGTGCCTCCTCCACAAGCCCAAGGGAAAAAACCCTAGGGGCTTGGGGAGGAGAACATGACCCGACCCAAAAGGCTTACATGAACACGACCAAATGAAGGAGAAAAAACTCAACAGTGATGGAGAAGACCTACTTTTCAAGTGCAAGGAGTGGAGGATGATGACACGAGAGGCCAAAGGCATAGAGAAAACAACCACAAAGAGAGGAGATGACAAAATGATGAGTTTTTGGAAATCACAAAAGATGCAAAAGACAAAAGAGCAGAGTGAAGAATCACTTAGGGCTCAAGCACTTATATAGCCTATAGACGACGTGGTGTAGGAGCACCCTAAGGTCTTTAGTGAGATCTTAAGACATTTTGGCTTCTAGGTTGGTTTATAAAACCATCCAAGAATAAGGAATAATCTATAAATTCCCTAGTGTGTTTTGAAGTTTGGTTAGGGTTAGGAAAGGTTAGGGTTTGATATTGTTAAGTTAGGTTGATTCTAGGGGTCTAGAACCTAGAAGTCAACTCAAAAGTCA
The DNA here is from genome assembly GCA_018584345.1 of Thuja plicata. Taxonomy (NCBI): domain Eukaryota; kingdom Viridiplantae; phylum Streptophyta; class Pinopsida; order Cupressales; family Cupressaceae; genus Thuja; species Thuja plicata. The sequence goes on from MU225062.1 coordinate 848,947, forward strand.
AAGGATTGACCAAAGTCCCAAAGTGGGAATATTTTTAAGTTTTTATTGTTTTCTAGTCATTTGAGGTCAATTGGTAAGGTTTGTAACCAATTAGGACACTCAAAATGTGAAAATTGTCATTTTGACAAAAAGTTGTCAAAGTTGTCATGACAACTTTTAAAGTTGTAATGACAACATTTCCTAGTTTTTAGGAATCGGCACTAATGGTGCCCAAATCCTGACCAAAGGGTCTAAACATGTGGGATAGATGTATATAAGGTGTTTCCAACCCTAATCTGATGGTTAGTTGTGATTGTGTACGGACTAGTGTGTGAGAAGAAGCAATTTACAGTGTAATTAAGTTACAAAGCCATCATCCACCACTTATTTGGATTGAATGGATTGAATTAATGAATGGATAGTGTCTAAAATTTATTTTCTGAGATCTTTGTGGTGTTATATTGATTATTTTTTCTTTCTGGTTAAGTTTTATTTAATTTCTTGCATTCTGTGAGTTCACTGGTCGGTTTTGGTCCAGTCATGTAAAGAAAGGGGTTTCTTTGGTGTTCTCGTGGTTCAAACTCCATGACCACTTGGAATCCATTAGAGACTTGTATATAATTTGTACATATGGATTTTGGAGTGTGTGTTTGTAGGGTAATCTTGAAAACAATCAAGCCCTAGGTGCATACTAGCTATTTTGGCTAGGGTTACTAAGCAGTGCAGCAACAATGGAGGTTGCAAGATGATTGGTATGTGCCAATAAATGTTAGGAGAGTATGGGTGAATGAGGTGTAGACCTTTCAATGGAAGGAGGATTTCTGAAGAGCTCATTAGATCAGTGGAAGAAGATCAAGAAACCAGACCAGTCTTCATGCCCTAGAAACCCTTGTTTTTAGGGGTTTGGTAAAAGTCCATTGTACGGACAGAGTTGAGACTAGAGACCTAGAAAATCCTAAAGGGGAAGAAAAAATCACAAATAATATGCAATTTTTTTCTAGGGTTGTTAAGGGGTTTTGGTAGGAAAATCAGATTTTCAATGATTAGGAGGGCTAATTGGCCTAAAAGGGCTACAAGGCCTAATAGACTAGATTCTTGAAACTTGATTGGAAAATGGGTGCAAGATTCACAAAATTGAATCCATAGAAGTTGGATTATACCTAAGGGGAGTTGGGAAACCAATCCTTGAAGATTTTTCACCATTGGAGTGATAGAAGGCTAGTGAAGCCATGGGTGAAAATAAGCTATAAAGAAGAGAATAGAGAAAGGTTTGAAGTTGATGGGAAGTTCCTAGGAATTAGGGTATTAGGGAAGAATCCTCTAGTTAGGGTAGAGAAAAGAGACCCTAAAGAAGACCATTGAAGGTCTTGGAGAGATCTTAAGGGATCTAGGAGAGGACCTCCCCATAAAATTGGTATCAGAGCCATTGAAAGGCTTGAGTGTGGAAGTTAGTGTATGACAGAGTGGAGTGAATTGATAGGTGAGAACATCATGGTGACCAATGCAGAGTTGGCCAAGGATTTGTCTAAGCAACAAATCAAGAACAGGCTTCTTGAGAAGCAATGGATGAAATGAAGATTAAGATGGTAGAGGTTGCCAAGATAGCTAGCAAGTTGAGAGAAGAAATGTATGAAGGAATGGATAAAGGAAAGAAACCAGTAGAAGAGGAAATAGAACCAGAGCTTGATCCTCTTCTACCTGAGGAACCATTCCTCAAAGTACTCAAGGAACTGAGTGGGAAGGCTCTAGAAGGAATACCAATATTCTCTGGTAAGATGGATACTGAAATGGTTATGGAATATCTTGAAGTGATGGACAATCACTTCGTGTGTGATGGGATTACAGAAGCCCAAAAGGTGACGATAGCCAAATCAAGGCTAAGAGGGAAAGCACTTACATGGTGGAATTTCTTGCAGGAAGAAAGAGAGAAAGAGGGAAAGAATTCCATATCAAATTGGAAGATAATGGTTGCAAAGGTGAAGGATAATTACCTTCTAGAAGACTATGACATTCAATTTCATAAGAAGAGGTAGAACCTTAGGAAAAAAGACCTAGATGTGCCAGCCTATACAAAGGAGTTTCAAAAAAAATTTCTTAGATCAACAATCCAGGAGACAGAGAGAATCAAAGTTTCAATATACCTTAATGGATTAAGGTGGAACATTCAAGAAGAACTTAGTCTGTTTACCCTGACTTCCATTCATAGTTGTTTTCAAATGGCTTTGAAAGTGGAAGAGAAACTGAAGAAGAAACAAGATTCTAGTTCTACAAATAGAGGAAGGGGTAGAGACAACAGAGGTGGCCATAGAGGAGGTTCAAGTGGAAGAGGTAGTGATAGTAGGGGACAAAGTGACTCTAGATACTCAGATCAAGGAAAATAAATAGGCAGTAGAGGTGGATACAATAACAGAGAAAGAAGTTCCTATAACAGTGGCAGAGGAAGATCGGGAGGTTTTGGGAGAAGCTCTCACTTTTCTTCCATGAATTGTTACAATTGTGGATAGATGGGGCACCCTGCATATAGGTGTCCAGATAAACCAACATCCTCACAAGGGGAGAAGAAGATATCTTATGTCCAAGAAGAAGATTGCTCTAAAAAATTAGAGGTGAGTCTATATTTAGAGAAAGGAGAACACCTCATGTTGAGAAGGATCCTAATCAAGAAACCTACCAAGGATGAGAATAAGAAAAGGATGGCTCTTTTCAGAGTGAAGTGCGAGATATTGGGGAAAGTGTGCAAGGTAATCATTGATTCAGGGTCAAAAAATAATGTCATATCTGAGGAGGCAGTAGAGAAGTTGAAACTCACCAAAATCCCACATGTGTGTCCCTATAAAGTTACATGGTTGAATAAGGGTCAAAACATCTTGGTGAATGAGAAAGTGTGGGTAGAGTTTGCCATTGGGAAGTATCAAGATAGGATACTATGTGACATTTTTCCAATGGATTCTTTCCATCTATTGCTTGGTAGACCATGGCAGTATGACAGAGAAGCTATCCATAATGAGAAGGATAACAAGTACTCCTTCAAGAAAAATGGGGTAACTTTCAAGATCCAGTCTTTGATAGAAGAGGACATAGTGGAGAAGGTAGAATCCAATTCTGTGTTGATGAATGGAAAATAATTCCTAAGGGATATGTAGGATGAAGAAGTTGGCTATCCAATCTTGTTAAACCCAAAGGAGGAGAAAACTCATGAGCAAGAACCTATGCCAAAATAGGTGAGAGAATTGTTGGATCAGTTCAAAGACATCATTTGTGAGGGTACACCAGCTTCACTACCACCAAAGAGGGAGATAAGTCATCAGATTGACTTCATACCAGGAGCATCTTTACCAAACAAAGCTACATACAAGATGACACCAAAGAAAAACAAGGAGATAGCCAGGAAGGTGCAAGAGCTGTTGGATCAAGGATTCATTAGGAAAAGCATTAGCCCTTGTGCTATCCCAGTGGTGTTGGCTCCTAAGAAGGGAGGTAAGTGGAGGATGTGTATTGATTCTAGGGAAATAAATAGGATAACTATCAGGTATAGATTTCCAATTCCTAGAATAGAAGACTTTATGGATTGCTTGGGGGGTGCTAAGTACTTCTCTAAAATTGATTTAAAGAGTGGGTACTATCAAATTAGGATGAAAGAGGGTGATGAGTGGAAGTCTGCATTTAAGACTATAGAGGGGTTGTATGAATGGTTAGTGATGCCCTTTGGGCTTACCAATACACCAAGCACCTTTATGAGGGTGATGAATGAATTCTTGAAGGACTATATAGGAGTTTTTTTAGTTGTCTATTTAGATGACATCCTCATATTTAGTAAAACCAAAGAGGATCATATGAAACACTTAGAGTTAGTTTTGAAGAAGTTTCAGGAGGAGAAGCTCACCATAAACCTTGAGAAGAGTGAGTTCATGAAAGAATAATTAGTCTATCTTGGCTTTGTAGGTTCCAAGGGTGACTTGAAAATAGATAAAGAGAAAGTAGAGGCTATCTTGAACTGGCCTACTCCTAAGACAAAGATAGAAGTTAGGAGCTTCCATGGGTTAGCCCAATTCTATAGGAAGTTCATTAGGAGGTTCAGTGAGATTTGTGCTCCAGTCCTAGAGACTATAAAAGGAAGATTGAAAATAAAGTTTGTGTGGACAAAGGTAGCTAATGAAGGGTTTGAGAAGTTAAAGAGGGTAGTGGATACTCAGCCTATATTGTTGTTACCTTATTTTTACAAACCATTCATTGTTGAGTGTGATGCAAGAAGAATTACAGTAGGAGTTGTCCTAAGCCAAGAAGGTAGGCATGTGGCCTTTTTCAGTGAAAGACTAAATGAGGCTAAGTCTAGGTACTCTTCCTATGACTTGGAGCTATATGCTCTTGTGCAAGCCTTAAATAATTGGAGGCATTATCTATTGCCTAAAGATTTTGTTGTCTTTACAGATAACCAATCATTGAGTTACATAAACACTCAAGACAAGCTTAGCTTGAGACACATAAAGTGGATGGAGTGCCTAAAGTCATATACCTTCACTATAAAGCATAAGAAGGGGGTGAAAAATAAAGTTGCAGATGCCCTTAGTAGGAGACTACTCACCATCCAAGAGATTCAGTTGCAAAGTACAGGAGTTGAAGGTTTTAAGGACCTATATGAGGGAGATTCAGATTTCTCAGAGGTGTATAAAGTGTGTAAAGATTTTGAGAATCACTTTCATAGTGAGTTTGCAGAGTTTACATTGTAGAATGGGTTTCTATTCAAAGGAAAGCAACTTTGTGTTCCAAGAGGCTCAATGAGGGAAAAACTCATGCAGGAAAAGCATAATGGAATCCTAAGTGGACACTTTGGACTAAATAAGACATTGGACCTAGTGGAAAGGTTCTATTGGTGGCCAAAGATGAAGAAGGAAGTAAGAAGGTATGTGGAGCACTGTGGCATATGTCAGAAGGCTAAAGGCACTTCATAAAATGTAGGACTTTACCAACCATTACCCATCCCAATTAGACCTTGCGAGTGCATAAGTATGGACTTCATAGTGGGGTTACCTAGGACTCTAACTGGTTTAGAAAGTGTATTTGTAGTGGTAGACAAGTTTAGTAAAATGAGCCACTTCATACCATGCAAAAAAACACATGATGCCAGCCATATTACCTACTTGTTTTTCAAAGAAGTAGTAAGGATTCATGGCCTACCAATGATCATTTTTGCAGACAGGGATGTGAAGTTCATGGGTCACTTTTGGAAGACCCTATGGAAGAGACTAGGCACAAATTTGTCTCATGGATCTGCCTATCATCCTCAAATGGAAGGGTAGACTGAAGTGATCAATATAGTTCTTGGGAACTTTCTTATATGTTTGACAAAGGAATATGGAAAAGGATGGGAGCAAGTTATTCCACAGGCAGAATTTGCCTGTAATGATAGCACAAATAGGACTACAGGAAAAATCCCATTTAAAATTGTGTATGGGGCACATCCAAGGGGTGTGATGGAGCTCAGAGACCTTAAAGGATATGAGGGAGTTAGTGGGCATGCTGATGAATTTTCCCAATCAATGAGGGAAGTCCATGCACAGGTAAAGAGGACCTTAATGGAGGCCAATCAAAAGTTGAAAGCAAAAAGAGATGAGGGAAGAAGAGACTTGTAGTTTGAAGAGTGAGAGTTAGTAATGGTGTTCCTAAATAAGGAAAGACTACAAAAGGGGATACCTAGTAAGCTCCAGATGAAAATAATTGGACCTTGCAAGATATTGGATAAGTATGGGCCTAATGCTTATAAGGTGGAGTTGCCCAAGGAGATGTCAATTTCTCCAATCTTCAATGTGAAATATTTGATCAAGTATAAGGCACCAGAGATAGATGAGTTGCAGTATAGTACATAGGTGCATAATGACATGGGAGAGTTCAAAACTCTAGAACAAGTCAAGCCACAAGTGGAGAAGATACTGGATTCAAGTGTGAAGAAGAAGACAAGACACAAAGTCTATATGGAGCATCTAGTGAAGTGGAGACAGAAACCAGAGTCAAAAGCCACTTGGATAGCTGAGAGAGAGTTCAAGAAACATGGAATCAGTGAGGAGTTCCTGACACCACATGTACCTTGACTTTCTTGTTGCAGGGGGGGATGGTGCAGGAGCACCCTAAGGTCTTTAGTGAGATCTTAAGAGATTTTGGCTTGTAGGTTGGTTTGGCCAACCATCCAAGAATAAGGACTAATCTATAAATTCCCTAGTGTTTTTTGAAGTGTGGTTAGGGTTAGGAAAGTTTAGGGTTTGATGTTGTTAAGTCTAGTTGATTCTAGGGGTCTAGAACCTAGAAGTTAACTCAAAAGTCAAAGGGTTGACCAAAGTCCCAAAGTGGGAATATTTTTAAGGTTTTATTGTTTTCTAGTCATTTGAGGTCAATTGGTAGGTTTTGTAACCAATTAGGACACTCAAAATGTGAAAATTGTCATTTTGACAAAAAGTTGTCAAAGTTGTCATGACAACTTTTAAAGTTGTAATGACAACATTTCCTAGTTTTTAGGAATCAGCACTAATGGTGCCCAATTCCTGACCAGAAGGTCTAAAAATGTGGGATAGAGGTATATAAGGTGTTTCCAACCCTAATCTGACATTTATTTGTGATTATGTACGGACTGGTGTTTGAGAAGAAGCAATTTACAGTGTAATTAAGTTACAAAGCCATCATCCACCACTTCTTTGAATTGAATGGATTGAAGTAATGAATGGATAGTATCTAAAATTTATTTTCTAAGATATTTGTGGTGTTATATTTATTTTTTTTCTTTCTAGTTAAGTTTTATTTAATTTCTTGCATTATGTGAGTTCACTGACCAGTTTTGGTCCAGTCATGTAAAGAAAGGGGTTTCTTTGGTGTTCCCATTGTTCAAACTCTATGACCACTTGTAATACAGTAGAGCCTTGTATATTATTTGTACATATGGCTTGTGGAGTGTGTTTTTGCAAGGGAATCTTGAAAACAATCAGGCCCTAGGTGAGTACTAGTTATTCTCGCTAGGGTTATTGAGCAGTGCAGCAACAATGGAGGTTGCAAGATGATTGGTATGTGCCAATAAATGTTAGGAGAGTGTGGGGGAATGAGGTTAATACCTTTTTATGGAAGGAGGAGTTTTTAAGAGCTCATTAGATCATTGAAAGAAGATTAAGAAACCAGACCAGTCTTCATGTCCTAGAAACCCTTATTTTTAGGGGTTTGGTAAAAGTCCATTGTACGGACAGAGTTGAGACCAGAGACCTAGAAAATCCTAAAGGGGAAGAAAAAACCACAAAGAATATGCAATTTTTTTCTAGGGTTGTTAAGGGGTTTTGGTAGTAAAATCAGATTTTCAGTGATTAGGAGGGCTAATTGGCCTAAAAGGGCTACAAGGCCTAATAGACTAGATTCTTGGAACTCGATTGGAAAATGGGTGCAAGATTCACAAAATTTAATCCATAGAAGTTGGATTAGACCGAAAGGGAGTTGGTAAACCAATCCTTGAAGATTTTTCACCATTGGAGTGATAGAAGGCAAGTGAAGCCATGGGTGAAAATAAGCTATGGAGAAGAGAATAGAGAAGGGTTTGAAGTTGATGGGAAGTTTCTAGGAGTTAGGGGATTAGGGAAGAATCCTCTAGTTAGGGTAGCGAAAAGAGACACTAAAGAAGATAATTGAAGGTCTTGGAGAGAGCTTGAGGGATCTAGGAGAGGACCTCCCCATCATGATGTCACCCTCTTTCAGTGTTTCGGGGTCTGAAATACCAAAATTTCTGAAGATTTTTTCCTTCAGCCTTTTCGGTGTTTTCATAGGCCGAAACACCAAAAGGGTCGTCCTTTGGCCTTTCATCCATTTTGGAATTTTGGAGGACTCTAGGTTCTCTGAAATTTTGAAAGGGTGAAAAGGACAAAAATGTTTTGACTTGGCTCAATAGGCCTATTTGTAGACCCACTTGCGAGGAACCAGGAGAGGGGCAAACTCAAAAAACTAAAAGACACCAAAAAAGAGGGGGGTCCCCATGGTCAGAAGACCAAAATGGGGTGTGTGTTGTGGACCCACAACAAGTCTAATATTAATATTCATCCAACTGTTGATTGGAATTCTCATTACTCTAATTATTTATTTGATGGATTTGATAATTGTATATCTAACATCTATGTCAATACCACTGTCAGGTTAGAGTGCATTTCACAACATCTTGACCAACCAATATACAACATAGGTCAAATATGGAAAAAGTAGATAGGATTGTCATCATTAGGGATAAGAATATATATGTATGAGTAACATAATTTTATCATACAATTATTATGTAGAGATGTGTATCAATAAATTTTATGTTTCTCTTTTCTATAATGTTATTGGCCATGATAAATGGTCAACCATTTTAGACATATTTCAATAGATAATATTCATTCCATGTTCTCATTTAATGATGGATGAGAAAGAGTTAGATGGTATTCCATTAGTATGTGCACACATGTAGTTGTAAATCCATTTATATATCCTAGATGGTTGGAAACACATCATAGATGACCCCATAATGATGTTTTTCCACTTTATTTTTCTAAATAATTATATGTAGAGTTTCATTTATAGATATTAATTATACTTATTTTCCCATGTGTGATGGATAGGGGAGAGAGAGGGATGTTAAAAAACCTTAATTTATATGAGAAAAATTTTCATCAATGATGATCGAGAGGGCTTTAGTTGGTCCAAACCTTTTGGTTCTTTCAAAACATTTAGAGCTAGCAGTAGCAAGAGATCTAGCAGTGACCCCTACCAAGCATAACATTTTTTAGAGTATTGCAACTATTTCTATTGAGGTTGGTCATATGTCATTTTATCATGTTAGTATATATTTATTATATCCATTGATTAGTGTTCCCCCCAATGAGGATACATGTGATAGGCATGATCCTTATATTTGTTATGATATACCATATGTATATTGTATAATGTTAGTAGACGACATTATTGATGATCTTATAGAGTATGATTTTCATTGCTGGAAAACCATTACTTAGGTAAGAAAATTTTATGTAAGTAAATGAAGATTCTATTGTATTTCCCTTTTGAAAATTCATCAGAACACCAAATAAAATCAAAAGTCATGTTGTTGATGAACTGTATGAAGCAATTAAGTTAGATGGGAGTCTACAATTGAGACTAAATAGAAGATAAGAGAAAGGATAGTTCTCTACACTACAACGCATGATGATAAAGGAAGTAGATGAGACACTTAAAAATATAAAATCAAATTCAGTGTTGGTCATAGGACTATAAGACTACTAGCTAGAAAAGAAAAAGAAGTTGAAGAAGAGACGGTGGTGATACGGAAAAGGATATTCAACTTGGATCAACCATAGGTAACAGATACAACATGTACATCTCAAGTAGATGACACTTTTACTATGAAAGAGTTAATAGTAGATGTGTTAGGTAAAATTTCAGATATGGTTACTCATTTAGACCTAACAAAAGATTCAGTTGATGATGTCATGATTAAAGATATAACTAAAAATATCAACTCTCCTATAGTTGGAGATGAAGTTGAAGATATTCCACTTCAGTCTCCACTTGATGTAAACCCATTTGGGATCAATGATGAAATATTTTATGTTGAAACACACAAGGTTGATGAGACAAAAAAGACTAAAGAAACTGAATGGGCAATAGAGACCACTGAACAACCAAAGGATACATCAGAACAACCAAAAGATACTACAAAACAAGGTCAAGCTACTCAAGAAAAATAAGATGAGAAACAATGAGATCAATAACAAGACAAAGATAGAAACAAAGAAACAAGTAACACTAGTACAGGTGAGAAAAGAAATAAATATGGAGTTTACACACCATAGGATAACACCCCCAGTGACTCACAAACTAACACAAAGGATACCAATGAGAAGAAAAAAGGAAGAGAATGGAAGAAGATGAAGAGTAAGATGATGAATTTGAAGAGAAAGAAGATGATCCAGAATTTGAAATTCTTAAGAAATATTTTAATAAGTTAAAGCCAAAAGAACAATTACTATTTTAAGGAAACTGGCAGAGAAGGATGAGAAGAACAAAATTAAGTAGAAGAAGTACAAAACAAAAGTACTAAGGAAAACCATTGCTATACTTTCTAATCTAGTACCTCATGTAGATAATGATTAAGAAGCATCTATGATTGATGAACTCAAAACCTTAGTTTATGCAATTAATAGTCTAGATCATGACATGGAAGAGGAAATGATAAAGAGAGAAAATAAATGATGGAGATGCTACTGCAGAAGATTGCACTTAAGAAAGTTTCACTATATGAACTAGTCAAGAAAATCAAGGAATCATTACTTGAGGTTGGACAAGTCTTTAACATAACATCTATTTTGACCAACTTCATTGCAGAGATCAAGGAAAAGAAGGAAGAGATGGAAATAGAATTGGTTACAATTGTCAACCAATTGGACCCCTTAAACACTTCCATGATGGATCATAATGAAAAATTGAAAGAGTTGATACACAAGGAAATGTAACTTAAGGCTGAGGAGGATATGATAAGAATGACATTGCTGGAATTGCAAGGATTTATAACTCCACATATGAACATTTTCCAAGCATACCTTAAGAAAGCTGAACTGTTGATAGGTACTCTAGACATGAGTAGAATTGATAGTGTGGAGGATCTGGCTTCAGGATTAAATGGTCATCACATTTCCCTGACCACACTAAAAGAATCATAGGAGCATTCACTTTCCACTGCAAAGGTACATTTCAAGACTATATTTGACAAACTGTAAGGTATGAACACCCTTGTCTATACAATTTTTGTCATAGTTTTTGGAATTATTGTCAAAAAAGGGGGAGTATATAAGTAGATCAAAAGGGGGAGTATATATGTATTCTATGACACAAAATGGGAGCTATAGATTCAGGGGGAGTATGTCATTAGACATGGAGTATAGGTTCTAAACTTTTGAAGTTTTGAAATTTTGAACAAGTTTTTGCCATCAATGCCAAAGGGGGAGAATGTTGATTGTAGAATATTAGTAGATGACATTGGTGATGATCTTACAGAGTATAGTTGTCATTTTTGGAAAACCATTACTTAGGTAAGAAATTTTTTGTAAGTAAATGAAGTTACAACAACCAGTATGCATTAATAACCAATTAGTAAAGAGAAGTTAAGTTAGAAAGGTAATCGGTGAACGGGAGACTAGGTGAAGGACATATTGGTTAAGGAAGAAAAGTATGCTATTGGTACACTAGAAGGTACAAAGAAAACATGCAAACTATTATTTTGGACCATGCCTCTTAGGTCACACCAATAAAGGCATAAGTGAAGACACCACCAACCAGTGAGTTCAGTGAATAGGTAAAACCAAAGGTTGTAGAACAATTTTGATAAATTGGCTAAATTGGTTATGATAGTGGACAATTAAAAAAATCTGGACAACATGAAAAACATGGTACATTGTTTAAAGAGTTGAATAAGTCAATTTACTGGTAGTTGTATACATATCTGATCATGAATTCAAGACATATTCTGACCAACAATATTAAAGGAATATTTCACATTGGAGATAATAACTTGAAGTTTGTTATGGACGACGCGGTAAGGATTGTATGTTTTGATGAGTTAGTTATGTTTAATAAATCTATTTTGGAGGGAAACATAAACCCTAATGAGGTTTACAATCAGAGGTAAACACATTATATAATATTATAAGTAAAGAGTTGAAGAGGGGAGAAGAGAAGAATAGTTGAAGTGTTGTTGAAAAGTGAGATCTTGGACAATGATTAAAGAGCCAATTTCAGAGAAGATTCAAGATCAGGTTCAAAATGAGAACATAACATAAAAGGATCTGATTAGCATCCAAGAGTACATATCATGGGTCAATTTTATTATTGTATTCATAATAGTTTCAACAACTTAAAATCCCTTAACCGTGTAGTCTCTCACAAGACTTTATTGTAAATCCATTAACCAAGTGAACGCTATAATAGTGTGATTAAATTATTCAACAAGGTAGTCTGTAATAGGACTATAGATACTTCTAACAAGGTATCAGTCACTCCTAATAGGGTGAGTCACCTAGAAAGTGACATATTGTAATCTCCTAACAGAGCACTCTTTTCTACTACAGTGAGAAGATTGTGGGTGTCATCCCCACCATGGTTTTTCCCTCTGACCAAGGATTTCCATGATAAAAATATGAGTGTTATGAGTTTGGATGTTTTTTCATTTCATTCACGATACTTTTACTTTACATTTACAGTCATATTCTTGTTAGTTTGGAAGTTTCTTTTTCTACTATTTAGAGGTATAAGTAAAAGTCTAAAAGTTTTATTAGTCCTGATTCACCCCCCCTCTCAGTACCTATTATTTCCAACACCATCACCATATGATATTGTATGGATGAGTGAGGTTAATAAGTTACATAATTTGAGTGCATGTGTTTCTACCAATCTATTATATGTATATCAGTTTATTTATGATGAGCATGTTATCCCTCTTCATACTATATTAACACATCTAAGATAATATTTTGGTAGACAAAGGAGCCAATACTTTGCAGGGTACACAGGGATGGTAGGATATCTGAGTAGATCAAACAACCCTTCATCAACATACACCAATGGATCCTACAAATACTCCTTAGCATACATCACTTAATCCTTTAGCCCCTCATTAGTATATATCACTTGATCCTATAACCTATATCAACATACGTCACTTGATCTTACAATCCCCCCTCCGTATTTATATCCTTTAGGCCCCTCAAAGCATGTTCCAAATCAGGTTGAGGTTGTTGTACCTAATTTTACAGGATACATATATAGAAAGCTTATTTTAGACACAAATATTGCATTAATAAAAGTGTTTATGTGTCCATTCATTCTTCTAAATTCATCACGATTGGAGGGAGCATCAAGCCTACAATTTAGGTACAAATTTAGATATTAGATATGAAAATTAGATTAAATACATATATTTTAAAATAGCTTTTAAACTCTAGAACACATATTCAATTTTTGACTCTTGATTGAAATTGAATATAATTTGAATCTCATATGTATGAGGACTATAGTGATCATTTAGTAGGCTTTGGATATTTTTTGTATGTTTGTAATTTTACCCATCACCATGAGGTATTTTAATAAAAATAAGTCTAGAGCTCATGTTTAAGTACATGCATGTGCATATGTATCTATTAAATATCTAGCACTTAAATCAAGTATGTAAGTTATATATACATGCACACACACAAAAACATATATACATATGTACACACACACACACACATGTGTGTGTGTGTGTGTGTCTAAATTGTGTACCTGTATCTACAACACAACACTTCAATAAGTCATTAGTTCAATTGGTTAGTACATAAAAATAATCAAAATCAACAATAAACCAATCAAAAGAGACCTATTGCTTCTTAGACATGAGGATTATAATCTAACTATGAATGCCCTCAGAATTTTGGATGTTAGATTAGTGAATTAACTCTCATGAAATGGAATATTCAAGGAAATGCATCTACATGAATGCAATTGTGAGGATTTTCATGATGATTAATGCTACAATTGATCCTAAATTGATGAATTAAGCTAAGATGCAAGCTAGGATGAATTGAATTATGCTTCTACATGCTCTAATTTTATGTAAATTAACATGAATTTGATCTAAAATGCTGCAAATTATCCTAAAAATGAATGATAACAATGAAAATGAGCTCAAATGTTAAACTAGCATGATCTACTTGTAAAATGATCTAGATATGAAAATGCCTTGATGTGAGTTGATTATATTGATTCTCCATTGGAGGGAAAATGGTTAAATTTTAACTAGATGGTCAAGATCTCCTCAATTTGAATTGAGTGGTTGAGATTCAAACTTGAGTGAACAATCCATGTCCTTTAATCTCATTGGTTGATGTGTTGACTTAATGACATGTTGAGAGAACATTTAGGATTTAATTAAATCAATATAATTAATTTCCTTAGCCATGGGGATTTTTTATTTTGAATTTAATTAAATGACTAAGGTAATTAATTACTTAGGACCTTGAATTAATGATGTATTATGTAATTAAATGAATTAAATTTAATTACACAATTAGATCCTCAGATTTAATTTGATCTTTGAATTGTATTGATAGGATTTATCACTTGATTATGCCTTGGCCAATTTAATTAGGTGATTACATTTACCCCTCTTTGAATTGATGTGTGGGCAACACATTGATTAAAAGAATATTTCGATGTGTCTAATGTCGGATATGACTCTTATTGAGCTAATAATTTGATACAAAATTTGATGAAACTGCTCACAACACTATGACGTTGGATTTAAAATTTGTATTTGATGTGATGTCCAATAAGAGGTTGCAGATCAAAGCCAGAGTAACTAGTTTGATATGGATCTAGTGAAACTGATTACCTATCAGAATGAAACTGAAGGTACTGATACTGATGATAATGCATAACTAATTTTATATGGGTCCTAATGAAATTAATTACCATTATCCTGATGATCAAGACAATTAACTTGATATGGGTCCTAATGAAGTCAATTATCTAATGATTATCCAATAATGACACTTTCAATTTGATATGATTCTTGATGAAATTTATATGCCCCTATTAATTGCATGACACTGGAGAGACTGATACTAAAGAGACCAAGTGTTTTGATATGCATATGATGAAATCACTCACTTGCTGAGATTCTGATATGAGAGAATCAACTTGATATGGATTCCGATGAAGTTGATGTGCCTCTAGTGATATGAGTCATTCGATTTGATGTGATACCTTATTCAATAACCTATTTCAATGATTGATGAATTTATTTCTAAAGAATATTTGCTAAAATGTGATCGACCGATTTGATGATTGGATGAATTTGATTGATGAAGAAGATTTGAATTTGGTTCTCTTAATAACAAGATCTAATGCCAAGATTCACCTTGAAGCCCTAGATTTGAAATTTTTATTATTATAATGACTAAAAACCCCAATTAATAGAATATGATGATGAGAATGTGATTAATGACTTGAATGATGATTATGATTCAAATGTGCTAATGATACCCCCTCGGGAGCGAAATCAAAAGTTGATTATGAGACGGGTTTGGTTTTGTATGATCTGAGATATCACAAATTGGTTTGTGAATTATTGCAAAGTGATTTAAGATAATGTTGACTTGATACCTATTGATTTTGACCAAATTTGACTTGGGTTTACTTGAGTTGACTAAAATTGACCAAGGTTGAATTGATGTTATCGACTTTCAATTTTGATCCTGATGATGATGTCATGACATTTTGATGAACATTTGACTTTGTTGGATTGGTTTTGCAGAAAATATTACCAAAATGGGCTAAAAGGGGTAAAAATTAGGGTAAAATAAGGTCAAATAGGGTAAAAATATCCTTTTACTATTCATTTTTACTTTTACTATTAAGAGAATTTGAAAACCTTCCAGCGAGAGACATGGAAATTCTAGTCAAATCCCATCGATTTGAGCTCGTCAGGGGCCATCAGCGACCAACCCATTATCCATCTGTGGTATGTTGACATTCTCATGCTCTTGTTTTGTGCATTTATTACTTGTATTATATATTTTTTTATGAATTTGTAGTCAGTTTTTGCGTTGTTTTGTTTTTGGTAAAAGTTCTTTCTCATACGAGGTTTTTTTGTTTCATTTTCGATTATGAAATTTTGTTTCTGGGTTGTACATGTTCATTTGTGGTTAGGTTTTGTAATCAGGTTTTCTTCATTTCCCATTTTTATGATTTCATTTTTGGTATTTTCTCCTTCATTTTTTGTTGATATTTTATTAGTAGTATGAAATGTTTTGTTTCCAGTAGACTAGTTCGTATGTGGGTTATAAAGTTTCATTGACGAGATTGTGGTTCATTTTTTATTTGTGTTGTTTTTTTTTTCCCGTATTCTAGCTCGTATATAGTTAGAAGAGGTTCGTTTATGAGGAATTTTTCATTTGAGGTCTGATATATGTTCATTTTGGGTTTGATTAGTCTTGTGCCTTGATTATTAGAGCATTTTAATGTCAATTTTGCCATTGATCTTCCTATGAGTAGATGATGATGATGACTCGATGTGTTTGATTTGATTATGATAGATTTTTTATCAAGATGATTGATTTTGGAATCTTTGTGTTGCAGGTTGATACTGGGGTTGTTAGATTTCAGGGTCAATACCCAAAGGTGTTCGACTTGATTTGATTTCTATTAGGTGATGAGCATAGGACCATTCATCGTTGTGGATTAGGTGTTTTTCTATATATGCCTTAGTATGGGGTTAACCAAGGATTGTTGACTGCTCTCATGAAGAGATGACATTCCCAGAATAAAATTTTCCATCTATCGACCGGCGAGATCACTGTGACCATAGATGATGTTTATGTTGGAATAGTCCCAAGGATAACTGAGAGGGGGGGTGAATCAGTTATCAATCAATTTAATTATTTTCTCTTTCTTAAATGTAATTTGATAATAAGTAAATGCACATTCATATAACATAATAGAGTACTCAACAATTTTGATTACGGGGAAACCAAATAGGTAAAAACCCCAGTGGGAATTAGCACCCACAAATAATTGCACTAGTTTATAATGATCCCTATTAGGAAATCTTACAAACCTATTAGGAGTTGATCTTTACAATGCAAGAAGTACAGAGACCTGATTAAAGGTCAGACCCTGTTAGGAGTCTTTTACAGATAACCCTGTTAAGGGTGAGGACTCACTGTCCATTAGCTCAATGCTAAGATGGTGAAGGCTACAACCTTTAGTACAACAGATATGCACTATATATGTTAAATGAACTATTTGAGTAGACCTGCTATCTTGATCAGTTCCAATGAATTGCAATCAACTTTTGTTTCTTCACATAGATCTTCAACTTATTCTTTCTGACTTTCTGCTCTTCTCTGTCTTTTCTTTTTCACTACATTTTTCACACTTAGCGAACATAACAAAAATTCTATATGTATCTTCACCAAGGATAAGGTCACAACGGTATCTAGAAACACTTCATCAACTTTCTTGTCAGCTCAACCAAGCACGCAATCAAAGTTAGGACAGCACAACTCAAACTAAATAGACGCGATGCTTCACAAAGTCGGCTTCACCAAATTAACTCTAACATCAATATTTTGTTTAAACATGTTTAGCACCTTTGGATAATTATCTTTAACTCATAAATAAACATTAATACAAACACACATATCCTGAAGATAGGCGCAACTCAAGTGACACTGTATTTACGTCGGCTCTTAACATATAAACTCCAAAAATTGTAACTGCCATAACTGATTAATCATAACTCAACTATAGCTATATATCTGACTCGGTGTGAATGCACATAGCATCTAGAACATGTATACACCATGGAAATAAACACGCATAGTACCAAAACATTTATACTGATAATTGCATATAGGATACATGTATATTATATGTTGTCATTAACGACAAACATACAATTAATTATTTGCACAGAGGCAAATCTCCAACAATCTCCCCCTTTGACATTGATGGCAACATATGATATCATCAACTCAAAGTTTCTTCCTTCTTTTTACAATCTTCTCAATATCCTCATCAAAGGTTCCTCTTTACTGTTGCTGCTTTGTATACTCCCCCAGAGTATATGCTCCCCCTTACTAATACTCCCCCTTTGACATCAATGAAAAAGGGTGTTAAACACCATTAAGCATAGGTACTACTCTAGAAGTAGAGTAGTCAACCATCCATCAGTCACCAGGGACTGACGTTCTTGTTGCAAGTTCTAATCAAACTCAGGAAAGGGAATTACTCCCAACTTCTCCCTGAGATACTCAAAAGTATCTTTTGATAGAGTTTTTGTAAAAATATTTGCTAGTTGTTCTTTGGTGCTCACATAATCCAACTTTACTTCTTTGTCTGCAACTTTTTTTTTTAGGAAGTGGTATTTGATCTCAATGTGTTTTGTCTTTGCATGCATCACAGGGTTCTTTGACATATTGATAGTACTAGTGTTGTCACAATGAATAACAACATGATAATCAATCTAAATACCAAAGTCTTTAATCATCTGTTTGATCCAAACCATTGGTGAAAAATTCAATGTTGTTGCAACATACTCAGCTTCTATTATTGACTGAGATATACAATTCTTCTTTTTACTTTCCCAAGTGACCAATCTGTCTCCAATAAATATTGCTCCTCCTGATGTACTCTTTCTGTCATCAACACAACCTACCCAATCTGCATTTGTGTACACATGAAGTTGTATATTCTCTGAGTTAGGATACCATAAACCATAGTCAATAGTTCATTTTAAGTATCTAAATATTATTTTTATTGCCATTAGATGATTTTGCTTGGGTTCAGCTGCAAATCTTCCAACAATTGCCAACTGCATTAGAAATATTAGGTCTAGATTGAGTAAGATATATGAGTTTTCCAATCATAGACTTGTATAGGGTCTTGTCAACTGTTGTGGAATCATCATCTTTAGAAAGCTTGCATCCTGTTATAATGGGGGTGCTTACTGGTTTGCAATCTTCCATCTTGAAAGTCTTCAATATCTCCTTCACATACTTAGACTAATTTATGAATATGCCTTTGTCTATTTATTTTACATTCAATC
This sequence comes from Thuja plicata, assembly GCA_018584345.1. Taxonomy (NCBI): domain Eukaryota; kingdom Viridiplantae; phylum Streptophyta; class Pinopsida; order Cupressales; family Cupressaceae; genus Thuja; species Thuja plicata. The sequence goes on from MU225062.1 coordinate 867,560, forward strand.
CAAGAAAGTATTTGATAGGTCCAATCATGCTCATTTCAAATTCACTTTTCATTTCTTTGGCAAATTTTGCACTAAGTTTGTCATTACCTCCAAAGATAATGTCATCAACAAAAATAGCAATGAGTAGTAGCCCTTCATTTGTCTCTCTTATGAATAAATTATAGTCTGTTGCTCCTTTTCTGAATCCTGTCATTGTTAAGTAACCATCAAGTCTCTCATACCACGCTCTTGGGGCCTATTTAAGTCCATAAAGTGCTTTTTTTAATCTGCATACCATGTCTGGTTTATCTAAAAGTTTGAATCCTTTAGGTTGCTCTATGTAGACTTCTTCCTTCAAGTCACCATTCAGAAAAGCTGACTTGACATCCATTTGGTATACCTTAAAGTTCTTGAATGTTGCATAGGCCAAAAACAACTTGATAGCTTCAAGTCTGCTCACAGGGGCAAATGTATCAGTGTAGTCTATTCTTTCTCTCTGCGCATATCCTTTACATACTAATCTTTCTTTTTTCCTTACCACTGTGCCTTCTTCATTCATTTTGTGCATGAATATCCGCTTAGTTCCAATCACGTTCTTGTCATGAGGTCTAGGGACCAGTTCCCATGTTTCATTCTTGATTATTTGATCTAATTCTTCTTGCATGGAACTTTTCCAGTCTAAATATTTGCATGCATCTTCAACACTTAAGGGTTCAATCTGTGAAAGTAAGCATACCTCTTCATCAGTGGTTGAACATTTTTCTCTAGATCTTGTCAAAACTTTTGCGCTCTAATCTCCAATGATATCTTCCTTAGAGTGGTTTTTGGATGTGTATCTTGAATTATTAGGAGTGATACTTTCATCTGTAGTCTTTGATTCTTCTTCACTTGGTTCAGGATTGTTACATGAAACATCAATACAGTCAAATATTTCTTCAATAACTGTGTCCTTATTGATGGGTCTGGGCTCATCTTCAATCATGGGAGCATAGTCACAATATCTTTCTTGAATCATAAACTTCTCATCAATCTTCACATGAGTACTTTCAATGATCTTCATTAATCTTAGATTAAAACATCTATAGGCTTTTATTTTAGTAGAGTAACCAAGAAAAATACCTTCATCACTTCTAGCATCAAACTTGCCAATGCTATCATCTCTCTTGATGTAGCACTTGCTTCCAAATATTTTGAAGTATTTTATAGTAAGTACATTACCAAACCAAAGTTCATAAGGTGTCTTGTCTGCGCCTAGCCTCAATTGTATTCTATTGATAGTGTAAACTATTGTATTGACTACATCTCTCCAGTAGGTAAGGGAAACCTTTCCTTCAATCATGATAGTGTGCGTTGTGTCAAGTATTATCTTGTTCCTCCTTTCTTCTATTCCATTTTGTTGAGGGGTTCTGGGTGCACTTAACTGTCTCTTGATTCCTTGTTCTTCACAGTAGTCATAAAATTGGTCAGAGGTGAATTCTCCTCCTCTATCAAATCTCAGACATTTTATCTTTAATCCAAATTCATTCTCAACCTTAGCTTTGAATACTTTAAACTTCTCAAAAGCTTCAGATTTTTCTTTTAAGAATGCAACCCACATCATCCTTGAGAAATCATCAACAAAAAAAAAAAATACCTTTCTCCGTAGTATGATCTTGTTTGAGTAGTTCCACATAGGTCTATATGTATTAGATGTAGTTTGTTTTCTGCAGAGTCTTATTTTCTCCTAGATGAGGTCCTCACATGCTTCCCCATCACACATTCCCTACACATGGTGTCAACTGGTCTTGCAATGCTAGGAAGGTTTCTTACTGCCTTTACATTACTTATCTTGACTATGTTGTTAAAATTGATATGACAAAGTCTCTTGTGCCATAGCCAACTATCATCTGCTTTTGCAACAAAATAACTTACTTCTGAGTTGAGCTGAAAAACATTACCTTTGGTCCCTGAGCCTGAAGCAATCATGTCTCCTTCTTTGTTGTTGATAATGCACTAGTTGTTTTTGAGTTCCAACTTATATCCTTTATCAAGCAACTGTCCAAGACTTAGTAAGTTATGATGCAAACCATCAACATAGAGAACATCATCTGTCTTGTTCTTTCCATCTAAGGTGATAGAACCTCTACCTATGATAGGTTTGGGAGTGTTATCCCCAAATCTAACCATGCCACCTTTGTACTTTTCCAAATGTAAAAATTTGTCTTTGTCTCCTATCATGTGGTGTGAACATCCGCTATCAATGATCCAGTCAGTTCTGATGTCAGATTTTGAAACTAATGCTAACTCATGTTCTTTTACTTCATCTTCTTTGTCCATTTCTTCAAGCATATTCTCATTGTCTTTAATGGCAACAAATCCAATTCCATCTTCTCTTGAGTCATCATCAGTTACACCATCCTTAGCATGATAACATTCTTTAGTGTACTTAGGTTTGTAATCTGATCTGAACTTCTTGACTCTTGTAGGGCACTTGGATGCAAAGTGACCAACTTTGTTGCATGAAAAACATTTGAATGGTAGTTTTCCTTCATATTTCCATTTACCTTTCCTTTCCTTCTTGGCAATCATAGAAATTGTTTATTCTAGTTTTGTATCCACTTCTTCATTATTACTAGAGATTCTTATAGATTTCTTGTTGTGGACTGTGGCTTTGAAGGTTGTCTCACTTTTAGGTTTTGTCTTCAATCTAGATATCTCAAATGCAAATATTTTGTTGATCAAATTCTCCCTCTTGAATTCTTTTAAAAATTGCATAGTCTCATCTAATATATTGATCTTGCTCTCATAATCTGCTGTCAATGCGGTCATTAATTTGTCCATTATATCTTCTTCTAATATTTCTCCACCATTGTTTCTTATACCTGATACTGGTTCATTAATCCTCTGATTGTAAGCTCTGATGTTTTCTTCAGGTAATGTTTCTAAATTGTTGTATCTTTTCTTCCATGTCCTTCTGCACACATTCTTTACTTGGATGTCTCCTTCAAACATATCTTCTAAGTATTTCCAAATAGAGTATGCTTTATCTGTCTTCTTGATCTCAGAAAATTCACTGTCGGATAGGGCGCTGATTAGGGCTTCTTTGTCAAATGCATTATTAGTGAACACTTCCTTTTGTTTCATAGTAGAGTCATCTCCTGCAAGATCTTTTAAGGTGGGAACTTCAATTTCTTGAGTGGCAATCTCATAGATCTCAAATCCAACGCACTGAAGATGTGTTATCATTTTGTTCTTCCAGTCAAGATAGTTTTCTCCATCGAACTTAGGACTCTCTTTCCTGAAGTATGCCATCTTAGCTACCTTAAGCTGTTAGGCTTTCTCTCCAAGGAACTTGGCTCTGATACCAATTGTTGGAATAGTCCCAAGGATAACTGAGAGGGGGGATAAATCAGTTATCATTCAATTTAATTATTTTCTCTTTCTTAAATGTAATTTGATATAAAGTAAATGCACATTCAGATAACACAATAGAGTACTAAACAATTTTGATTACGGGGAAACCAAATAGGTAAAAACCCTGGTGAGAATTAGCACCCACAAATAATTGCACTAGTTTATAATGATCCATGTTAGAAGATCTTACAACCCTTTTAGGAGTTGATCTTTACAATTCAAGAAGTACAGAGACCTAGTTAAAGGTCAAACCCTGTTAGGAGTCTTTTACAGATAACCCTGTTAAGGGTGAGGACTCACTGTCCAATATCTCACTGCTAAGATGGTGAAGGCTACAACCTTCAGTACAACAAATATACACTATATCTGGTAAATGAACTGTTTGAGTAGACCTGTTGTCTTGATCAGTTCCAATGAATTGCAATCAACTTTTGTTTCTTCACATAGATCTTCAACTTATTCTTCATGGCTTTCTGCTCTTCTCTGTCTTTTCTTTTTCACTACATTTTCACACTTAGAGAACATAATAGAACTGCTATATGTATCTTCGCCAAGGATAAGTTCACGACGGTATCTGGAAACACTTCATCAACTTTCTTGTCGGCTCAACCAAGCACGCAATCAAAGTTAGGACCGCGCAAATCAAACTGAATAGACACGACACTTCACAAAGTCGACTTCACCAAATTAACTCTAACATCAATATTTTGTTGAAACATGTTTAGCGCCTTTGGATAATTATCTTTAACTCATAACTAAACATTAATACAAACACACATATCCCAAAGATAGGCGCAACTCAAGTGACACTGTATTTACAACATTGTTTTTTTTTAATATCATTAAATGCAGTAGTTGGTTACAGTCATGATGTTTCCAATTTTGCTAACCAGTTACAAAGTTAGTGGGATTGGTACAGTAGTGGAAAGAGTCTCCATTAGGGTCAAGGGAAATCATGACTACATGTCAACATCCCTTAACCCATTTTAAGTTACCTAGATTTTAATTAGTTAAATCACCAAATAGGTTCTTAGCCTTAATCGTATCATGAGAAAAGAATTAAACTATAAAATGGATAACCAACTTGTTATACCAAGTTTCCCCTTAAGAGTAGGCGTCTTAATTTTCCTTAATGATAACCTTGGTAAAGCCAGATTAATTTAATTGCTCTTTAATAGAGTTTGAAGATCTGAGGATTACCCCTTAAAAATTGCTTTAAAAGATTAAAATTTATCAAGTAACAATTCTATTATTTTTATGTTCATTAATCTTATTTAATAATATCTTATTACAATGTTCTCAAGTGTATAATTGAATTCAAGAATACATAATTTAGTTTACACTACATCGATCCATTTAAGTCTTGCTTAATTGTAATTATACTAATAAAATAGGTTAATTTAAAAATCCTTGTTTAATATTCCTTAATCTAAACAAGAAGTCACTCAACAACTCCTAACAATACTCACTTAAGCAAAGAAAAACATATATAGGTGTTGTTATCATTTAAATGCATATCAAGTGTTTTATTAATTACTTAATTTAATTTCATCCCTCAAGTTCCTAAACATATTTCTTAAAAAAATCCACTAATTGTTAATCATTAAATTACTTGAAGTTTGGACAATAACATTTATTAAATTTGAATCATAATACTCATTGAAGTTGTACTATAATATTATTTTTATAATGGCCATTATACTGGCCACATATATTGGCCATACAAAAATAACATTAGAAATCCTTTAGCATTACCCAATGTTTAAATAAAACTTTAATTAGACTCCCTCCAATAATAATTTCAAAATTTGGCAAATATGTTAATATTTATCAATGGTCTTGTTTATCTTTATAATTTTAAACCAACAAATTGCTAGATTACCAAAACAATATCAAATGGGGATCCTTAATAAAACTTTGTTGGTGATAATTTTTAAATCAACATATTTAAATTCTCATATTTACTAAGAGAATTTATCTTGAAGTTCATTAGTGTATAGTCATTTTAATCATAAGGTAATAATAAATAAATAAATTTTGTTACTTCAATCTCTCATAAATTATCCTAAAATATAAAATCTAATAGTCATTTTTAAAGTATTACTCCTTTAATTAATTAAATCAACTAAATCATTATAAAAAAACATGGAGTTTCAAATTATCTTCCCTCCAATACATGTATTGGAAATACTTTCCCACAAAAGACATAATAATAATTTTTTTCTTTTTATTAAAAGAGAAGTCAACTCATCTCTTTATTTGGGCAACCCTAACCCTAATTTAAAATTAGGGTTAGGGCCCCAATTTAGAAGGTGAAAATGATAACTTTACTCTTTCTTTTCCCTCTTTTTCTCTTCCCTCAAACCCTAGTGCTTAATTTTTGTTTGAGTTCTCCATTATTGTTACAGGTATTTTCATGGAGGAATGCAAGTATTATTATATATATTTATATCTCCATTATATATAAATATACAACACTGTAATGTGTATATATTTATATACAATGTAGATATATACTTTTTTTTGCACAAAGGAGAGAAGCAGCTGTGATTAAATTTGTATTTTATGCAGTGATGGGGCTGCGAAATTTACCCAAGACTATGGACGGTTTTCATTGTTTTTTTTTCTTTAGATAACATTGCAGGTTCCATGAGATAGAGGAAGATAGACTATATTTTCTTTTTCTTTAAGGAAACAATCCTCTGCATTTTGTTTTATTTAATACAGAGGGTTTCTTTTTTTTTGGCGTATTTTTTGGGAAGAGAGGGGGGTGTGGCTGTCATGGCAAGCCACGGCCACCCCTCCCACAGTCCACGGCTTACAGCCGTGGCTGTGAGGTGGGGGTCATGGCCACCATGGAGGGGCCAAGCCCTCCCCCTGCACCTCCTTCCATAACCCCACGCGGCTGTTTCAAACAGCATTATTTATTTTTTCTTTGTTTTTAATAAGGTTTTTATTTAACAAGAATTAGATTTATAATGTTGTTTCTTTTTTTTTTTCTATTTAAAAAATCAAACAATAAAAAAAGTTATTTTATATCTGTAATATCATATTTATATTTAGGTAAATAGCAAATTTATATATATGTAAATATCAGATTTGTATTTAGGTAAATAGCAAATTTATATATATGTAAATATTATATTTATATAATAGATTTGTGTGTGTGTGTGTGTGTGTGTGTGTATATGTATATATGTATATATATATGTATATATATATATATATATCAGTTTTATATGTAATGTAAATATCATATTTATATATGCAAATACCAGATTTAAATATATTAGATATATATATATATATATCAGATGTATATGTAAAACAATGCAAAATTTCTAATAAGGTGATAATTATATTCACATATATATGCTTTTTTCAAATATGAAAACAAACACGATTAGGAAGAAAAATAATAATTCTTGAGAGCATTTTCCTCTATGCACTATAAATTTTGAGAATGACAAGAAAATAATCAAAAGTAAATAGAAGTCATATTTATTGATCTGTTTTAAAGCTTTGCACAAAAATTTACTAAGGTTCAACTCTTCTCATAGGTTATTATGAACATTTCAATGTAAAAACCATTATCAGGACTAAAGGCTATATTTCCATATTTTGTTTAAAACTGTGCAAGGAGATGCATTCAATGCAATCTATTTTAAGAGATGCCAGCATTGGAATATATATCAAAAGAACAACATAACATAAAATGTAAATGTGTTTCTTTTTTTTGAAATTATACATAATAAATCTGACTATACTTTAGAAAGTATTCTACATACAAGATAAATATCATAAAGCTTTTGATTCTTTTTAGAAAGGATTTGCACAAAGATAACTATAGGTAGAACATACACATTTTTTATTGACATTGCAATGCAAGGAAATTTACTAACTATTCATTCTTTTTTTCTTTTCTTTTCAACTTCAAGGAAATTTAAAAAAAAAAACAACACAAAAAATTTCTGATGGCTCACTATCATTTGCAAAAAGGATGACAAAATACCAAAATAACTCCTATTCAATTAGTTTTTTTTCCTTTGCCACTACAAAATAGCTCACTTTCTCTTGCTTTATTATGGCAACTATATTCACTACTTTCCGAAACTCATATTGAATACTCTACATAAAACTAGTTACAAATATATTATATTTAAGCTTAACAAAATCTTGCAAGGGCACTCCTTTTGAAAATAAGGTTATAAGTTTACAGCCCTATGACTTTTACATAAACTCTTGCAAAATAACATTATTTCTCTCTTCTTCTAAGCTTAATCTTCAACCTTCAAGAGCTCCAAGCAAAGACCAAAATCTACAAAAGAGAGGAAAACCAAAGAGACCATGGTAAGCTCACCTCCCAGCCTAGGTCTTTACAAGACCACCCCCGAGCTAGGGGAACCAAACAAAGGTAGGTTACAAGCATAGAAATTTCACAATGCAAACAAGCAAGATCTCACAATGACTCCCAACCAAGGCTTTCACAATGGGTCTCTTATGACCCTAAATGGGGTGAAGTGGACAAAGTACCCAAGGGAGAAGGTCAAACCCAAAAGCTATAACCAAGCCCTCACATGGCTTACAAAAATATCATCTCAAATCAGTCCCATAACCATCAAAATACCCTTATGACCCCCAAGAGAAGTAACAACAAGGGATGGCTTCATGGAGCCCATACTCCATGATTTTTCCTTCTCCTCCTTGAGGAGAGACTCTACACCAAAGGGTTGTCAAACTCCTCCACCCCCAAGGCTACTCTTCCCTCCCAAGGGTGAGTGGGCCTTGATAACACTCCCATAAACAAAACAACAAAGGAAGAAAACAACAAAAAAAATATGATTCACACAACAACATAAAACACAAAAACATCCTTACTTTCTTCAAGCACACTAACATGAATTCCTTCATTTTCATTACAACACAAAATGCAACAAGTAGCAAAATGCAAGATGTCCACCAACCTAGTTCCAAGCTTATGGCAAATGAAATTTTTTGAAGAGCTCCCTTAAATCCTAGGTCCTTCCTTCCCAGCTTCACCAATTCTAGCCAAGTCTTTAAGTTAGAGAGTGGGTGTTCAAACTCTCCAACATGGAGAGTCGCCACTAAAAAGGCCACTAGAAACTCATAGGGAAAGGGAAAGCCTCACATTGGTCTCTCTTCCCTAATTATCTTACATCTTTCTAAAATTGGATCCAAAAAGGGGAAACTCAAAAAGGTGAGTAAGGTCTTTGCATCAAAATGGAAGACTGGTCTTTCCAAGATCAAGCTTCACAAGAGTTGATTTTCGTCCAACTTGAGAAACCAAATTTTGGAAAGGTCTCTTGGTCAACCAAAGGTTATCCTAGGGTTAAAATGACCCTTAACCATAGGTATAACAAATGGGCTACCTAAAAATGACCCTAACACACCCCTAGGCACTTTTCTAACCCCCCAAAAGTACACTAAAAGCATACTCACGAAATTCCATTGAAGTGACCACACCTCCATCTCTCTAATCAAGGAAAAAATACATGGGGATCTACTTGGTACTATCCTAGGTAGATGGACACCCAATCCCAATGTGGACATGTCATGGTCTTAGGTACATACACAAGTGTCAAGTGACACATACAACACTTACACATCACTAGACACATGTCATATCCACTTGGGCATAAATCACAAAGAATTTAAATATGCAATTAACATTTATGAAATAAATTTCAACAATCAAACATTTAAGTTCAAAAATTAAATCACGATACAATGAGGTCTTGTCTCTCGTTAGACGCAACCTTGGCTTAAATTGAGTTCACATATACCTATGTTTGGTTCCCCGGATTTAATACCATGGTCTCATATCTGCACACTTAATTCAAATATCAGTAGTCCAAGGAGATAAAATATACTTCATAAAGAAATAAACAATATTCAAAATCTTAAGGAAACATCTACATACTAAATTTTATCACCTAAGATCATAAGCAATAATAGTTTCATTTAAGCATATAACATAAAGTAATATTCACATGGCATGATAACTCATTTAAATGTCAATTTCTAATAATTCTCATATCATCACTAATCTATCACATAATCATAATATTTTCCCAAACCAAATGTCTCAAAATGAAAGATCCATAATAGGAACATAATATAGTCCATCATGTACATCATAAAGTAACATGTATCCAACATCCAAAATGATCAATCCACGACATAAAACATAAAATTCAAAGTGCATCAAAATATAATGTATCATGTGCTTATTCTATCATAAGCAAAAATATGGAAAGCTACAATGGGCTTAGGGTGAGGCCTCACACACATTATTCATCATACCATCTCATGGGAGGACATGGATGCTAGTTATGTGTCACTTCCATCAGTGATAGCTAGGTTGATTGGTGTCTTCCTTGTTCCTGATAGGAGTTCTCAGGGTTTTTCATGTGGATGGGGTCTACTGCTAGAGGATTTACTAGAGAGGCCATGCCGCTTTACTTGGTGTTCCTATCTAATGGTTCATGTATACAATGAGCTACACTAGGTGCTTTACCGTTATGACATGATTTTTTTTGGTGTCATTCTGTTATAGATTTGGGCCTATGAGCATCTTCTTGTGACCAAACTTATTATTTTGAGGGTGAGACAACTAGAGTAATTATATATTTACATGTATAGGGGATTTGTGGTGCAACATCATACAGGGGATTTGGAGTATTGGCACTGGATTTTGGATGATTTGATTGCAGTAGAGTGGGGACCATATCTATATTGTGAGTGGAGACTTGATCAGATAAATATGCATTTTGTGTTCATGAGAAGATATATAATTGGGCGGACTTGATATATTATGGATAATTTTATTATCACCTAGGTATTGAGATAGTATAGATGGGTGCAAGGTATGCCCCAAGCTATGGAAGCGTATGCCAAGACTCAAGAGGAAGAGCCATTATGTGGACCACAAATATAATATGAGACTGTGGAGAAGGATTTTTTATTTAGAACCAATGAATTGGGACTATCATTCAAATGTGGTAGATGTAGGTATAACAACTAATTATGCTTATTATTTTTCACAAAATCCTTTTCCTAGATTGACTGCACCAGGGGAGATTCCACCGAGCATTAATGATCATGTTGACGACGATGATGATGGTGCTGGTGGTCGAGGTCAGAGAGTGAGAGCCCATGGAGGTCATGTGAGAGGACATATAAGTAGGGATGGAGGGAGGGGTAGAGATGGAGGGATGGATAGGAGGAGTGAGGGTGGAGGGCTTGGAGCTACTGGTGGTGTCAGTGGTGATGACGGTGGCAATGGAGGTGATGCTAGGAGAGTGAGAGTGAGGATCATTCCTCCATTCAATTATCTTGGTTATTTGATGAGGGAAGATAGAGGGGGGAAAAATATATAAGGTGAAACATAGGATCCTCTAACTCCACCACAGAGTGAAGCAGGTGTATAGGGAGCCAAAGGTGCATAGGGGGTTACAAGTGATCAAGGTACACTCTTAAGACTAATACAAGAGAGAGTACACCTTAGGAAATAAGTAGATTTTTGGAGGTGAGGTAGATTAGATAGAAAAATCTATTAGAAAGTTGGCCATAGATCGTGATAGAGCTTTGAGGGATGCAACCTATTAGGATAGGAGAGAAAAAACTATCAGGCATCTTACTTTGTGGCTATTCCCAATCTTGCTTCCAGAGTACCATTGTATTCTCATCTTACAACCCAATCACATGGTGTAGCTCTGGCTCCTACTAGATCAAATATGTCTCCACCTAGTCCTCCTTGTCTAGATGCGGGAAACCAAGCTTGATTTGAGTTATAGTCAAGTGTTGATCCATTGATGATGTCCTTATATAGTGATGAACTATAACTTATTAAATGTTTGAAGATGTTAAGCAGATGATCACCGAGCTGCATAAAGTTAATGCAAGACATTAAATCAATTAATGTATTGTATTATCATTGATGTCAACTTGATATACTCTGATTGGTCATATACATATTGTCAAAGACTTCAAAGAACCAATGAGATAAAATTTATGTTATCAGTAATGAATAAAATTTTAGTATACACCAAGTGACAACAAACACCGATGGATAGTGCACACCGACGGATAGAGAACCCCAAGAAGAGTCACAGTGATACCCGAGTAAGTTACCCGAGCAAGCATTACTGAGAAGAACTAAAATTCATAGTGTTTCCTGACGGACAGACAACAATGATGGACAGAGATTACCGAGGACAACTGAATTCAAGACCGAGAAAATAAGGAGTTAAACACCGATCAGAACTGAAGTTCAGAAATGACAAAAGACTTAGCTGGTGGGAGCTAAATATAGAGTTAATTGTTTGATTACATTTTTTCATCGACCAGTTAAAATCTTAAGATAATCTAGAGATTTAAAGCTAGTTTTATTCTAGTTGTCAAGAAGAAATATACGGGATAAAACTAAAGCAATCTTTAAAGAAAGAAGGGCGAGATTTGTGGATCATGTCAAGAAAAATAAAGACAAGGACTTAGAAATTGTGAAATCATGTTTATAAAAGATATAAGCTATTCATTATGTAAGAGGATTGTTGAAGATAATTTTGGTGAAGATAATAAGTCTTCATACAGATCTGATCAAACAAGCTGAAGAACAGAGCTAATATTTCTGTAGACACTGAGCAACAGAGAAGCAACAATATTTAACACACAGAAATAAGTGGAGAAAAGGAATTGAAGGGGACATTGATCAAAGAGTGTTATGAGCTTACAATAGATCTGAACATCTGCAAGATTAAGTTGTATTTATGAATAGATCATATATTGTTTTATTTTAACCATTGATTCATAAAATCTCTTAATAGAGTAGGATTTAACCATCCTTTATATGTTGAGATACATCCCAAGGAGTATCAAAAGGTTTCTCATGAAGATAGCATAGTGAATTTCAGATATCAAGTGACAAACTATTAGTTTTAAATCCTCTAACAAGGCCGCACTTAACAGTGTGTTTGTGACCTTTAACAGGGTTGGCTCTTCACCGAGCTCACTTGAGAAAAGTGAAAATTTTGGGTTACCGGTCCCAAGTGGTTTTTCCCCTAACAGGTTTTCCATGTTAAAAATACATGTCTCAAATGTGTATATGGTTCATTTCTTTGATGTTTTTATTTACACATTACTAAAATAGGATTGATCAGTAAAAACTAAGTTATTTACTATATTTCGGTAAAGGTTAAGATAAGATAGACTTCTATTCGGTAAATCTTAAGGAAAGGATAAAAAGTATAAACACAAAATAGTATATGCATGTTAGATTCACATAAGTCATACATCTTGTAGGATTGAAGATAACTAGAGGTTTATATTTGTGGTATAAATTTTTGTGTTGATTTAATGGATTAATTTTTGAGGCCACTGATTCACCCCCCCCCCCCCCTCTCTCAATTATTCTAACANGATTCCCCCCCCCCCCCCCCTCTCTCAATTATTCTAACAATTGGTATCAGAGCTTGTGTGCTTAGAAAGGAAGTTTAAAAGACTCAAGCAAAAGATCACAAGGTGAGAAAAATGGATGTGCCTAAGTTTAACAAGGACAACTTTGCATCATGGTAAAGCAAGATAAGACTCCACCTATCAGGTATTGGAAATTATGTTACTCAATACTTAGATATTGAATTTATTTTACCTATTGAACCTCCAATAATTGATCAATTGAGAGAAAAGTATGAACACAATTCTATGATGATAGAACTTGCTTCCTCACTCTCTGATGTTGAATTTGAAGATGTCAAATCATGCACCACTGCAAAGAAAATGTGGGAAAAATTGAAGCTATTACATGAAGGAGAAAAGAATGTGTTAAGAGCTAAGGTAGAAAGCCTAAGAGGAAGGTTTGACAACCTCAGAATGAAAGAAGAAGAAAACATCACTCAGTACAACTACAGAATCAAAGAGGTTGTAAATGCTATCCAAGTAGTAGGAGGTGTGCTTAAAGAAGAAACAGTGGTAACTAAAATCCTAAGAACCTTACTGCCCTTTTATGCTATTAGAGTATCTTCTATACAAGAAATGAGAGCAATAGCAAATAATAATGTTACTCTAGATAGTTTAATTGGTAGAATTATTTCATTTGAGATAATAACTTTGACAACAGTGTCTTACCATCTATTGAGTCTGCATTCAAATCTTCTTTGAAAATAAGTAAATCAAGTCATAAACACACTATGAGAAATGATAGTGAAAGTGATAGTGATGACCAAGAACTTGATGAGATTGAAGGAATAATGGCTAGAAGATTGCAGAGAGGCAAAGGTAAATAAAAAGGTAAATTACCATTGGTATGTTTTAATTGTAAAGATATTGGACACTTTGTTGATAGATGTCCTAAAAAAGAAAAGAAGACAGAAACAATGATAGATCATATGAAAATAAGTTTGACAGAGGTGATGACTGAGATTACTGAAGCAACCGAAAATCTGACAAAAGAGACAACCGATACTACAAGGAAAAAGAAAAGAAATCTTTTTATCTAGATGAGAACAAAGCTGAGAATACTAACACTGAATATGATGAAGATATTGAGGTGATATTTTTTTATATGAGGGATGATTCAGACGAAGAAGAGAGGTATGTTGAAACTGCACTCATATCTAAGGTTAGTAAGAATGATGTCTAGATTATTGATAGTGGTTGTACTCACCACATTACTAGAGATAAGGAAAAGTTCAAAACTTTTGAGTATTATAATGGTGGATCAATAAGAATGGGTAATGACTCACCTTGTCTGCTTGAAGGTAAAGGAACCATAATGTTGAATAATCTGATCAGATGTGAAAATGCATATCGGGTTAAAGGACTTAACTATAATCTATTGAGTGTTTCATAGCTGAATAACACAGGACACCGAGTTGCATTTGAGAACAAAAAGACAAATATCTTTAATGAATCAGGAAGGTTGGTCGGAGCTGGTGAACAGACAAAAGGTAACCTATCCTATCTTGATGATATTAACACCACTTGTTTAATGGATAAAAACAAAGACATATAGTTGTGGCATAAAAGCTTATTTCATGTGAATTTTTACAACATGGTTAGGATAAGCAATAAAAGGAAAGTAAGAGGCTTACCAAGCATGTCAAAACCCGACCATGTCATGTGTAAGAATTGTCAAAAAGGTAAAATGACAAAGTCTAGTTTCAAGAGAAAAACCTACACATATAATGTTATTTTATAATTAGTCCATACTCACCTATGTGGACCAATGAGAATAAAGAGCTAATATGGTGATAGATACTTCATTCTATTTGTAGATGATTATTCTAGAATGATGAAAGTTGTGTTCTTAAAATAGAAATCAGAAGCACTCAAGATGTTTAAATGGTATAAAGCTATAGTGGAAAAAAAAAGGTGGAAAGGAACTAAAATTTCTAAGATCAGATAGAGGAGGACAATTTGTTTCTGATGAATTCACTAACTTTTGTAATGAGCATGGAATTCAAAGACAGGTTTCTGCACCAAGAACACCACATCAAAATGGGATTGCTGAAAGAAAGAACAGATCCATTGTTGATTGTGCTAGAACACTGATGATTGAGAAAGGCATCACTCAAACATTATGGAGAGAATTTGTTAGTACTGTTGTCTACACATTGAACAAAGTTCAATTAAAGAAAGACACCTTATGAGCTATAGTATGGAAATACACCAAATGTAAGTTAATTCAGAATTTTTGTAAGTCAATTTTATATTTTGAAAGATGGTATAAATGGAAAGCTTGACTCCAAAGGTGAAGAAGGAATATTTTTAGGGTATTCTACAAAAATAAAGGCTTATAAATGTCTTGACAAATCCACTAACAAAATCATTGAAAGTGCAAATGTCAAAGTAGATGAATTTATTGAGAAAAATGATGAGGAAAGCATAAAAAAACCAGAAGAATACAATAGGTTTGTCTATAGTGAAGAACCTAACACTCTTCCCAATAAATAGTGTATCGCTACCGAGCGACATAACAATGCACCTGAGCATCAGGCTGCAAACACCAAAAATTAGGAAATTGTTCAAAATGATGTACAAAGTGATGGAGATCAAAATGAAGGTCAAGATGATGATCAGAATGATGAACAAAGTGTTGAACCGGCACTTTCCAAGTATGTCAAAAAACACCATCCATAGAACTAGATCATAGGAGACAAGAAGGATGGAATGAGAACAAGAAATAAGTCACTAAAAACTAGATGTTTAATTTGTGATTTTGTGCCTAAATCTGTTAATACTGCACTTGAAAATGAAGAATGGGTCAGTGCTATGAATGAAGAGATAGAGAAAATTGAGAAGAAAATAACATGGACATTAGTACCTTGACTGGAATACAAGAATGGCATTGGCACCAAATGGATATTCAGATACAAGCTGAATGAGAATGGAGAAGTCACAAGGAACAAAGCAAGATTAGTATGAAAAGGGTATGCACAAGAACAAGGTATTGACTATGGAGAAACCTTTACACCCATTTCTAGACTAGAAGGATTCATAATTCTACTTGCTTATGTTTCTTTCAAAGGATTCAAGGTATACCAAATGGATGTCAAGTCTACATTCCTAAATGGAATACTAGAAGAAGAGGTATACATTGAACAACCAGAAGGGTTTGTTGATCCTAACAAGAGAAAAATGGTTTTTAGACTACACAAAGCCTTGTATGGATTGAAAAAAGCACCAAGAGCATGGTATGAAAGAATTCACTCATATTTCAGAAGCATTGGATTTGTAAGAACAAGTGAAAACAATAATCTATATTTAAAAGAAGATACTGATGATAACATTCTGATTGCTGAAATATTTGTTGATGATATCATATAAATGGAGGTAATGATATGTTATGCAAATAATTTTATGTTGAAATGAGCAAAGAGTTTGAGATGTCAATAATTGGGGAGATCAAGTTCTTTCTTGGTCTATAGATTCTACAGCAGGATGCATGCATCTACATCACACAATCCAAATACATCAAGGAAGTTCTCAAGCTATTCAAGATGGAGGACTCCAAGCCAGTTGGAACACCTATGGAAACTAGATGCAAGATGACAAAGGAAGAAAAGTCAACTTAGGTAAATCAGACCCTATAGAGATCTATGATTGGAAAACTCATGTATGTTGTTCATACTAGACCAGATATAGCACATGCAGTTGGAATTGTTGCAAGATTTTATATTAATCCCAAGGAATCACACATGACTATTGTCAAAATAATTCTGAGATATCTAAAGAATATAGAAGACAATGGCTTATGGTATAAAAGAGAAGGCAAATTTGAGCTTCAAGTCTATACAAATTTTGATTGGGATGGAAACTTAGATGATAGAAAGAGCATAACATAAGGAGCATTCTTTATGGGTGAAAGACTTGTCACATAGATAAGTAAGAAGCAAGGATGCATCTCACAATCCACTATAGAAGAAGAATATGTGGCTACTGCTGCAAATTGCTCTAACATTGCATGGATCAAGCAATTATTGGAAGGTATGAATGTGAAAATTCTTGAATCAATGATTATCTATTGAGATAATACTAGTGCTATCAACATTTCAAAGAACCCTATCATGCATGCTAAGACTTAGCATATTGCTATCAAGTATCATTACTTAAGAGAACAAGTGCAAGAGAAAGAGGTGATACTAGGATATGTTCAATCCAAGGAACAATTAGTAGACATATTTACAAATCCATTGCCTAAAGGTACATTTGAGTACCTAAGAAAGAGACTAGGGGTCCAACCCTTATCTATTAGTCACTAAGCTGAATAGGAGGCTACATCATCCTACACATAATAAAAATATCATTCATGTTGATGCAAGCAAAGAGATGGATTGCAAAGATATATCAGTACATAGAAAGGTACTTATCTGCACCGAATAGCAGAGTTATTGTATTTCTGATGGAAAGGTAAATTCAAGGAATATATTATAAAAAAAGAGAGATATTGTTTGGCATTGTTGTCAAAGGGAGAGATGTCTTAAGGGAGAGATTATATCCATATGAAATATCTATCAGAATTATTCAAAGGGAAAGATGTACTTAATGAATATGGAGAGAAATATATTATTTTCAAAGGAAAAAAAGATATGAATAGAATTATCCATCAAGGAGAGGAACAGTCAAAGGGAGAGAAAACATCAGAAAAAGATTCAAAGAAACATCCATCTAAGGCAAAGAATTGGAAAAGTTAACACTGCATATCTATCCAGAAAAGGGAGAAGAGATTCTACAACAAAGGGAGAGAAAGAATCAGAAGTTGTTACATCTATCCAGTGAAGGGGATATAGAATGAATAAAGTACTCTGCAAGAATCAAATCTAAGCCAGAAGAGCTTACCGAGAGTCTGACATTTGTATTGGTTATAGAAAAATAAGTTTGGTGGAGATTGATGAACTACAACTGATATATTTCATATTGTATAAGTAGTATATAGTATGTTGCAATCAATGCCAAAGGGAGAGATTGATGAACTATAGCTGATTGAATGTTTGAAGATGTTAAGTTGATGACCACCGAGCTGCAGAAAGTTAATGCAAGACATTAAATTAGTTAATGTATTATATTTTCATTGATGTCAACTTGATATACTCTGACTGGTCATATACATATTGTCAAAGACTTCAAAGAACCAAAGAGATAAAGGTTATGTTATTAGTAATGCATAAAATTTTAGTATACACCAAGTGATAGTGCACACCAACAGATAGAGAACCCCGAGAAGAGTCATAGTGATACCCAAGAAAGATACCCGATCAAGAATTATCGAGTAGAACCAAAGTGATACCCGAGAAGAACTAAAAGTCACAATGTCGCCTGACAGACAGACAACCTCGATAGACAAAGATGCCCGAGGACAACTGAAGTCAAGACCGAGAAAACAAGGAGTTAAACATTGATCAGAACTGAAGTTCAAAAATGACAAAAGACTTAGCTGGAAGGATCTAAATATAGAGTTAATTGTTTGATTACATTGTTTTCATCAACCAGTTAAAAGCTAAAGATAAGCTAGAGATTTAAAACTATTTTTATTTCAGTTGTTGAGAAGAAATCTACGGGATAAAACTAAAGCAAGCTTTAAAGCAAGAATGACAAGATTTGTAGATCATGTCAAGAACAAGAAATACAATGAATTAGAAATGGTGAAATCATGTCTATAAAAGAGACAAGGTATTCATTATGAAAGAGGAATGCTGAAGAGAATTTTGGTAAAGATAAGAAGTCTTTATATAGATCTGATCAAACAAGCTAAAGAACAGAGCTAAGATTTTTGCAGACACCGAGCAACAAAGAAGCAACAACATTCACTGAGAAGAAAGAAGTGGAGCAAAGGAATTGAAGAGAACATTGATTAGAGAGGTATTATGAGTTTACAATAGATCTAAACATTTGCAAGATTAATTTTTAGTTATGAACAAATCATATAGTGTTTCAGTTTAACCATTGATTCAGAAATTAACTTAACAGAGTAGGATTTAACCATCCTTTATATATTGAGATACATCCCAAGGAGTATCAAAAGGTTTCTTAGGAAGATAGCATAGTGAATTCTAGATATCAAGTGACAAACTGTTAGTTTTAAATCCTCTAACAAGGTCACACTTAATAGTGTGTTTGTAACCTTTTACAGTGTTGGCTCTTCACCGAGCTCACTTCAGAAGAGTGAAAAATTTAGGTTAAGTGGTTTTTCCCCTAACAGGGTTTCCACATTAAAAATCCATGTGTCAAAAGTGTATATGGTTCATTTCTTTGATGTTTTGGTTTACACATTACTAAAATAGGATTGATCGGTAAACACTAAGTTATTTATTGTATTTCGGTAAAGGTTAAGATAAGATAGACTGTTATTCGGTAAAGCTTAAGGAAAGGATAAAAAGTATAAACACCGAGTAGTATATATTGTATGTTGAATGTGGACCTCTGAATTCAACACAAACACAACATAGTCCTTACACAATCACTTAATTCACAAAGACAAACATGAATTGTTTGCTCTGCAAATACAATTGAAGCGACCTGTTGCCCCCTAATTAGATGTGGATGTTGAATTTACCCTCAGAACAAGAGCCAACAACCTGACCATTGCTAACATGGAGGATTTAAGAATGCAAGAAAATGAGAAATGCCATTATCTATGAGAAATTTGCAACTAGTCTATGAGAAAAAGCTCTTAATCTATGAATTGAGAAATGGTTAAGCTATGAAAATGAATTGCAACTAGTCTAAGAATGAATTGCAACTAAGCTATGGAAGCAAAATGCAATTAATCTAAGAAAATCAAATGCTTCTAATCTAGAAATGAGAGTTCTTGTAATCTATGAAAGAAATTGCTTTTAAGCTAGAATTGAATTTGCAATGAATCTAGAAAGCTTGAAAGCACAAAATTGAGATGTTAGCCCTATAAATAGATCATAAATGAAAGCTAAACATATTCAATTCCAATTGAAATTTAGACTAATTATGCAAAAATGAGCTTA
>MU225062.1:895509-931329 GCA_018584345.1 Thuja plicata
AGTTGCTAAAGAAGGAATAGCTAACTGAGAATAGATATTTGTAATAAATTGCTGAAACTGCCTAGGTAAACATTTACGAATTATAATATGAATTATCCTTAAATCAGAAAGAGGAACTTGTAAACCAATTAGTAAAATTTTGATTGAATCAAAATTGAGCAAGAAATCATCAACAAAATTAAAATTTGTATACATGAGGTCTTCAAGTTGGTCTTGAAGTTGGATTTTACGGGTCTCATCTGCACTGTAATAGGTGTTTTTCAGGATGTCCCAAGCCTGATGGGCTTCTGTACAGGATGAGATAAGGACATATAATTCAGGGCTTAAGGATATGCCAATTATACCAAGGGCTTCATCATTCTTAGCTTGCCAAGCATCTTGGTCAGCTTGAGAAGCAGTGGTGGCGGGTTTAGTGCTGGCATTAGTGGCAACGTCTAACAGATGGCAGAATCTGAATATCCAGGTCATGTGGGTTTTCCAGGCATGATAGTTTGTGCTAGTTAATTTTATCTCAGGCATTAGGGTAGACATGATGGATGCAGGAAGATGGAAAAAAAGGACAGGGAAGCTTGAAAGGGAAAAAAGAACAGAATAGAAACAGACAGAAAAAAAAAAAAAAAAAAAAAACTGATCTTGCATGCAATAGTAGAAAGCTATATCATCTTTTACCACAGAGACATGCAAGGAAAGCCAACAAACAGAACCTAAGAAAATCTAAGAGCAAGAGGATCTATAAGGAACAAATATAACCTTTTGCATGCAAGGAGAAAAAAAGAACAACATAACCCTGCAAAAAGGTTAGAGAACACGATATAACCTTTGGGTTATTATAGCCTAATATTCACTCTAACTTGGGAGAGAAAGAATATCAAGGCTACAATATCCGAAAAGTTAAATCTACACTATAAGCTGTAGCACGACTGAAATGAAAAAAGAGAAAACGGAATCAAGCCCTGCAAAAAGGAGTTAGGGAACACGATAAACAAAAGTCTCCAACTTTTAAGAAAAAGTTTATTTGAACTTAATTTTAAAAATGAAAAAAGAGATAAGACTATAATACTATTTTAAACTAAGACTATTTAAAGATTAAAAAAACTAAATCTAAAATGGATTAAACTAAGAGATTAAAACTGAAACTATTTTAAATTAAATCTTAAAGAAAACAAAAGACTAAATTAGACTAAGATTAATGAAAAAGAAACTAAATCTAATTAATGATAGTAATATAAAACTAAATCTAAAAAAATTAAACTAAACGAATATAAATGAAATTATATTAAACTAAAACTAAATCTATTAAAAACATAAATACGAACTTGAGATACAAGGATAAAACTAAGATTAAATAGATCTATTTAATAAACTAAATCTAATAATAAAAAATTAAACAAGAGATTAAAACTAAAACTATTAAACTGTATATAATTTAAAACTAAAATCTAAACTAAATCTATGATAAACGAAATCTTATTTAAGATTAAATCTAATTAAAGGAACTAAATAAAATAAGGTTATACAAACTAAATCTACTTGAAAGAAAAGGATTAAAAATAGATCTATTTAAAAGAATTAATCTAAATATATATTAAACAAATCTAATTTAAACTAAAACTATTATAAAGATAAAAACTAAAGAAAACTAAATATATGAATCACCTAACAAAAAAACTAAGCTAAAGAAAAAAAACTAAATAACAAACTAATTACAAACTAAAGTATCAGCTCTGCGATAAAGGTCTGGTGACGGCAGAGGGTCAGCTCCGTTGATGTGCAACTCTAATGGCGCGCATTTCAGCAAAGCAGACTCTTAAGTTATCTATGTATATGGATGTGGCTGAAGCTCATGCATAACCTTATGGAAGGAGAAGACAAGCACAAAAAAGCGTGGTTGTTATCAAAAGTATAGCCACCAAAAAAAAACCTTCATGATTCAAAGGGCTAAGGGGAAGCGAAGAGAGGAGTGGCGACAGAGGCCGGTTTAAGTGGTGAAGGAGGGTGGGTCACGCAGGATTTGAGGGAGAGGGTGGGAGAAACCAAAGGTGGCGGTCTGAGAAAAATCCTTTCTACAAGAATAAACTCAAGCAGTAGCAGAGCAGTACCAAAATAGAACAGCGAGGCAGAGGTGGCGAAAGAAGAACAGAACAGTGGGGTGAGATCCAAACAGGTGAACGATAGAGCAGGTCGGGGATAGCGGAAAAGATTATAACAAAGATACAAAGAAGCTAATGACCTTCAGTATTTGTGATAGATAGGCCGATGAACCAATGCTATGCTTACTAAAAAAAACACAGCCAATCGGCCTGCTGTAGCGAAATGTCAGATCAGCGCACTGTTTGGGCCAATATAATTATTACATGAACTTTCATTCAGCCACAGCTCTAAAGGGTGATGCTGAACAAAGCATAAATTAATTAAGATCGACCGAGAGAAAAGAGCGTGAAACAGGGCTTCTGAAGGTTATATAAATGGGAGATTACAAATATCAAAAAAAAAAAACCGTGCTTGCACATGCAGAGCACAGTCAAAGAGAGAAAAGAACTAAAATCGCTGAACAAGAACCACAGAAAAGAAGAACAAACAAAAACGGAACAAAAAAAGCAGAGTAGCTGTGTAACCAGGCACAACTATAATTAAAAACCTTCAAACTAAATTAGCCTTGAACCTCAGAACTCGGATAAAAAACAATCTAAATGAGATGCTTAATAAAAAAACTCAAACGACAAGGAGGAGCAGGGCGGTGAAGAGAAGCAAAATAGAAAAACTATAATCGATAGCAAAACAAACACTCGCATATGAATAATCACAAAAAGCAGTAAGAGCAGAGAGAAAAAAATCGAAATATATCTTAAACAAAAAAATGAATGCATGCAACAAACAACCCTAAAAATTGAAATGGAAAAGGAATATTGCTAAAAAGAAACGCATGCAGAGATAAGACGGGAATCTTTGCCGATTTAAAAAAAAAGAATATAATGAGATGAACCGATATTAAGAAAAGAGAAAGAACTTTTAAACATTAAGTTATGATATTAAACTTTTAAGCATTAACTTAAAATATTAAAAGAAGAGATTTAAAAAAGAAAAATATGAGAGATTTGTTTTTTTTTTAAGTTAAATTTGAATAATATGAGGATATAGGATTTAAATTTGAATTATTTAAGATTTAAAAATGATTAAACTAATGAAACTTTTTAATACTAACAATTAAAAAAAATAAAAAAAATAAAAGAAACTCTCTCAAATTAATAAAATGAGTCTCTGAATTTTGAGTGCTCCGTAATATGATAACCGCTTAAACCAAGAACTCAAAAAAATGGATTAAACCTGCTCTGATACCATGTTAAAATGGATAATCAAATTCGAGCTAGGAACATATTAATCCATATGAGTTAGGAAAAAGGAAGATTATCATGAATTAAACTAATCCTTAGAGCATACACCAAAAAGAAATAACAAAGGAGACAAGAAGTTTTTGAAAGGGGAAAATCGTAAAAAACCCCCGTGAATTATGAATGGGAAAAATAGCCACAGAGAGAGAGAGAGAGAGAGAGAAATTTAGCTCATACAATATTTTGAAGAAAAAGAGAGAGAGAAGTAGTGTTGTATGTGAGGAGAAAGGAGAAATATCTCTATAAGTAGAGATGAGAGAAGGAGTTCAAAATGTAACTCCCATGAGAATGAATGCCACCATTCATAAGTGTGTGAGGCCAAGTATGAGATTCCTCATAATGAGGAATAAACTAAATTACAATAAATATTTGTCCTCACTTATTCTAATAGAGGACAAAATAGAATGAAGTGGAAAGAAGACAAAAAGAAATATATTAGGATACCTTGACTTATATCCTAATATATTAGAACAAGAAAAGAAGAAAACATCTAACCTTGGTTTATAAATACACCAAGGAAAGATTACAACTTCTAACAGTTTTCTTGTCCGGAGATTGCCGGAAGGAGGTGGATTGTCTTTTTACCACAGGTATAAATATAAGTTTATCTGTCACTTTTGCATTTACCGCGATTAAAACACTCGAGCACTCAGAGTGATATCAGAGCGATTATAGAGCAATTTGTAGAGAGTTAGCGATAATCAGTGCTTAACACTTCCATCCCTTCCAAGGTGATTGTGGGTGCTTCATGGTGGCGGTTGTGATTTTTTGACAGCTGTAGCTGTTGCAAAGCTCCCATGGTAACTTCCTCCTTTCCTCCACCTTTCGACATTCTCAGGTTGGTATCTCTGTTCCTGCCGGTTTTCTTTTCATTTGCCTGGTGTTTCTTCTAATTCGTTTCTTCATTTGTTGTCTTTCAATTTTGTTTGTTTCCCATTTTCTAGTTTTGCCACCCATTGGTGGGTCATCTCTGCCAGAGGGTTGTCCACCCTCTGCGCAGAAGTGGTCGGTTTGTAGATTATGTATAAAGCTATATATACTCTGTGCCTTGCCTGATTTCTTGCGGACGTCGTTCTGTGATGTATATATGTGTAAGTTTGTATATATTGGTTGTATATCCCTCCGTTCTCATGTATATATCCCTCAGCTTTCATGTATATCCTTCCAGGTGGCTTTGCACGGTGGTCAAGTCACCTGTGTTGCTGGTTTTCCGCCCATGAACTTGTTTCAAGGCAGAAAACCACCTGTTTGAGACTCGGCTCTCAGCCAGTTTCAAACAGGCAGTTTTCTCTCTCCTCTGTAAACCAGTCAAACCCTCATTTATGTCCCATGCACACAATCAATTCCAGCCAAGTGGCCTTCACTTTTTGCGTGTTCAGATAGTTGGCTCCGTCGTCATCATCATAACTCCTATTTAATACCTATACACATGGCGCCCACGTGGGCTTGATGACTTTCCTTTTTACACATCCTCACCAACGATTACTTCTCCGGGCTTTGGGTCTCCTACCATCAATCCATCCCGTGTCTTTACTAAGTGTGATAAAATCCCCATACCTGGATGTTTAGTAGAAACTTTTTCATGTAATGTGTGTTTTTCAAGATTTTTGCGAATGAAACTAACTTTTCAGGAAAAGCAGGCATCACGGTGGTAAGATCTCCAGAACCCGGAGTATTTATTTATTAAAATGTTCTGACGGTAGCTTTTCCTTGCAGGTTTCTAGAGTTCACTTCCCAAACATGTCTGAGGCATCTGCATCCTCTCCACCCGGAAGTCCAGAGCTACCTTCCGCGACGGCCACCAAGGCGGCGGTAAAATCCAAAATGGAAAATGCCCTAGAGAAAATGACCCTAACCATGAAGTTTGTGCAAGACGGTGTTATTATGGGCTCGAAGATCAAGTCCAAAGTTAAGCTTATTACCGACACCAGCATCGGAACATGGCCAGAAATGCAGGCCTTGGTAAAAATCATGTACATCCAGCGACAGGCTGGAGATCAGCTAGCAATCAATGTCGGGGACTCCAGAATCCTCAAGGCGGCTTGTTTCCCATGCTCTGTACAATCCCCAGATCTTATCTTGATGTTGGCCACCAATTACAACTCTTCTATTTGGTTTGTTATGCTCGCAGCCGCAGAACCAACCGGATATCCTATTCCTCTGGTATCCCTCAACCCAGACACATTCCAGGCGGGTCTGGGGATCCCTCAATTCGCCAAGGCTTCTGTGGTTACAAGGTCAGATGCCTTGGCCCAATTCACACAGTTGGAGGATGCCGCCTAGGTATACATGAATACCCATTGGCTCAAGGTTCCAAAGAGGGACCCTAAGAGAATGAAGATAGAGATTCTCCACTCCGAGTTCAAAGAGAGCATTCAGATGGGAATGATAGCGTTGGCCTGGGTCTTTGGGCAGCCCTCCGCCCAAGAATTTGCTAAATGGATGTATTACTTCCTCCTCGTCATTTCCACCAAAGGAGGATACTTCAACTAGGCAGCAATAATTTTCAACCATATCGACTCTCAGTTCCTTCAACTGAACAAGAAGAAGAAATTTTACATGTCTTCCTATGTTTTATGGGCCCTAGCGCAGTAGAGCCCCCACACCCATGGCCTACTTATAGACGGCGTGCTCAGGATTGGCCCTAGACAAAAGGCACTGTGGGACTATTTCCCACAGGTTCAATGGGAGGCCAGCTTCCCCAGTTGTTTCCGGGTAAACGATGCATTCATTTATTATCACCTGCTCACACCCACCCGGGATGTAGGATACCGCCTATCCTCAGAGGTGATAAATTTGGTCCATACTTATGGACACTACTACATCTAGTTCCAACAGTACACTTACATTAGGGTCACCGGCTTCTCTGAAAAACCCTAATTGTTTCCCAAACACTGTGGGGAAAAGATCATGCTCTTGGAATACTGCAGGCAAATAATGGAGGTACATGCCCTCTTTACATTAAAGAAGATACCCAATATTCTGTTCCCAATCATCTATGGGAACTAGACATGCAGCCTAGCCACCATAAAAGAGGCGGATAATGAATTGAAAAGCTACAACTTGGAGGAATTTTACTTGGCGAGGAAAAATTTTGATCTGCACGGCAAGATTGCAACGACACTGCCCCGGGATTTAGAGCCCCATCACATTCATATGGAGGATTTCTGGGCAGATTGTCAAGACAATGTGGAGGTGCGGAGCCGGCACTATGTTAGGATGACGGCCAACATGATGCAAAGGTTGAAGCTCTGGAGGTTCCCGGAGGACTTCTCAGACGCTGCCCCCACCATCGACCCCCAGTACAAAGCAAAGGGGATCGATACAATGACTCTTCCACCAGTAAACTGGGACGCCCAAGAAGGGCCTAAAATTAAGGACTTCACTCAAGAGGTGGTCAAGCGAAGTCATGCCTATTTCAAAAAGGTGTGCCCCAGAAGTACCTGCCGAGCAGCCCAGCCGACACCAAAATTAACTTCAGGGGTCGGGACTTCTTCATAGAGAGTAGATAAAGGAAAAGAGATAGATACAACCCCTCCTGTGCAAGAAGTCCCCACAAAAGAATAGATAGAACAATCAGTGGCAGCCTCCCAATAGATGAGGGAGAAATTAATAACCCGGCTGGCCACTCCAACACTAATGGCCGGGCCAATTTGCCCCTCTTCCTCCCCGTCGCTGGCAGCCTTAATGGTGAAGGCAACGAGGGTGGATCCCATAGAAGCAACAGTAATAAGGGATGCGGGGCCACCTT
This sequence comes from Thuja plicata, assembly GCA_018584345.1. Lineage (NCBI taxonomy): Eukaryota > Viridiplantae > Streptophyta > Pinopsida > Cupressales > Cupressaceae > Thuja > Thuja plicata. The sequence goes on from MU225062.1 coordinate 902,650, forward strand.
TGGTTACCCGGAGAAAGAAGAGGCTTAGCAAAAATCCTAAGGTAGAGCCGGGGTTGGGAACCTCCCAGGCCCAACAAGTAGAAATCCTCTCTTCCAGTTCCCCGGAGCTGAAGAAGGAGGCAGAGCCTGCCGAAGTCCCGTCCGGTCCCCCTCTGCAGGAGGAATTTGATGATGTCTTTGCAACCGACGAGTTTGAAAACTTGCAGGGGGACACCAGACAAGCAGAGACAGAATTCTTAGAGGCAGAACCAGCAGCTGAAGAACAAGAGGCTATGGAACAAGAACCTACGCAGGAGTAGGAAAAGCAGGGAGAAGAAAGAGAGCTAGAGCCGGAGATTGCCTCCAAAACTCTAGAAATGCAGGGACCATAGGTGGACCAACAAATGCAAGGTGAACAAATGGCATCTATTGGGGGAATCAGACCTTCGGGAATAACCGTAACCCCAGCCGCCATGTTCCAAGCGCCACTCCCGGGAGAAACCTTTGGGCAGGTAATCACCGCGGCCCAAACTTTAAATCTCAGCCCGGTGCCTCCCCTACTGCCAAAAGATGTACCAACGGAAGAAGAAGCCCCGACGGTAGAGGAAGAGAAACAAGATGAGCAATATGAAGAAGAAATCCCCGAGGAAGCCTACCAAAGTCCAAACAGAGTAATCGACACAGAGGACAAGGCTGAGGATATGGAGGTTGCTGAGGAAAATATTGCTACAGAAGAAGAAGACGCAGGGAGGATGGACAAGGTCCACACCACTGAGGAGAAACAACCACAAAACACCAGGGAAGAACCAAGGGAACATATTTTGGCAGATAAGCCACCCCTACCACCTCAGTGGTTAGTAGAGAGAAGAAAAAGAAAAGCTCCGTCCACTCTCAGAACTCCTCTCTCCCTGGCCAAAATGATGGCTCAGGTCCAGGCCCCACCGAAGGCCAAGAAAGCCCAAACAGTTCATACTTTTCAAACTAGGCCGGGAGGAGAAACAGTTGCCATTGTGGTGACACCTCCCCCAAACGCCGATGAAGCAACTGAAGAACCCGGTGATTACACCGTTGTAGAGGTATTGCTGGGAAAGAGGGAAAAATAGGGTGAGGTGGATTTGCTGAAGGAGGCAGCTAGGGCAGTAGAGGCCCGTTATGAGAAGGAAGCCCAAAGGCTCAAAGTAGAAAAGGAAAAAAAATGTAAATCGTATGGGGTTTCTCACTGAGCTGGCTCGACCTATCAACGCCGCTCCTCCGGAGGCTTCCACCTCTGAAGATTTACCACAGAGTGACATAGACTCCCTGCAAATTATGAAGAAGAAGGCCCAGGCAGTGGATGAGTGTGTTGCCGTACAGATAGGAAACACCTGGCATTTCCTGGTATCCACCCTCCCAGACTTATATACGGCCTGGCATGTTATACACTAGGTGGAGACTCTTATTGACCTGTGGGAGGGTGATATCGATAATTATCAAGCATGGAAGGTGGACCTTGAAGAACTCCTTAGCCTAGGAGAAGAAATGATTTCTGAATCCAGAATTCTGGGGGATGAGTCATTTGATTTTGTGAGGACCCAACACTCCAAACTTGACCTCACATTGGAGGTAACCAAGCAACTGGTAGGGACTCTGCAAGATAAAGTCAATGCGGTAAAATATTCTTTCAATTTATACAATTCTTTTGTAATAAAGACTTCCGGGGCTGACCCCCTCAGCATAGATACATGTACACCAGAGGATTCAGTTTTGGGGAATTTTGATGAAATAATGAAGTCCCGGTATCAATCCCCGGAGGGGATAGATGGGGCCCAAATAAAAAAATTAACTCGCATGGTGCTTAGTGGTCACGACGCAGAAAAAATGGCCAATGAATTCAAAGAGAATGTTTCAGACCTGGGGGAAAAAATTAAGGTGGATAAGTACCGAAGGGCCAGCCTAAGGGATATCGATGAAGATGGCATTTCCCACCTCCTCCAGGATTTCAGTGATAATAAACAACCTTGAGCTTTCTCCGGGGGCTAGAGAAAACTCAAACATTGGGTATTCTTTATTCTTTTGGGGACGTAAGTTCCCAGATCCCGGAGTCCCAGATCCCAAATTTTATATTTTTCCAAGTGAGCCGTGTCCCGGTCCCCGAGGCCGACCGATCACTTTTAGGAGTGGTTAATAAAATCTGTCAGAAGGTAGTTGGCTACATCAAGGTGGGCGTCGACTCAATAGTTGATTTTCTGATAGGGTGGTCTTCTCGAGGAACCATTTAGAGGTACACCTAGCACATTGGAGACAGGGCACCGCATTTCCCATTTATGAGACATGTAGCCTCGATCCCTGGGGGACCTACTTTCTTCCTTCTCCTTCATGGATCTCTTCTCGAGCCTGATTCTTCTGCTATATATTCTTGTCTCATTCTTCTGACAGGACAAGCCTAATCCATCTCAACACCTTTTGTAGGGTGGCGCAGGTAGTACTGGCCCCCAGATATTGTATTTTATTAAAACATGATGTAAAATAGGGTTAGGGTTAGAAGAGAATTATATAAATAGCGAGACCGGCCCATTTCCAAGGGTCAGCAAAATTGATGATTTTGTTGGCCACAGTAATAGAAAATTAATTTCTCATTTTAGTTGCAGAGCTCAATGCTCCATTGTTCTGTTTTCAATAGTTAGACGCTCCCCTAGAGCCACCATTGTATCACGCACCAGTGCTTGCTGGAAGAGACATTAGTGAAGAAGGAAGAATTCTTTGCAATGATGTTGTTGGCATTCCTGCTTCTGAGTTAATGGTATTTCATGTTTTATGTTCTTTATGTCTTCTACTCTGATATGATAAAATAGATTAACAACCTCTTTACCCTCGCTACTGATAAAATACTAGCTGATGGTTGTGTATTTCTTCGGTATTTAGTGTAGTATGTCAGAGTATTATTGATGTTCTGGATGTTTAAACATGACTTTAGTTAGATGAAGTGTTTCTAACCCTGCATGACCTTTTTCATTTTATTTGCTAAGTGTAGAATGCTAGGGGAAACCTTATCTTATTGAATCTCTAGAGAGAATGAGTTGAAGAAACTAGCTATCCCCCTCGAAAATAGTCACTTCTCCCAACCGAGCCCCGCACCGTCGTGACCTGACACCCAAGTGCTTGAAGGCCTGGGGAATCTAATTTCCTTGGATAACCTTTGTAGGCAGAGTTGGCCAGTACCTCTGGTACCTGATGACAACTTATGACTATTGGCGGACCCGGTCAGCAAAACCCCATCAACAGAAACTGGCGCTAGAACGAGGGCATGAACTCATCCCCCTCCTGAGATTCTAATTTTACACCTCCTGAGGGATCCCCAAGTTATAGTTTTAAGAGTCAAGCCTTCAGCGGGATTGGGTCTTTCTCCCCAGCAAAATTTGAAAGAATCCTCAAGTCTGCCCCGAATCCTGGAAGGTTTGTCGAACTTGAGCCTCCTGCTCGAAAGAAATGAACCTTGAAAATCACACCAGCCACTATTGTCTGGGGGTCTAGCATACCTCAGAATATCCAAACTTCTCAGACAATCCTGGGAACCAGTGCCCAAACTACCCAAAATCAAGTTCCCCCAATGGCCGCATATTTCAGAAACACCGGGTCCCCAATGGGAACTTTTCCAGGTGTAATCAATGACTTACCCTCCCACCCGGAGAAGATCTGCCCATGATATGAGCACTTAGGCTCACGAACCGCAGAAGAGTATTTACAGGCATACAAGGATGTCATGAACCGACATCGAATCCAGCATGAAGATGTTGTGACTTGTATGTTTCCCTTGTCTTTAGAGCAAGGTGAGTTGAACTGGTACCTTAACCTTCCTGCCAACTCCATAAACAGTTGGCAGGACATGGAGGACGCCTTCCTGGCTACCTTTCGCGTACATGTGGACCCAGCTTGGTCCCATAGCCAGTTCATGTCCATTAGGAAGGAACCTAATGAGCCTCTCACAGCATTCAACCATAGGTTCCAGCGTGCCTTGAAGTGCTGCACAGGCCCTTTTATTCCATCCCCAGAAGTAACCATATAGACCTACCTTAATGCGATGGACCCTTTCGTTGCCACTCTCCTTTAGAGAACAACCGCCGCGGGTGACACTTTGGCAAAAGTTTACAACCTAGCTTTAGAATTGTCCCGTGGTCTCAAAAAATCCCTGGGCGGGATTGGGCAGAGTACACCCTTCAACATGGTCCCCGACGGAACTGTGTATGTCGGGGGGTACAACCCCAATCTGGCGATGGGAGCCCCCTTAATGGCGATGAATCCTCCACCACCCCTGATAGACCAGTAGGCCCAGTACATTTATCCAACGCAGACCTAGATGGTGCCAGGTCTAGAGACTTTCCCTTGGAATCAGCCACAGCAGACACAACAGTCTCAGACACAACCGCCTGGAGTACCCTTCTTTCAGTCATCCACAACTGGAGCATTGTTGCCCTCGACTCTAGCTAATACTGCTACTTTCCCAGGAAACCAACAACAACAACCATCACACTGTGATGCCAATACTTAGTTGACCGCCGAGGTTGAATCCCTCTGGTGAATGTTGTCTACCTTGACTATGGACATGGGTCAACTGAAGGCGAGGTCCTACGCACCCCAAAATTCAAATTACTAGAGGGGAAACATTTTCTTCAGCCAACGAAACAACAATGTCAGAGGAAGAAACTTCAACAACGGGCCTAGGCCTAATCAACAGCAATGGAATAATAACGCGAACACCGGAGGCCCACCTCCGAGCTAAAATACCAACCAAAATGGTGTTGGACCATCACATTTCACACCAGTTGCAAACTTCCATCCCATGACTAATTGGTGTAGATTGCATGACACGGGTTCACATAATGAGGTGAATTGTGCCACCTTGGAAAAGGTCATCATGATCTCCCAGCTAGATAGGCAGTAGTCGCATGATACCACCCCTCGAGAGCCTCCTGTCCAAGAGCCAACGCACAGTGCCTTCACCTGTGACACCATCTTCTTTGGAACTTCCAAGGAAGATGAAGAAGAATCTGAATTGCATTGACGAATCTATCTCGCCCTTCGAGACCAACGCCTTTACCAACCCACAAACTCCATATAATACTCAGAGTCAGGTTGGTAAAGGACTAGCTTACACACCCACACCTCCTATCAAAGACACTCCTCCTCCCTGGAATAACATGATTGACCAACCCACTCCTCCAAAAGGTCCTAGCTCTAACCAAGCAAAATATCTAGCCGAGGAAAATCACCAGTTCCCAGGAGGAAGATTCGACATTACAGAGGCATTAGAATAGACCACCACCTCCATGACCTTGATGGAGCTCTTGCTGAACTATCCTGAGCAGATGAAGTCTCTTCTAAAGCTCTTGGGAAATCCATAAGTTATCAGCCGCCCGCCCAAGACTGTCTCATTCGAAGATGCTAATGCGGCCATCTTCTGGGGGAACAATGAGGATCCCCCCTTCCTACTAGGCTTGAATATCCAAGGAAAAAATATACACAATTACTTAGTAGACTCCAGAGCTTCAGGTAACATCATGCCCTTGTCTATTTGTCAGAAGCTCGGATTCCATCCCACCCCATGTAATGGTGCAGTAATCCAGCTAGATAAGACTGTCGTGAAAATGCTGGGGGAATTAAAGAACGTCCGAATACAGCTTTCCAGGACCCCAGGATAGCCAGCATAATTAACATCCAAGTGGTGGACATCACAGAGACTTACAGGATGTTATTAAGTCAGAATTGGTCTAAGTCCTTGAATGGATACTTTTCGACCAACTTCACCCATTTATGGCTTCCATGGGAAGGGGAATCAAATAAAATCCGGGTCTAAAGTGAACCCCGGATGAAATAGGCCCTTACCGAGGTTGGGAGGGTCAATGAGGTCTTCTTCTCTGAGACTTCCCTGGGGGTGTACCAACCCTTTGAAATCCTAACATTCAATTTCATCCCCGGAGAGGATCCCGCAGTGCTGCAGAGAGCCCAGGACCTAGAAGAAAAGATGAGAGTTGAGATTGACTCTCAAGGTGCCACAGTGACCCTTGCTACACTCCTATCTGGCACTTGGTGCTGAGTACACTATCAAAAACATTCAGAGATCGAGTGTGGGCCCTGCCTTTCAATCGCTAACCGACACCTTGATACCTTCCAAAATAAAGAACATATACCTGATTCTCTGGGGCCCAGTGTTCCTATGGAATGTGCTCCTCTGGTGTCATTCCCCAGGAATCCCAAATCCAAACACCTCCGGAGGTAAACTCTACCTCAATGCCAGTAGTTTAGGAGGGAACCCCTAAGTCTCCCAACAATAATCTAAAGGCTACTCCCCTTTCCCAGCCCTAGATCATGAATAATGACTTATGGACCCTCAAGTTTGATGGGTCCCGATCCAAACAAGGCTATGGGGCCAGGGTAGAATTAATCAACCCACGAGGGAAATCCTTCCTCACGTCCTACAGACTACAGTTCAACTATACAAACAATGTCACAGAGTACGAGGCTTTGATCCTTGGACTCTTATTTGTGTTAAGGAAAGGTGTCACCCGCCTCCGGGCTCTAGGTGATTCTGAGTTGATTGTTAAACAAGTTCGGAGTCAATACACATACCACGACAAAAGGCTGGCCACATACCGCAATCGGGCTTGGAGCCTTATTGAAGATTTTGATGCCTTCGGCATCAAACTTATTCCCTGGTGATAGAACTATGTCCCGGATGCCCTCGCCATTTCTGCCAGTACACTTGAGCCAATGGCTGGCTCGTGACTCTGAAGATTTTCAGTTGAGATGGTCCCTACCCCATCCATTCCAAATAATCTCACCCACTTTCAAATTTTTGAGGATGATCAGCATATCCTGGCCTTCATGGCGAATGTTGGTGTCTTCGAAAACCAGATAGTGGAAGAACGAGACCATGACGATACTGGGAAGGGTGACGAAGACAATGGGATCATGGACCTACCTACTAACACCATCCCGAAGGGGATGGTTGCACTGGAACAAATCTTCGACTCAGACCCTCGGGCCCAGGAGAAGGTGTCATCCTCCTCCGAGGGAGGAAAGTTTGAAAAGGTTAACATCGGCCATCCTGGTGAGGAAAAGATGATTCACATTGGTACCTCCTATTCCCCTGAGGAGAAGGAGAAGATTCTCATGGTTCTTCGAGAATACATCAATGTAATTGCATGGGGATACGAAGATTTGAAAACATATGACACATCCATTATGACTCACACTATTCCCCTGAAACCTGACGCCAAGCCCTTTTGGCAAAAGAAAAGACCGGTCAACCCCTTGATAGAGCCCTTGACTCATCAGGAGGTAGAAAAACTACTTTTAGCCGGGATAATCTTCCCAATCTGGCACACTACATGGGTTGCCAACCTAGTCCCTGTGAGAAAGAAGAACGGTGAGATCTGCCTTTGCGTGGATTTCTGAAACTTGAACAAGGTCTCCAAGAAGGATAATCACCCTCTCCCTTCGTTGGATGAGGTGTTGCAGATAGTGAATGGATCCCAGATGATTTCCTTCTTGGATGGGTACTCTGGATCTAACCAGGTCATGGTTAAGTATGAAGATAGGGAGAAAATAGCGTTTACCACCAAGTGGGGAACGTTCGCATACAGGAGAATGCCCTTTGGTCTGATTAATGCAGGGGCTACATTTCAAAAGGCCATAGACATTGCATTTGATTGCCTTGTGAATCGGTGCATAATCATCTACATGGATGACTTGACCATCTTTTCCTGAGACAGGCGTGACCATTCCGCCCATCTTGCTCAGATTTGCGAAAGATGTCGTCGGTATGGAATATCCCTCAATCCCAAGAAGTGCATATTTGGGTTCATCGAGGGGAAGTTTCTCGAGCATATCATCTCTGAGAAAGGCATATCCATAGACCCTGATAGATTCAAAGCATTGCTAAACTTACAAATGCCTGGCAGTAAGAAAGAGATGTGATCCTTCTTCGGAAAGATTAACTTCGTTCGACGGTTCATCAGGAGATTCGCAGAGATAGTCAAACCACTCAATGAGATGATGAAGAAGGATACCAAGATTGAGTGGAGTCCTGAAGCAAAGCAAGTGTTCGCCCAGATCAAATAGACAATAACGGAAGCACCTGTCTTGGCTAGTCCAGACTATTCCCTTCCATTTTACATTTACTCCTTTGCTTCGCCGCATTCCGCCGTGGCAGTGTTGACTCAAAAGGTTGAAGGGGAAGAACAACCAATAGCTTTCATGAGCTCCCCTTTCAAGAACGCTGAAGTTCGATATTCATCACTGGAAAAATAGGCCTTCGCTCTAGTTCACGCCGTGAAGAAATTCTGGCATTATATTCTCTGGAGCAAGGTACATACTATCATTCTGAACCAGGCCGTCAAGTCTCTGTTGATGCAGAGTGAATTGGGTGAAAGACAGGGGAAATGGATGGCCATCCTCCAGGAATATGACTTAGAAATGCAACCCATGAAGATAGTCTGGGGGCAGGGATTAAGTCGAGCGATGGCAGAAGAGACTCCCCGCATAGAATGTCAAACTTACACAGTGGAGTCCATTACCCAAGACCCGTGGTATACCAATTTGGTATATTTGTTACTAAATAATAAATTCCCAGAGGGATTACCTCCCCATAAACGTCGCGCCCTGCGGATGAAAAGTGCCCACTTCATGATCAAAAACTTCGCGCTCTACCGCAGAAACTATGAGAGAGTGTACCTCCGGTGCATCGACAAAGATCAAGTTGTAAAAGTGATTAATGAATTCCACAGGAAGTTTGGAATCGGGCATGGCTCAGCCGATGCCACTGCCCATCAGATCCTTCAGGCCAGATATTATTGGCCCTGTATATTCAAGGATGTTTACACTCATGTTAGAAAATGCCACACTTGCCAAACCACGGCGCATCGTGACCATAACCCCGCTATGCCTTTACAACCAGTCTTCGAGGCTAGGCCCTTCACCCAGTGGGAATTTGACTTCATCAGGGAAATCAACCCCAACTCATCTGCCAATCACCGATACATTCTCACTGCTACTGATTACTGCACTCGGTGGTCTGAGGCTATACCGTGCAAAAATAACACGGTAGACATAGTTATCAAATTCCTGGAAGAAAATATTGTCACATGGTTTGGAATGCCCTTTGCTTTGGTGTGTGACAATGGTCCAGCATTTTCTTTGGTGTGGTTACTTGAATGGACCTACAATCAGAGGATCACTTCAAAGTTTTCCAGCAACTATTATCCCCAGGGGAACGGTGTTGCTGAATCAACGAATAAAAATCTACTTGAAGTGATCAAACACTTGCTAGAATAGAATCCCCAGGATTGGCATCAAAAGTTGAAATTTCCCCTCTGGGTAGATCCCATTCATGTCAAGGCCGCCCTGGGAACATCCCCATTCCATCTGGTTTATGGCCAGAACCCTGTATTCCCAGTTAACTTACAGATCCCAGTTTTACAGTTTATGCAGGAATTTAGCAACAGGGACAACATCGTGGAAGTTTGGCTCTTAAATCTGGTGCGAATGGAAGAACAGCAAGACGCAGCCCTTGAACATTTTGCATGTCATCAAGCAGTGGTAAAATGATGGTTTGACAGAAGAGCCCAATACAAAGCCTTTCAGATTTTGGATCTAGTCCTGTTGTGGGACAAGGCCCGGGAGAAGAAAGGGAAACATACCAAGTTCCAATAGCTCTGGCTCGGACCATACCTGGTCTCAGAAATCTGTAGGACAAATACTTACCGCCTTAACACCCTAACTGGTGAACCTGTCTCATTGCCTGTTAATGGATAGTTTCTCAAACACTACTTCGAATAGGGTAATTTTGTCCAAAGTTGTATTATATGTAAAGCCCCCCCGCTTGTAAATATTTCTTTTGGGTGCCTCGTTGCGAGGTACCCCATCTTGTAAATAGCCTTGTCGGCTGTCCTCCGGGGCAGTCCCCTTTTGGTGCTTTTGTTTTCATTTTTTATTTTTCTTTCGGGGTCCCGGCATTTTGTTCTGTCTTGTAGGAATTGGAATGCTTCGAATAAGCTCTAATTTCCAGTATGATGTCTGTGGCATAGTGAACTTTAGAATCTATCTTTAGCATAGTGGAGCTAGCCCGGTCTCCGAGGTTGTTTCACAAGTTATGGCACATTTTGAGCAATCTCCATCGGATATTGTCTCCGGGAGTCTGGCAATCAATGAACACAAGTAATATAAGGAACAAGTAATCGGACATGCCGAGGGTAGATCGGTTGTACTGGTTGGATTGACCTAGGTCTGAAACTTTAAGGAATTCTTTCCAGGTTTAGAGTTTTATCCCCTCTTCGAACATCTAAGTACAGGTGGACAGGTGAAAGAAGTATCGCCATTGAAATTAGCTAAGCTTAAGCTTAATGGTGAAAGAAGTACCACCTTCCCACCTAGAAACAAACAAAATAATAAGAAAGATGAAATCGGGATGAAACTCCGGTCTCCGAGGGAAACGAACAAATTGATGACTGGTTTGATATAATTAGTGCCTCTTCTCTACTCCTCCCAGAGGTCATCGACTTGATTTCCTTCCAAAGCACACACGACACCACTGATGAAAGACTATGGACTGGATCCCGTGTGGTTGGATTCTCTCAGATATGTTGCTCTCTGCCTGTCAGATGCCTTAGAAAGTGGCTTGTTCCAGTTTTGCTAACTAGAGATTCTATAGTTCTCAAATGCGCTAAGGCATTTTTCCCAGATAGTCACCATTTGTTATGCCCTGCATCCCCGTCCCTACATTTTGTGTGCAAAATGTTGGGTCCCCCCCCTTTTTTTCTCCTCTTGTTTGTTTTTGCTTGCTGCTCTTGCCTTGTCTTTCTCCCTTTGTTTTCTTTCTCCAAGGTTTTCTTCCCCATTGTTGTGTTTGTTTGTTTGGTTTTTCATCTCTGGGACTCTGGTCCTGGAGGTTGTTTTTTGTCCGGAACTAGACTCCGAACTCCAGGATTCTCCGCCGTGATGTTCTTAAGGTTATCGTTGCGGGGAATCCCCGGGCCCGAGGTCTAGAGGTTTGCTTGTCCGGAGATTGCCAGAAGCAGGTGGATTGCCTTTTTACCACGACTATAAATATAATTTTATTTGTCACTTTTGCATTTACCGCGATTAAAACACTCAAGCACTCAGAGCGATTTCAGAGCGATTACAGAGCAATTTGCAGAGAGTTAGCGATAATCAGTGCTTAACACTTCCATCCCTTCCAAGGCGTGGTGGCAGTTGTGATCGTTTGACAGTTGTAGCTATTGCAGAGCTCCCGTGGTAACTTCCTCCTTTCCTCCACCTTTCGGCATTCTCAGGTTGGTATCTCTGTTCCCGCTGCTTTTCTTTTCATTTGCCTGGTGTTTCTTCTTCATCATTTCTTCATTTTTTGTCTTTCTGTTTTGTTTGTTTCCCATTTTCTAGTTTTGCCACCCGTTAGTGGGTCGGCTCTGCTAGAGGGTTGTCCGTCCTCTGCGCAGAAGTGGTCAGTTTGTAGATTATGTATAAAGTTGTATATACTCTGTGCTTTGCCTGGTTTCCTGCGGACATCATTTCATGATGTATATATGTGTAAGTTTGTATATATTGGTTGTATATCCCTTCATTCTCATGTATATATCTCTTGTCTTTCATGTATATCCTTCCAGGTGGCTTGGCATGGTGGTCGAGTCACCTGTGTTGCTAGTTTTCTGCCCATGAACTCATTTTGGGACAGAAAACCACCTGTTTGAGACTTGGCTCACGGTCGGTTTCAAACAGGCAATTTTCTCTCTCCTCTATAAAAATAGTCAGACCCTCATTTATGTCCCATGTACACAATCAATTCCAGCCAAGTGGCCTTCACTTTTCGCGCGTTCGAACAGTTGGCTCCGCCGTCATCACCATAACTCCTATTTAATACCTATGCACGTGGCACCCACATGGGCTTGATGACTTGCCTTTTTACACATCCTCACCAACGGTTACTTCTCTGGGCTCTGGGTCTCCTACCATCAATCCATCCCGTGTCTTTACTGAGTGTGATAAAATCTCTGGACCTAGATGTTTAGTAGAAAATTTTTTATGTAATGTGTGCTTTTCGGGATTTTTGTGAATGAAACTAACTTTTCAGGAAAAGTAGGCATCACGGTGGTAAGATCTCCAGACCCCAGAGTATTTATTTGTTAAAATATTATGACGGTCGCTTTGCCTTGTAAGTTTTTAGAGTTCACTTCCCAAACATGTCTAAGGCATTTGCATCCTCTCCACCCAGAAGTCCAGAGCTACCTTCCGCGACGACCACCAGGGCGGCGGTAAAATCCAAAATGGAAAAGGCCCTAGAGAAAATGCCCCTAACCATGAAGTTCGTGCAAGATAGTGTTATTATGGTCTCAAAGATCAAGTCCAAAGTTAAGCTTATTACCGACACCAGCGTCGGAACATGGCCAGAAATGTAGGCCTTGGTAAAAATCATGTACATCCAGCGACAGGCTAGAGATCAGCTAGCAATCAATGTCGGGGACTCTAGAATCCTCAAGGCAGCTTGTTTCCCGTGCTCTGTATAATCCCCGGAGCTTATCTTGATGCTGGCCACCAATTACAACTCTTATGTTTGGGCTGTTATGCTCGCAGCCACAGAACCAACTGGATACCCTACTCCTCTGGTATCCCTCGACCCAGACACATTCCAGGCGGGTCTGGGAATCCCTCAATTTTCCAAGGCTTCTGTGGTTACAAGGTCAGATTCCTTGGCCCAATTCACATAGCTGGAGGATGCTTCCCAAGTATACATGAATACCCATTGGCTCAAGGTTCCAAAGAGGGACCCTAAGAGAATGAAGATAGAGATTCCCCGCTCTGAGTTCAAAGAGAGCATTCAGATGGGAATGATAGTGTTGGCCCGGGTCTTTGGGCAGCCCTCCACCCAAGAATTTTCTAAATGGATGTATTACTTCCTCCTCGGCATTTCTGCCAAAGGAGGATACTTTGACTAGGTAGCAATAATTTCCAACCATGTTGACTCTTAGTTCCTTCAACTGAACAGGAAGGAGAAATTTTACATGTCTTCCTATGTTTTCTGGGCCCTAGCGCAGCAGAGGCCCCATGCCCACAGCCTACTTATAGATGGCATACTCAGGATTGGCCCTAAACAAAAGGCACCGTGGGACTATTTCCCACAGGTTCAATGGGAGGCCAGCTTCCCCAGTTTTTGTCAGGTAAATGACGTGTTCATTTATTATCACCTTCTCACACCCACCCAGGACGTAGGATACCGCCTATCCTTAGAGCCAATGAATTTGGTCCATATTTATGGACACTACTACATCTATTTCCAATAGCATACTTACAGTAGGGTCACCGGCTTCTCCAGAAATCCCTACTTGTTGCCCAAACACTGTGGGGACAAGATCGTGCTCTTGGAATACTGCAGGCAAATAATGGAGGTACATACCCTCTTTGCATTGAAGAAGGTGCCCAATATTCCATTCCCAATCATCTATGAGAACTACACATGCATCCTGGCCACCACAAAAGAGGCAGATAATGAATTGAAAAGCTACAACTTGGAGGAATTTTACTTGGCGAGGAAAAATTTTGATCCACACAGCAAGATTGCAATGGCACTGTCCCGAGCTTCAGAGCCCCATCACATTCATATGGAGGATTTCTAGGCAGATTTCCAAGATGATGTGGAGGTGTGGAGCCGGCACTACATCAGGATGACGGCCGGCATGATGCAAAGGTTGAAGCTCTGGAGGTTCCCGGAGGACTTCTCGAACGCCGCCCCCACCATCAACCCCCAGTACAAGGAAAAGGGGATTGATACAATGACTCTTCCACCGGTAAAATAGGACGCCCAGGAAGGGCCTACAATTGAGGACTTCACTCGAGAGGCGGTCGAGCGAATTCATGCCTATTTCAAAAAGGTGTGCCCCGGAAGTACCCGCCGAGCAGCCCAGCCGGCACCAAAATTAACTTCGGGGGCCGGGATTTCTTCGCAGAGAGTAGATAAGGGAAAAGAGATAGATACGACCCCTCCTGTGCAAGAAGTCCCCATAAAGGAACAAATAGAACAATCAGTGGCAGCCTCCCAACAGATGGGGGAGAAATTAATAACGCGGCTGGCCACTCCAACACTAATGGCTGGGCCAATTCACCCCTCTTCCTCCCCATCACTGGCAGCCTTAATGGTGAAGGCAATGGGGGTGGATCCCATAGAAGCAACAGCAATAAGGGATGCGGGGCCACCTTTGGTTACCCAAAGAAAAAAGAGGCTTAGAAAAAAGCCAAAGGCAGAGCCGGGGTTGGGAACCTCCCAGGCCCAACATGTAGAAATCCTCTCTTCCAGTTTCCCGGAGCCGGAGAAGGAGGCAGAGCCTTCCGAAGTCCCGTCCAGTCCCCCTTTGTAGGAGGAATTTGATGATGTCTTTGCAACTGACGAGTTCAAAAACTTGCAGGGGGACACCAGACAAGCAGGGACAGAAGTCCCAAAGGCAGAACCAACAGCTGTAGAATGAGAGGTTGTGGAACAAGAACCTGCACAGGAGCAGGAAAAGCAGGGAGAAGAAAGAGAGGTAGAGCCATAGATTGCCTCTGAAACTCCAGAAATGCAGGGTCCGGGGGTAGACTAACAAAGCCAAGGTGAACAAATGGCATCTATTGGGGGAACCGAACCTTCAGGAATAACCGTAACCCCAGTCTCCACGTTCCAAGCGCCACTCCTGAGAGCAAACCTTTGGGCAGGTAATTACCACGGCCCAAACTTTAAATCTCATCCCGGTGTCTCCCCTACTGCTAAAAGATGTACCAACGGAAGAAGAAGCCCCGACGGTAGAGGAAGAGCAAAAAGATGAGCAGTATGAAGAAGAAATCCCTGAGGAAGCCTACCAAAGTCTAGACAGAGTAATCGACACAGAGGACAAGGCTGAGGAGATGGAGGTCGCTGAGAAAAATATTGCTACAGAAGAAGAAGATGTAGGGAGGATGGATGAGGTCCACACCACTGAGTAGCAACAGCCGCAAAACACCGGGGAAGAACCAAGGGAATAGATTCTGGCAGATAAGCCACCCTTGCCACCTCAGTGGTTAGTAGAGAGCAGAAAAAGAAAAGCTTCGTCCACTCCTGGAACTCCTCTCTCCCTGGCCAAAATGATGGCTCAGGTCTAGGCCCCACCGAAGGCCAAGAAAGCCTGGACAGTTCATACGCTTCAAACTGGGCCAGGTGGAGAAACAGTTGTCATTGTGGCGACACCTCCCCTAGGCGCCGATGAAGAAACCGTAGAACCCGACGATTCCTGACGATTACAGTGTTGCAGAGGTATTGCTGGGAAAGAGGGGAAAATAGGGTGAGGTGGATTTTTTGAAGGAGGCAGCTAGGGTAGTAGAGGCCCATTATGAGAAGGAAGCCCAAAGGCTCAAAGAAGAAAAGGCAAAAAATGCAAACCTTATGGGGTTGCTCACTGAGCTGGCTTGACCTATCAACGTCGCTCCTCCGGAGGCTTCCACCTCTGAAGATTTACCACAGAGTGACATAGACTCCTTGTGAATTATGAAGAAGAAGGCCCAGGCAATGGATGAGTGGGTCACCTTGTAGATAGGAAACACCCAGCGTTTCCTGGTATCCACCCTCCCAGACTTATATACGGCCTGGCATGTTATACACCAGGCGGAGACTCTTATTGACCTGTGGGAGGGTGATATCGAGAATTATCAAGCATGGAAGGTGGAGCTTGAAGAACTCCTTAGCCTGGGAGAAGAAATGATTTCTGAATCCAGAATTATGGGGGATGAGTCATTTGATTTTGTGAGGACCCAACACTCCAGACTTGACCTCACATTGGAGGTAACCAAGCAACTGGTAGGTACTCTACAAGATAAAGTCAATGCGGTAAAATATTCTTTCAATTTATACAAGTCTTTTGTAATAAAGATTTCTGGGGCTGATCCCCTTAGCATAGATACATGTACACCAGAGGATTCAGTTTTGGGGAGTTTTGATGAAATAATGAAGTCCTGGTATCAATCCCCAGAGGGGATAGATGGGGCCCAAATGACAAAATTAACTCGCATGGTGCTTAGTGGTCACGGGGCGGCAAAAATGGCCGATGAATTCAAAGAGAATGTTCCAGACCCGGGGGAACAAATTGAGGTGGCTAAGTACCGAAGGGCCATCCTAAGGGATATCGACAAAGATGGCATTTCCCGCCTCCTCCAGGCTTTCAGTGATAATAAACAACCTTGAGCTTTCTCTGGGGGCTAGAGAAAACTCAAACATTGGGTATTCTTTATTCTTTTGGGGACGTATGTTCCCAAATCCCGGAGTCTCAGATCCCAAATTTTTTATTCTTTCAAGTGAGCTGTGTCCCGGTCCCCGAGGCCGACCGGTCACTTTCAGGAGCGGTTAATAAAAGCTGTCAGAAGGTAGTTGGCTACATTAAGGTGGGCGTCGACTCAACAGTTGGTTTTCTGACAGGGTGGTCTTCTTGAGGCATCATTCAGAGGTACACCTAGCACATTGGAGATAGGGCGCCACATTTCCCATTTATGAGGCATGTAGCCTCGATCCCCGGGGGACCTACTTTCTTCCTTCTCCTTCTTGGCTCTCTTCTCGAGCCTGATTCTTCCGATGTATATTCTTGTCTCATTCTTCTGACAGGACAGGCCTATTCTGTCTCAAGGCCTTTTATAGGGTGGCGCAGGTAGTATCGGCCCCCAGATATTATATTTTATTGAAACATGATGTAAAATAGGGTTAGGGTTAGAAGAGAATTGTATAAATAGCGAGACCGGCCCATTTCCAAGGGTCAGCAAAATTGATGATTTTGTTGGCCACAGTAATAGAAAAGTGATTTCTCATTTTAGTTGCAGAGCTCAATGCTCCATTATTCTATTTTCAATAGTTAGACACTCCCTTGGAGCCACCATTGTATCACGCACCAGTTCTTGCTGGAAGAGACATTAATGAAGAAGGAAGAGTTCTTTGCAATGATGTTGTTGGCATTCCTGCTTCTGAGTTAATGGTATTTCATGTTTTATGTTCTTTATGTCTTCTACTCTGATATGATAAAATAGATCAACAACCTCTTTACCCTCGCTACTGATAAAATACTAGCTGATGGTTGTGTATTTCTTCGGTATTTAGTGTAGTATGTCAGAGTATTATTGATGTTCTGGATGTTTAAACATGACTATAGTTAGATGAAGTGTTTCTAACCCTGCAGGACATTTTTTCATTTTATTTGCTAAGTGTAGAATGCTAGGGGAAACCTTATCTCATTGAATCTCTAGAGAGAATGAGTTGAAGAAACCAGCTATCCCCCTCAAAAATAGTCACTTCTCCCAACCGATCCGCACACCGTCGTGACCTGACACCCAGGTGCTTGAAGGCCCAGGGAATCTAATTTCCTCGGATAACCTTTGTAGGCGGAGTTGGCCGGTACCTCCGGTACCCGGTGACAACTTATGACTGTTGGCGGACCCGGTCAGCGAAACCCCGTCAACAGATAGTTTGTGATGTTTTTCTTTTCTTCAGGAACATTTTATGTTGTTTTTTATCTTCTTCAGGAACACTTTTTGTTGTATTTGATTTTCTTAAGGATCACTTTTCACTATTTTTTGTTTTCTTCAAGATCGATATATGTTGTATAAATGCTAAACTCAAGATGTCAGGTTTAGAACTTCTTTAGATGAACCGTATTGATAGGATCAAGAAGTATATCTCGTTCAATTGTAGATAGTTGATAGGCACCATAACCATATGCAGATACAATGAAAAAAGGTCCCATCCAATTTGGTTTAAACTTCCCTTTTTGTTCTTTGTCTTGTTGTATTTTTAGATTTTCTCTTAGCACTAAATCTCCAACTTGAAATTATCTATGTTTGACCTTGTGGTTTTATCCTCTAGACATCCTTTTATGATATACTGGGAGATGATAAAATGCTTCCTGTCTGCGCTCATCTAACAATTCTATCTCTTGGACATGAGAGATTTTGTACTCTTCATCAGTGAAGATTCCTCTCAAATATATTCTTAGTGATGGTACTTCAACTTCAATAGGTAAAATGACCTCATATCCATAAATAAGAGAAAATGGTGTAGCTCCTATTTGGGTTCTGATACTCATGAGGTGTGCCCATAGAGATGGATTAAGCTGTAAATGCTAGTCTCTACAAAAGTTGTAAATTTTTCTATGTAAAATCTTCAGGATGTTCTTATTAGACACTTCAGCTTGTCCATTTTGTTGAATTGTTGTCATCGTTCTTGTACCCACATCTCTACATCATGTGAAACTAGTCTCCTTCTATCATTTGGTCCACGCTAGATAGAGTGGGCTATAAACTAGCTTGCATTGAGGTAATGTCTCTCCCATTGAGTGTGTTACTTCCTAACTTATCGGGACTGCCAGAAACTCCATCATGGAGAGTTAGAACCTCGTAGAAGTTTTCCATAAGAAAATGGTCACATTCTTCAACATGAATTCATCATCTATGGTGAATGCATGTTGGGAAGCTCTAAGGATATTAGATAGATGAACAATGTTGCTTGATTTGGAACCTCTCACACAAATCAGTGATATCCTTGTTCTTAAACTGTCCTCCATTGTCTGTCACTATGGAAGAGGGGATATCATATCTATCGATGATATAATTCAGTATAAACATGGACAGTTTTTTTTGGTCACCTTGATTAAAGGTACAACCTCAACCCACTTTATAAATTACTTCATGGCAGTTATGATGAATTTATGTCCATTGGAGGATGGAGAATAGATATGTCCGATGAAATCAAAATCCCACTACTAAAAATACCAATGTGTGAAGAAGGGTAACAACTCTCATGCTAGTGCATGTATAAGGTTTCCATGGACTTGACATTTCTTGAATTTTTTTATGAATTGGACGACATATGTTTCCATGGTAGGCCAATAGTATCCAATTTGCAAGAGTTTCTTGGCTAGAGAGACACCATTCAAATGTGATCCAAAAATACCTTTGTGGACTTATCGTAAGGTGTTATTAGATTTTTCCCATTCTAAAAATCTAAGTGAAGTACCATCTAGACCATGTCAATATAAGTCATTAGAAATGATAAGATAACACGAATCTTGATAGATTAGGTTTGTCTTTTGGTTCTTGGATAAGTTGTATTTATAAATTTTCCCATAGCGAGAGGAGTCATGGCCTATTATTTGGAAAATAAGGTAGGAATAAGGAGAATCACAGGTAGGGTATGGTAACTCATCCACTAGGAACTCATATCAAGGTTGTTGATCCTGAATCTGTAATATTGATGCCAAAGTTGCCATCACATTAGTTTCTTTTTTGTCTGCTCGTGGAATCTGCTGGAATATGATATACACAAATTACTTCTTAAGATTATTCACCATATTTTTATTTAAATTTAGTTTTTCATCTTTAGTTTTATGGTCATCATTGATCTGATTGACTATGAGTTGTGAATCACCATCGTATGTAATTCCACTATCTTCCACTCTAGTGCCATCTTTAGACCATTAACCACGGCATCATATTTAGCTATATTATTTGTGTAGGGAAATAATAATTTTTTTACTTTGAGAATGGTATAACCCTGTGGTATGATGAATAGTAATCCAACTCCAGATCCTTTTTGTATGCATGAGCCATCAAAATACATTTTCCATGGATACTCATTCATATGAAGGATAACTTCATCTAGGAATTCAATGCTTAGCGGATTATTATCTTGTAAAGGTGCCCCATCCAATTGATTAGTGATGACATGTCTTTTGAAATCTTTGCAGTCTACATACTCAATATCAAATTCGCTAAGTATCATCACCCATTTCGCTAGTCTTCCAGTTAGTGTTGCTTTTCTTAACAGATACTTCGGTGGATCAATCTTAGCGATGAGTTTAACTGAATGAAAAATCATGTAGTGTCTTAACTTCTATGATGCAAATACAACTTTCAAACATGCTTTCATTATGACTATATAGTTAAGTTCATAAGCCACCAATGTTCTGTTGATATAATATATAGATCTTTCCCATCTTGTTTCATCATGTTGTGCAAGAAATGCCCCCAATGATGTCTTTGTAGATAAAATATACAATATAAATGGTTTTCCTTGAATGGGAGACATTAAGAAAGGCATATTAGCCAGATACTATTTTATTTTATTAAAATATTGCTCACATATTTCATCCCAATTTAAAGTAACACCCTTGTGAAGTGACTTTGAAAACGGTTGTGCTTTATCCGCCAGTTGAGATATGAATCTCCTAATTGACTGTAACTTCCTTTGAAGATATCTCATTTGACTTATATTCTTTTCAGTTACATATCTATGATAGCCTTGAATTTTTAAGGATCCACTTCAATTGATTTAGCTGAAACAATGTAACCTAGGAGTTTCCAGGTAGTCACCCCAAATGCACATTTCTTATGATTTAACCTTAATCTGAAATGCTTTGTTCTATCAAATATTTTGCCTAATTATTTCAAATGATATTTATTTTTGAGTGATTTTCCTAGGGTATCATCCATGTAATCCTCCATGTTCTTATGCATCATGTCATGGAAAATAGTTTTCATCTTCCACTGATATGTAGTAACTGCATTCTTGAGCCCAAAAGTCATAATGTTCCAGCAAAAGGTGCCCCATGGAAGGGTAAAAGTTGTTTTCTTCTAGTCGTTTGGTGCTATTTTGATTTGATTATAGCCATAAAAACCATCCATTAGTGATAATATTTTATACCCTGTAGTCAGATCGACGATCATGTCAATGTTCAACAAAGGGAAATCATCTTTTGGACACACCTTATTGAGATATTTAAAGTCTGTGCACACTTTGATTGACTTGTCAGGGTTGAATATAGTAACAATTTTAGAGATCCACTCAACATAATCAATAACCCTAACTAAACAAGCTTTGACCAACTTCTCTATCAGCTTTTACTAAAAGTACAACATGTGGGTGCATCTTCCTTAACTTCTATTTGACGGGTTTTTCTTCAGGTACTATTGAAAAGTGATGCATAATCAAATTGGGGTCTAGTCCTGGAACATCATAATAAGACCATGCAAAGTTGATTTTCTAGTCTTTAAAGAACTGGATGAATTCTTGTTTTTCTTCTTCTAATAATGAATGAGAAAGATGAATCATTTTAGGTGTCTCTTTTGTTCCAAGATTGATTGGTTGTGTAGGCTCAATAAGAATGGAATATCTTTCCTTAAGGTGCTCCAGAATAATATCAATTTTCTCATGCTCGGGTGTCTCAAAGAGATTTTCATCATTGGATATGCCCTTCATTTTTTACTTTTTTCTGATCTAATATTGCCACGATGTGGTTTTCACCATTAGATCTTTTTTTTTTTTGTCATTTTGCGGATAATAAACTTGATGTCTTATATTTTCATCCTTGTGCTAGGTTCACTGGTGGAAGTTGTTAAGGGTTAAACAATCTTAAGGTAGCAAGTTATGACAAATTCATTCAGAAATTTTTGTAGTTCAACAGGTTCAGTTTGGGTCCAGTCAATAAGTTTAGGGTGTACCAAGCTTAATAGATCATCAGGATTTTTCTCAAATTATTCTAGGGTCATAATTGCATTATTATCAATTCTTCTATCCATATCAACAAGTTTATAATGTTACTTTCCAAAGAAGCATTTATTTCATTAAGATCTCGCCTATCCTCACTAGAGGCATCACTGATACGTGAACAAAATTTGAAAGGTTTAAATCCTGAGCTTTGTCCCTCTTCGAATTAAAATGCATATTTATCGATCACATAAACTTCAATATATTGTGTGGCTATAGAGGTTTCTTCCAAATATATTCACAAGAAACTAATTCACTATCCTCTTGCAATTGTAAGATACCTACAGCAAGGAAGTGTGTGATTGTTTCTTATATATCAACATTAGTTTTCTCTAATTGATTTTTGGCGTCTTGTGTTGATCCTGATTACGATATATCTCTTCTCCATTGATAACCTCTTCTTCTAATTGTTGTCCCATTTGTTTTGATGATGGTTGTGGTAAGACTGATTCTTCTTGATTTGAAAGTTTTTCTTGTGTTTTTTTGTGATAGGGTTGATTCCTCTTGATTGGTAATGTTTTCTCCTTGTAGGCATAACAACCGTTCAAATGAGTGGGGTATAACTTCTTCTTCATCCTCTTCCTCAACACCCCCTTGATTAAAGACTAGATCATTCTGGAGTAGGGGAATAACTTCTTCTTCTCTATAACCTATCCCTATTTTATCTTTTGGATCTCTAGAGGTCATGTGTATTGGTTCAAAAATTCCTTCTTTGTTCTTACCAAGAGGTCCTTGTTCTTTATAGCCCATTTTTGTATGATATCTAGACCTTTTCCACACTTTTGAGTAGAGATGTTGATATTTTTACCTCATTATTTGATTCCTCTTCCTCTCTATATAACCAATTTAGGACAACTTTCTCTTCATTTACATATACTAATGAAGCACCCTTGACAAATGTTTCATTATGAATTACTAAAGCTTTAGAGTTTGAAGTTGTTGATGATGAAGGTTTACCATATGTTCTTGGTGAGTTAGGTAGAGATACTATGGAAGGTAAATGTCTAGCTTATACTCTACCAGTCCATTGTCTTTTAGTTTCAACTTCTTTTCTAAATGCCTCAAGGTCACAACCATGGAACTTTTTGGATTTTATTCATTAGAAGATTCCTATTATGTAGTACCATACTGTCACTTGTTTGTGTAACAGAATTACAAGATTGGTAGTAACTAGTATTTACTACAATACTAAATTCAACTCCATTGTATTTGAATTTTAGACATTGATGGAAAGTAGAAGGCACTGCTTTCATGTCATGGATCCAATGTCTTCCCAAAAGAATGTTCTAGGCAAGAGGCAAGTCAAGAAATTGACAGATCATATATTTCTCTATGGTCCCAAATCTTAATAGCAGTACTACTAATCCTTTGGAAGATCTTTCTTCATCATCATAGGCCTTTATTGTGATCTTTCTTCTTGGATCTATAGTATTTTCAAAAAATCCCAATGCAATTAGAAGACTAAAAGTACATACGTTCAAACCAGCCCCTCCATCTATTAATATACGTTTGACTTGGTGCTTATAAATAAGAACCTCTATATGAAAGGGTTGATTATGTGGATGATTTAAATACTTTTCATCTTCCTCTGAAAAGGATAAATAATGTGGTGCTATTAGATGACCGACTATGTCTTGGAACCAATTTAAATCTAGATCCTCAGGATTAGTCATATCCAACAAGGCTCATTCAAAATTATCTTTGAGAGATAGAGATATTTTGATCAACCAAGTTATAATTTGATGATGGTGATGTTAATTTCTTGGATGATGACATTTTTGAGGATGTAGGTTTTTTTGGTGATACACCTTTCAAGGTAACTTTTGATTGACTTCGTGTGACAGCATTAGATGATTCAGCTTACTGTTTATCTTTGATTATAATGAAGTTGACGGACTGATCAAATGAATCCATCATATTGATCACATTATCATGAGAAGATGTATAATTGACCTTATCATTTTAAGAATCTGATGTTCCCCTTTTCTCATTAATTTGTAAAGATTGCTTAAAGGTCGTGTGATCATTATTGGTTTTATATCCATCAATAGTGATAACTTCATTGTCAATCAAATCTTGCACAAGATGCTTGAGTTTCATGCAATCATTGGTTTGATGACCTTTGTTACAATGATGTTCACAATAATGTGAATCATTCCACCATTTTGGCTTTATTTGAGGTTAAAATTTTCTTGCCTCAGGTAGAGTGATTATCTTATGTGTAAGAAGAGTTCTTAATGTTGTCTCTAGGGGTTCTCCAAGAGGAGTGAATTTTTGTTTAGGAGTATATGTCCAAGGTTATTTTTATTTATTTGAGTCTTGATTAACATTTGATGTTGTAGTATTAGGAGTGTTGGCTTCTATGTTTCTTGAGAGATTTAAAACTCATTTCTTAGGTTTGATGTTGGAAGCTTCAACAAATTCATCATTTACTACATTCTTATTCTTGTTCTAGAATTTGGATTTATCGTTATTTTTGTTAGAATTATCAAAGAATCCTTTGATATCTTTATAGAGTTTGATCTCTCCTTTTCTTATCAATACATCCTCAATCTTGATGACACTATAAATCATTTTGTCAAAGTTAAGTGGACGATTCATTTGTAGAGAAAAGTTCATTTCTAAAATAAGGTTATTGATGAATATATCCATCTTTTCACTTTCAGGTATTATTCTAGGATATATTGCAAAAATATCTCTCTACCTTTGTAAAAATGTAACAAATGATTCTCCACTTCACTGTTTAGTATTGTAGAGATCTAACATTGTAACAACGCGTTGGATGTTATAGGAGTATTTTTTAATGAAACATTTGATTAAATTATCAAAGGATTTGATGCCCAAGGCTAACTTAGAGAACCATTCCATCACTTGACCACCCAAGCTTTGATGAAATAGCCTCATGAGATATGTTTGATCATGCATGACTTCTATGCTAAGGGTACAAAATTCCCTAACATGGTCTTGAGGATCCATATTTCTCGTATATTTGTCATATTTGGATATGTCTATGTTTGAAGGAAATGTCATCATGTACAAATCTTGATAAAAAAATAAACAGTTATATAGATTCTAATGAGTATTTCTTGGAGGGTTTGTCCTTTTCTTTCTTCATGTCTAGGATTTTAGATTGCAAAGATTGAAGTTGTTTGGTTAGAGCTGTGAGAGGTCTCTCTTATTCTTGTGTTTTGAGTTGATCAACAACAAAATCTTTAGTAATCTTAACTCCCATGGAGGCTAGATGCATGAATTATTTATCTTTATCAAAATTAAGGATTCTTTCCATGACCTTTTGGAACCCTTTTTCTTGTTGACACTCTTGAACATGTTCAATTGTTATTTCCTCCTCTTCATCATTAGATTCATCATGATTACTATGATTATTAAGATTCTCATGATAGTTATTCTAATGACATAAGTTTTTCCATTAGTATGCAAAGAGAAAACAATTTTTATAAACCATCGGTAACACTACACCAAAATTTAGATTTCAGTTCAGACCGAAATTGCTAAGTAGAGGGAAACCCGACGACACAAGTTTTGCAGTGTAAACCGATAGTGAAACCCGAACATGATAAAGCGCAACCTGACAGAAGTAAACCATTAGTGGAACCTGATGAGTAGAATACAGTGCAAACCAAGAGAACATACAAGAGAGGAACCCGACAGATAGTTCAACAAAGAAACACCAAAAGTCAGTTATATCCCAAGCAAAGTGGATCTAACTTCCATGTCAGATAAAATAGCTATATTAAATATTTAGAGTTTTGATTTGTTTTAAATCCATTAATCAGTCTAAGTGATTAAAAACATGCAAACTAGGAGATCAAAGTCAAGTTGTAAACCTTTGATCATAGAGTTAGTTTTGTAATACATGAAACTAAATTAGGTCAATCTATGTTATAAATAGATGTTGTAATCATTCATTTAAGAAGGATGAGAGGATTAATGTAGCCAACAAGCACATCCATGGATAAGACTGAGATTTTCAAGAAGCAGAACAATGAAAGATGAATTTGGTTATCAAGAACCAAGAACCAAGGCTACCGAGCAACAGAGGTATTAATCAATCACATTAGGTGATACATTTATACATGTAATCTTGAATGGATCTATAAAAACAATTGTATATTGCACACACTTAGGTCAATGAGTATTTTTGTCTACATTCTAACAAGTGTATCAAATAGAAAAATTCCTTTCAAGAAAGGTGGATTTAACAATCCTATTGTAAATCTCTTAACCGAGTGCACACTAAATAGTGTTTCTAAAGCTCTTAACAGAGTAGACCTTAACCAGTCTCCACATAATACTCCTAATAGGGTAGATCATCAGAAGTGATCAAATTGTAAGCCTTAATCGGCCCCTTTCAATCTGCAGATAGTGAAGTTTTTGTGGGTGCCATACCCACCGCAGTTTTTACCTTCTAACAGGGGTTTTCTGTGTTACCATATCTTGTGTTATGTGTCAATTACTTTCATGAATGTTTCTATGAATTTATAGATACAATTAAGATTGTGAATTGATATCACATGCATAAAGAAAGAACAACAGATATGATCGGTAAAGCAAAGATTTAATTACATAAGGATAAAGGTTAATTAACTAAAAGTTTTAGAGGTACTATATCACCCCTCCCCTCTTAGTACACACTTCCCATTATTTCAAAAAATTAGTATCAGAGCTAGATCTCTTATTTGGAAAGTTTAAAGACTTAAGAGAAAATATCATACATTGGAGAAGTATAGGCTTGAAAAGAGTATTGAGAATCATAAGTTAGAAATTTAGATCTTCTATGAGCAGTGTAAGGAAGCTAGAATCAAGATGAGATAGTTGCTAGATGAAAGAAATATTATGGCACCTTTTTGCAATGAAATAGATTACCATGAAGAAGAGATATCAGATCTATTTGAGTCTTCAGTATCCACATCTAGCAAAGAATAAGACACATCAGAAGAAAGCATCACCAGTCTAAATTAAATCAATCAACATCTGGCTGGCCAAGTGAAATCTCTGCAAATTAGTCAAGAGACATAGATGGTAAGAATGATTGATGTCATGAAAAATGCTAGAGAAGTTGAGCAAGAGAGAACACTAGCTATTGATGACAGAAGCAATATTACTAAAAAGCTACAAGAGAAAGAGTCAGAAATAC
Organism: Thuja plicata; assembly: GCA_018584345.1. NCBI lineage: Eukaryota > Viridiplantae > Streptophyta > Pinopsida > Cupressales > Cupressaceae > Thuja > Thuja plicata. Next base: position 929,334 of record MU225062.1, read on the forward strand.
AAAGAATTATAGAACATCATCATGAGATTACAAATCAGATTATTCTTATCAGTCAAGAGGCAAAAATAATGAATACAGAGCTCATTGAAAGAATAGAAACTATCGGTGAGATAAGGGAAGAAAATGAAAAACTGAAACAAGAAGTAAGAATCTAGCAACAACATAATGAAATAATCAAGAGAGATGAAGAAAGAAAGAAAAGGATGGATGATTTTCTTGATGGAAAAAGGAGAGCCAAAAACAACACCATACTAGGCTATACTGAGAATGGAGAATCACCCAACCAAGATGATCCAAAGAATGTCTATGCAAATCCAAGACCAAGAAAGCTAGCATGCAATCACTGTGGAAGGCAAGGGCACACATCAAATGTTTACAGGTGCAAAATGAAAGGTATTCCTAAATCCACATCTTCATTTATAGGAACTTGTTATAAATGTAACAAGAAAGGACATAAAGCATATGAATGTAAATCTGAGGTGAAACAATCAAAGAAGGAAACCTCCATGGACAAATATTGTCCTACTTGCAAAATGCATGGGCACAAATCTCTTGAATGTTGGAAGAAGAAAAATCAAGCATGGAAGCCTAAAGGTCAAGAAACTGCCTATAAACCGAAAAGAGTCGGTAACCAATATGTTTGGGATTACAACACTTGGGCAAACTGTACAGCATGTGTAAGATTTGGTCACATAGCTAAAAACTATATGAGATAATGGACAAGAAATTCTAGAGGTTGGACTAACCCTGAAATAGCATGTTTACACTATCATAAAGTTGGTCATCTGAAGAAAGACTCCAGAGACCGAATGACAAAGACCAACACCTTTGCCAATGGAAACACCATTGAATACATCAAGAAGATGAGAAACAAAATGTGGAGGAAAGCTACAAACACTGACGAAGTTGGACCAAGAAATGCAATTGGTGACACCTTATCCAATGCATCTAGTGACATCACCACCCCCACCTAAGCAGAACAAGTATGGAACTACATTATACCAAGTTATATTTTGCATCAGTTCCATTATACATAGTTAAAATACCAAACTAGCATGATTAAAGATGCACTATGGTATTACTTGTTATAATTATGTGAATTCAATTTCATCGGTCAATACATACTGAGATACATCGGTGTACATTCAAAGCTAAGTTATCTATACTTACCGAGAATCGTCGATTAACACATAAAGGATAAGTCGCTAGTGTAAATTGAGATCCGTTGGTAATCATGTAAGTTGACAAATTTGTCTTTGTCATTCACCAAAATCCATCGGTGAACGTAATAAGTTAACAGCTACCCTAAAGCATCACATTTTCACCGAAAGGGAAATTAGTGTATCACCTGACGACTCCATCTTCACACACCAAGAAGTGGTTGAGCATTAATGACTCGACTAAGGGAAAAGTCTATAAATAGACAACGGGAGGGTTTCATTTCTCACCAAGCGACCAGAGTGAAGAGACAGAGCAAAACCAAAGCACGAAGTGACAACATTACAGAGTGACTCTAACCTAATTCACAGCACTCCAACATACTCCTAATAGCTATAGAGGTGAAAAGTAAGTACCAGCATAAACTGAGAACTTTGTTTATCATTTATGAGAAAGCCCTAATTTTAGAATTAATGGCAACAACATCAAGAACTGCTAAGATTAAGAATGTTAAGAAGAACAAGGTCAACCTAATTAAGAATAGTACATGTGAGGAGCCTAAGTATAAGATATGCCCAGAGGTTGCCTCGCAACCCAAAAATGTGTTGGAATTGTATTGAGATGATGTACTGAGAGGGGAGGGGTGAATCAGTACCTCTAAAACTTTTCTTGGTTATCCCATTAACCCTTAGTCATCAGTTTTTAAAATAGCTTATCTATTTGTTCATCTTTCTTTATGTATATGAAATCATATCATACATTCCATTTGATGTGTAACAGTTAAAGAAACATACATGAAATTTGATAACACATAACACAAGATATGGTATCGCAGAAA